>VYZM01016672.1:219149-229973 GCA_013398915.1 Dromas ardeola | reverse complement strand
TTTGTTTGTTTGGTTGGTTTTTTTTGTTTTTTTTTTAAGTGACCGTCAGCCCTGTTCTCCCCTTCCCCGCAACACCCAACTGTCTCTCTCGAACGTAGTGTGGGGTAGCATCGTGCCTTCCAACAGCAGAGAACTGTTAGATCAGCTCGGCCACCTCACCGAACATCACCTTACTATTTCCTCACGCCTCAACCCAAAATCACGAGCAGGCAGGCCAGAGCCCACCATGAGAACTTGTCAATCTCATGATTAGAAAAGATGCAGCGTGTTTCCTGGCTCCAACAGACAAGCTTGAAGTCAGGCAAGCACCTCAGTTCCTCTGTACTCCTGGCGATGGATGAGGGGTCATCCATCTCATTGAACTGAGGCTAGAATTGCTTAATGGACTTGCTTTAAAAAAAAAAAAAAAAAGCTGCCTTCTGCAGCAGAAAAAACCCCAATATAACTTATTTTGTCATTTACTCCCACACTGTAGCAGGTATGACCAAGACTGTTACTTGTACCTACCCTTTATGCAGGAAGCACCAACCTGCCACAGGCAAAGCAGGCATGGGGTGACAGATTCTGACATACTTTCTGTAACTCATGCAAATTGTTTATGGCTTTACTTGGAAAATGCTGCTGACAAACCTCACTTTTAAAGTAGCTGAACTCAGGGAAATGTTTGCTTTAACTCAGTAGAAGTGCTGTCTTGTGCCTCTAAGGACAGGTGCACCCCAGCAAAGTCCTAAACACACCGCTGTCATCCTTTACTGGAAAGGATGCCAAAAAGCAAACTGGGGAGTAATTTTTCTCCTGGCCTGCTAGAGCAGACTGGAGTGCCAGCAGAACGTCTGTTAGCACGTTACGCGTTTCCAAATGCTCAGAACCTTCTTTACCATATTCCTGAAGGCAGTGATTAGTTGGAGACAGCTTTCCAGATTCCTCTTGCAGACCAGTTGCACACCTGGTAGATGCTGCAGCATTTTTTTTTCCTTCCATTGTGTTCAGTCAGCTGCTTTGCTAAGCAACAAAACTGTTGCTTCATGAGTAGTTAATAAAGTGAATGGCAACTCAAAAGGAATATGGAGAACAGCAGCTCAAGAGCTATGCACTAAAGCATTTTAACTAGTAGCTTATTTTAGGAGAGGGGGCAGGCTTATAGCTGGGTGACAAAGGGGAAATGATGCCCAGGTCCCTTCTCTTAAAGTGGTCTACAGACAATATGTTTATATCAGAAGTTTGAGTCTGGCTCTAGAGGTATAAAAGGAACATTTACTTGCATATTCCAATTCCATGAAAACCTCAATTACTGAGATGACCACAGAAGTGTCAGTGTGTAACAAAAAAACCCAAATAAATAAATTCACATGAATTAACCTTGAATTTAAAGCTTATTTACCTTCCACTTTCCAAAAAACATACCTTCACAAAATCCCTTCCATAAAGGAGGAACACTTATTACTGCCTGCTTTAAAGCACCTCCTTCTAACATGAGAAATTCATGTTTTGTACTTGTTTACTGGTCTTAGTTTGCAGTTGTTAGACTAGAACCAAACCCACAAAAGACAAAGAATTTTATTAGACCAAACGTTGGGTTATCTTTAAAGAGCGAGCTGTGTTATGTTCCAAGTTCCTGATTAGGACAGATTCAGCATGCTCCCTGCACTTCTCACAATCAGGAAAGAGCCCCCATGACTGGTTTTCTGTAAATCGAAAACAAGTTCACAGAATGAGGAAAATATTAAACCAGTATTTTTAATGTGAGAGGGGATGTTTATTTGCCTTCATTTAAAGACTGCAAAATTGCATTCTGCTTAGCACCTTGAATGATCCACCATGAGAATATTGGAATTTTTACCAAAAAAATTGTAAACATTCACCAGAAGTAAACCTCAAACATGTTAGAAAAGAACTACTTGCTATACAGGAGGATAAGGTACACAAGCTGTTTAAATAACACTGCTTATATTAAACCTGAATGTTATTATATGGGGCAATAGTGAATTTTCTAAGTTTTACTGTGTCAAGCTGCACTTGAATATAAAACTTCCATACAGAAGTATTTACAGATTTAAGTAACCTTAAGTGTATTAATATAGTTCTGAAAATCACTATTTCTTATGTAGGAAGCATGTTTTGATGTTAACAGATGGAATCGATTCCTGGGCACTAGAGCTAGTGGGTCTAATCTCCAATTTGTATCGGGTTGGGGAAAAAAGTTTAACACCTGCTCCCAATATCTTTCTGAGAATTTCTATCTCTCCAGTAATTCGATTCCACGTCTTCAGCAGCTATTACTTATCACTTAAGTGAAGGTATTTCATTAAAGCTTTACTACAGACAGTCAATTTGATCTCAGATTCTTTTAAGGCAATCCATTTGCCGTGAGGTCCATCAGAAACTATTGACGTGTATTAGGAAGTTAAGTGAAGTGCACTGGAGAGAATTACATTCCTCTGTTAATCCTGGAACTGCTCTTGGATAAGCACACCTGTACGGTCTAAGACTCAAATCTGTACCTAGGCAAAACCTAGACTAATGCAAAGGTATAAGTACCAAGCCAGCTTTACTTTTCTACCTGCTGTATTTTTTGGTCTAATGTGTCCTCCAATCGAAACTTTTTTAGCACGGCAAAATTACAGAGACATCAGTGTTCAACATGTCCAGGGACAGATATAACTTTACAATGTGTGCAAGCAGTTAAGACCTTAACCTTTGTAAAGAGAAAATGCAGTTTGGGGCAGATTCTCATCAAAACAACTTACTTTGCATATTCCCTTATCAGGGGAAGGGTGGAAGTAGGCTAATTTGTGGAGCCTGTGATGTGATACATTCAGCCTGCTCCTACCCATCACCTATCCCAGAGAAGACACACTTACCTGAATAAATGCCTGCTAGAAAGATCAAGTTTAGAGTGCAAGAGGGTTGCTGTGTTTCCCAAAGATGCCCAGGAAAGACCGTAATCAAGACTAGGACAGAGAAGTTAACTTGGCAGGCCAGAATTTGAGCCATTCTGTGATACAGCAAACAACTGTTGGTTCAGTCCACGTAACCTTTCAAGCCCTGTCCTTTGGTAAACAGGCAAGAAAGATTTAACTTGTTGTTTGGCAAAACCCACAAAATTCAGCACTCAAGTTTAACTAAAGGGTAATTTTTTATTCCCCATTAAGACTGTCTCAAGGACATAATTAAATGTTGGAAACCCCACAGAAGGGCACATACAGTGAATGTGGCAAAGTACAATGTGAACAGCCCCAGGGGTTCAAACAAGGTAGGACCATTAGCTAACCAGAGGAAAAAACAAAACTCTGCTGAAGATGTTGCACTTTCTTCTCCATTTACACTGAAAAAAAGTCAAATTCAACAAAACCCTTGCATCTCTAACAATACATTCAGTCCTGGCTAAAGAGTTAGAAAGATGGCAACAGGATGACTATAATACAAAACGTTCACTACTACACTCTGTACACACCTGTTGTCCAAGCCCTCCCCCAAACCCATGTAATGATGGTGCCCACATTATTTGCTTGCTTGCTGGGCCTGCCTGCGGAGGAGGACGTAGATCTTCTCCTTTATCCAGTCTTTATTGTACGGTTGGTACGTCTGAGTATCAGCACGGTAACTAGAGAGAAAAAAAAGAATTAATGTAATATCAGTCTATCCTGTAGTAGATCTATCAGAAGAACTTCACAAACAATTAAGCATCCTCAAGTGTTTGAGGCAGGAAGCTGTGTACAGAACACAAGTAATATCAGAAGTAGATGGGAACTGCCACTTATTGAGGAGATTTATCCTGGTCCCTAAAAAACAGTTACCCAGCAGACCAGTAAGAACCTGAAATAAAATAAAATACTCCAAGGACTACTGAGTGACTGGATCACAGTGTTCACATTTTAATTCATGAATATAATTACTTATGGGAGACAACAAATGGAGCACCTTAGTATCCTGGAGCTCAGAATGAAGAAGAATAGTTCCACCAGGAAACAATTTAATTTATCTTAATAAGCCAAACACTTCTTCAACACTACTTCAAGCAAGTGTTCATGTGAGTTTAAGTGTTCCACTTATGTTTGGGATTTTTAGAAAATGAATAAAAGCACAGCTTTCTAGGAGCAAAGGTAGACTCATAGATGGATGACAAAGGATTCTTGCCAGCTGGGAGCGATGGCAAGCCTACATCTAACAAACAAGGACACTTCATAAAACGCAAACTGAAAACAAGAAACCACAGATGCATTTTCTTTGCTACTCAGGGATAGTTGATAAAAGTAGTCCAGTAGCAAGATCTCTTGCCAGGGCCAGAGAACTCAGTTACTCAAGACACTGTTGAATTGAAGCAGAATTAGATCGAAACATGAAAGTAAATTGTATGAAGTTATCTGTGTAGATTCATGCTCTCCTTACCCCCTTAGTCATTAAATTTGAACATTTTTTTGTGAAACTGAATGATGAATTTCAGTGAATGCTTCAAGAACTACTGAAGTCCTGGTCATTCTTTAAATCTCGGTACGTGTATTTCCAATCAGATAAGAAGGGTGAGATGGTCATTAGTAAGAAGCTAAGTAAAAATCCAGAGTTAACTCCATCTAGAATAATTTACAGGTCTTACCTAAGGAAGAAAAACCCTAAGCATACAGTTTCTAAAAAAGCCTTGTTGTTTAAACTTCAGCGTGATTGGTTCATGGCCATAGTTAGAGTTTCAGTGTGTGTGTGTGTATATATATATATATTTATTAACACTTAGTAGTAGTTCCAGTGCAGTATAAGAAATGTTAGTTTCAGGAAAAGTTACTGGTCTCCACCCCCACCCCAATCCATTCATAATGTTACACAGTGAGACCAGACAGCAAGTACTATAGGACTCTCCATGAACACAAGACATGTCTGGTACACTACATGCGACGTGTGCCATCTGGTGGAAAACTATAAGCTGAAGTAGAATTTGGCACAACTCTGAGCTGACAAGCCTAATTAAGAAAGGTACAAGACTGTACTAGAAAACAGTTGCTACTTCCTAAAGCAAGTAGCTAGCTTCAGTCTGTTAGATAAACTAAAACAAAGTGTGTCTTTCAAACTGCATCAGGCCAGCACTATGACACCTGAAGATCAAACAAGGCAGAATGTCTAGGAACAAGGTAACTGCAGAAACTGTAATCCTGGTTTACTTATTCTGCTGAAAACTTTGTTAAATGGCATTTGTAATAAGTCACTACCAGTAACATAGATTCTGTGTGTACATCAGAATGCAAAGGAAAGCAATCTGATGCTCAGTTTTTTAAAAATAGGTTTTTATTTTAAACTGGAATTAACTGGCAAAGGCTGTTCACTGTGCAGCTGCATGAGTACTTGCACTGGGATTTCAGACACAGCAGTACAGCTGCAGGAATGTCCGCACCTGATACTCACTGCCTTAAATAAGAGTTTCACTCAAATTTTGAGCTTGGAAAGACAAATACTATGTCTCTTGTTGTTTGAATATGAGATTCGTATCCTTATTCCAACAGAACTGCAAAGTTGATACCACTGTCATATCAAACCATTACCTTGAAATTTATGGTATGGAAAGTACTCGTGATCTGGGCTAAGTGATTTCATTGCAATGTTAAGTTAGTTCTGAGTAGTGAAATTTAATATTGGATTTCACAGTGCAGTCGGAATGGAAAGTACATAAAACCACCTTTGCTTGCCCACAACTACAATACAGAGATGAGAACTGGACAAAATGTATTCACAAGAACACTGAAACAATTAGCTAGGGCTCTCTGGAGGACTGATCTGTTCCTCAATCACTTCATTAGGATTTACAGAAACTTCCATCTTGCTGTATCTCGCTGAAAATAAACAATTGGCTGCAATGCACTTCTGTGGACTTCTACTGTACCACTAGCACAGCCCTCAGCTGAATAAAATTCCGTAATCATTCTGCCTCCTTAAGAATTGGACCAACCGCACAAAGGTAGATTACAGCCCCAATTTAAACAGATTCTGGCATTAATAAAACATGTAGCTGTATTAAACTGTAGGACTTCAGTATTTGAAACGCTGGGAGCTTCAACGTGACTAAAATCCAAGTGGAACTGTCAGTTTCTAAGCTTTCGGAATACTTTATTCTGATACAGTTAACTGGAGTGGGCAACACGGCATACCAGCTGCAATACTGCTGCCTTACTAACAGTTGTTGCAAAAACCCCCAGAATCTCACCAGGTTTACCATAAAACATGTAAGAGTTTACATGGAAGACTTCTGACTTCTCTAAGTCACTGAAATGGACTTGTACAACTGAACTTACACAAGACAGCTGAGGTCTGCCAAGTCATCAATGAAGTCAAACAACTGGCTGATATCATACGTAATGGATGGACTGTTTGGATTCATTCTTTTCAGATGCTCTTCATACATTTTACAGACTCCTACAGAGAAAAAAAGATTAACAATGCAATATCAAAAAACCAACAACTGTATTTGCTGACGTTTCTTCACCTTTTGAACCATGGATATCAGGAAAGTTTAGAGATGACTACCATGAAAACAGAGACATAAACTTCTTACTCAGATTTTGCAGTGCTTTTGTTCTGGCTATTTGCATTGAAACATAACACTAACGCTAAAAAATCACGTAAGATGCATAGACAGAGGCATCTAGAGTAAAAAAATTTAGTCTGGTCAAAGATGTAACTTTCCATGCAGTAAGCTCCAACGGAAACCTGAAATTCCTTCTAATAATTTTAAGACAGCAATTGCAACATATATTCCTACTGTACAAGCACCTGAGAAACAGAAGAACTAATGTCAAATAAAGCTACTCCAATCTCAGAAGAGAGATCATTCTTGATGAAAAGAGTCAAACAGGGCTACTGAGGTAACAGTGACAGCACAAGCCTCTATATGAATTTAAATCAGTTTTATTTAAGCTAGCCCATAAATAATTCAGATACATTTGAGAAGAATATAATATTAAAGTGAGCACAGAGGCTTTACGTGGTCTTTATCATGCTTTTGTTTGCCTCACAAAACTCCCTGAAATTAGCATTATTTATGTTAAGTGAACTTCCACATTTAAATCATACAGCCGTAGTATTTCAATCTTTCCAAGCACACTATGTGTCTCAAAGTCATGCAGGATTTTCTTCTCTGTCAGACATGCCATGAGGCTGCAAATTATGTATCAATTGCACACATACTTTTATTTAATATATTAATTCCAATAGCAATCTTTCCTCTATGTGGCTAGCACAAAAATTAGTGAGAGTTAGTCTGTGATCCTACAATGAAATGCATTCAGGCAAGTCTGCTGCATGGCCCCACCAAGAATATTGTCTACTCTTGTGAGCTGAATGTGGTTCAATCTAGTTAAATAAAAAAAGAGACATTTAATGTAAAAAGGAAGTTTTGGAAACAAAAAATAGCTATTTTTAGTTTGCTAAAACATTAGTAAAATAAAAGCAGGAAACATTTTTGCATTCTTTTGTGAATTACCTTGGGAAAACATGAACAGCAACTTATTTTCTTACTGAGTAAGTTTGGGAATACATCAAAAAAGGAGGTTTAACAACATTTTTTGTCTCCCATGTCTGCACCCACCTTCCATGCACTCATTCACTGATTCGTAATCAGCATACGTTCTGCCTTCTGGCCTTTTGGTAGGCTGGACAAGTAGAATTGTGTGAGACTGAAAAACAGCACAAAACAAACACCAAGAAAACAGGTTATTTGCAAAATTTGCACGTTTTTTGTTTGAATTAAGTTATTGATCTGAATGAAGCACTAAAAAGAAGTGTAATATTAAAATACTGAACCAGCACTCAAGGACACACAAGCCTTTTTCCAAATGGTACTTACTGTTCATATAAGCTGTGTTACTGATTTTTGTTTCCGATCAGTCCTATCAATCTTTACGTAAATTTAAATGTGTAAAATCACCAGTAAAGGAGCTATTGTGTTGAAAAAAATACCAGGAATAATAGTTTCTATGTAAACAGAAAAGTAAAGCAATGAAGAGTCAATGTATAAAAGCTATGCCATTAGTGCATTTACTTATTTTATTCCAAATGCAAGCTGTTAGTATGATTTCAAATACCCCACTTAAAGAGCAAGGAGGGAGTCCAACTTAACTTCACTGTCAGTCTCACCTTAAAGATTTTAACACAAATAGCTACTTTTGTATTATTCATTCAGCTTCAAGGGAACACAAATTATAGAACAAATCCGTACTTAGTATTCAAGATTATTTCCTGCAAAACAGATGCACCAATTTTTCATACTTCAGTGAGTCTACCGAAACAGTAATTATGGCACAGATAACTGTTTCAAATGTCAGAGCCTGTAAGCTTGTTCTTCTGCAGGAAAGACTTAGATGATTGTACGGTTGGTGACTTGCATTATTTCTATAATATTTTTCACTTGGCTACAGCAAGTAATTTGAGCAAACAACAGGCAAGATTTTTGAAGCGTACACAATCTGTGATCTAATTAACAGGTTACACAGCACAGAAAGTTTACAAGCAAGCTACCAAACACCATTTCCAGCGCTGCTAATTGGATCCTACATTTTCAATGCTAATATATGAGGTGAGCACAAACATGTAATATTCATGGAGGCAACTGCAGAGTAAGACAGACTGGTAACAAATACCAAAGTGTATTATTGGGCTTAAATTGATCAGCTGCTGGTAGAAAAATCCTGACCCACACTTTGGACATACCAGTGAAGATACGAGTTCAGTATTTGAATGCAAGGACAGAAAAGAAAAATGGCAAATATTAGGATTTACAAAGAAAATGGTACAAAATTTTTATACCATGACTGATAGGATTCCCATGCCTGGAATGTATTTTTCAGTTCTTTAAATTCTGTCTCTAATAACATGGTAGAAGGAGATTGAGAGAATCCCAGAAAAAAGTTGCACAGAGAAACAGCAGCAGCAAGACTTTTCATAATCAGAAGTGGAAAGAGAGGGGAATTCAGAGCTACACACTGTAACAAAAAATCATACAAAGGAGACTAGACCATTTAAGTCCACTTCCATGTATGCCAGAGGACGCTAGATTTGAAAGAAATTCCCCAAGGGGGGCTGATATCTGGCTGTTCCTAAGCACATTGTGCTTGAACAGGCACGTCTTACCAGGAAGTCCAAATGACTCTGCCAAACTTTATTATAAAGTACTTTTCCAGCACTATCATTTTAATTTGCTGGTCAGTGATGACAAGGCTTGGTTTCAGGACTTGCAACTCTGATTTTCTGGGAGGATTTGACTAAGGATCCCTTATTAACAACAATGGATGAGGTGCATCAGACAGTTCAGTCAGTGTGTTCTAAAAAAAAGCTCTGTTACTTTAGGATCAGAATGTCTTGAAAACTACATTTGTGGTGTCTGGTTACATACACCTATTTGCCTCTTTCAACTAAACTCAGTATTACAAAAGTTGGGTCTATTTGACAAAGCCTGAGAGAACATAGATAAAACTGTATTGACCAGGAGTTACAGAACTGTACCACAATTGAGTAAATTCTGTATTCAGTCTCACAGAATCTTGCTGGGGAATCATTTTAGGCTTTCTGGCCTGTAAATGCCCTCCCATTCTTTGATTATTAAATGAATGTGTATATATTCAAAAATTATCACAATAATCAGATTATAGAAAAATATATCAGTGAGCCAGATATGTAAGCCAGTTCTTTTAGAACTGTAAGGTGAAAATTATTTGGGTTTCTGACTTTAAACCATTTATCACCTTAAACACTCTGAAATACCATATCAGATACTGTCCTGGAATTTATTAAAATTAAAGCCATTGGGACCATCTGTATTGTAGAATTAATGCATTACATCACAAATGTTTCCTTGGGAACTTGCTATTATTTTACCTTAAGGGAAAAAGAATAAATTGCATGATTTGATAAAATTGCTCCTCCTCTCCTACCACAGAAGTGCAAAAAAGTGACAAGTTCAGAAGCCCGAGAAAAGTTTTCTCCAACTATTACCTGCCCTACTGAGTATTTGCTATAAGTGACTAGACAAAAATCAGTCTAAGAACTATTATGTTTTCCTACAGGTATAAATCTTATTATTAGGAAAAAGAAAACCAAAACAAGGGAAGATCCATAAACCTTCATGCGTTAGAACCAAGTTATCTGGAAGAGTGTAATATGGTTTCTTATTATTCTGATGCATACATAGGGTTTTCTTGCACTTTCTTTAAAAGCCCAGTTGTACTGGCTGCTGTTAAGCAGGACACTAAATGAGATACCACGTGGTTTATATTACACCGATTTTGCACTTCTAGACAGCACTTTAGAAAGCCCTCCAATTACTGAAAACACAGCCCTGTAAAAACGGTTAAGGCAGCACTGACAGCCAAACCAGCAGAACTTAGGAGCTGAGCAGCATCTGCCCGAAGAGGCTTCTACCAACCGTAGAGTCTATTCAACAATAGAGTTAAAAAAAAAAAAAAAAAGATAAGCAAGTCTTGTAAGAATAAGATGTGCGGTGATGCAAACACAAGTAGAATACTGCACACACCTAAACGTCTTTCAGTTACTCCTGCTTGGCAGAAAAAGTGGTTTAAGTGTCGTTTTTCACTTCAGACAACAAGGACAGGGCTTGCGGCTGCTCATCCTGGCAAAAGCCAACTGCTTTCGAGCAAGCGCCAGACAGATGCAGAACTTTGCTGCAAACTCAGAAGCAGCTGTCCTCCCACCGCAGGGCGACAACTCGCTTCGGCATATTCAAATTGATTAGATGAATACCACAAACTAATGTGACTGGCAGGCCTTTGTGCTTTAGCGTGCCATTCAAACGGCTAAACTCCCCCTCCCGGAGAGCAGCCGGCCCAGGGG
>VYZM01016672.1:131090-219116 GCA_013398915.1 Dromas ardeola | reverse complement strand
CGGGCCCGGGCGGGCGGCGGTCGCCGCCCGCCCAGGCCCGGAGCGGCGGCCGCGGCCTTCCCCACCACCCACCGCGCCTTCCCGCCCGCGGTGCCGGCCTACCCCAGTAGGAAGAGAAAGCAGCCCGCCCCGCTCCCCTGGGCCGCGCCGGCTCCCCCCTAAGCAGGCGTGGAGGAGCCGCCGGGCCCGTCCCGCCCGCCCCGCTCACCATCACGGTTCCCGCTCCCTCAGCACCGCCGCGGAGAAGACGCGCGCGACGATTCCCCCCACAACCCCCCGCGCCCGACCGGAAGCACCGCGCTAACGGCCGGCCGCAGGGCGGGGGCGCTGAGGATGCCGGGAGCGGCCGGCCGCGCCAGAGCTGGGAGTGGGCGGGGCGGCGGTGGCCATCTTTGATGAGGGAGCCGCTCCTTCCCGTCGCGGCCCTGCCTCGCCATCTTGAAGTCGGGCAGCGCGTGGGGTCAACGCGAGTCCCGGAAGGGGAAGCGCTGGGTCGCGGAGGTGCCACTTTGGCCTCCGAGGCGGCGACGGGTGGAGGCGCGCAGCGGTCCTGTAGGTTTTCCGCGCCTACCGGACGCGGCCCGTTTCAGGCCGCCCCTCTGTGAGGAGCCGCCTCGGTGCCCGCTGCTTTCCCTACCTCTGGGGGTAGTGGGGTGCTGGGCAAGGCCCCACTGGCTCGGGTGAGGGCTGGGCCTGCCACGGGCTCGGGCCGCTCCCTCCCCACAGCACCACCCATTCCACCCCTCAGTGGTCCCGGAGGGATAGCGGCTACCGCACGCCGGGCCCGGAGAGGCCGCCGCTGGGGGACGAGCCGGCCGGAGCCGCCGGGCAAGAGAGACATGGCTGAAAGCCTTTCCTGGGAGCTCGGTGTCTGCACGGGTTAAAGGCGTGCGGGGCGAGGTGGAAAAGTTGCTGTTGAATTTCACTTTAAGGGACCGGAGGGAAAGCGGCGAAATGGATGACTTCCGCTCCATCTGCCTGCTCTCTCTGGCCATGCTGGTCGCCTGCTATGTGGCAGGAATTATTCCCTTGGCAGTTAATTTTTCCGAGGTAAGACAGCTTTGCCAAACTGCTCGATGGGTGCTAGGGGAGAATAGCAGAAACTAGATGGAGAGGTCTACCAGGAGGAGTTATTGCTGTCCCTTTTCAAGTATGGTAGTGCTGTTAGGTGCGATGTTGTAACTTTAAACAATTTCTAAGGAAGTTGTGAACATAATATTTTCATTCAAAATCGCAGTCTAAAATTATGCTTATTCTACAGTGCACATAAAAGCCATTTAAGCATATGAGATTTGATCCAAGCATCTTGGCTACAGATGAAACAAAGTCTGAGAATGTAATGGAAGGACGTGATAGGAGCTGGACATAGTTATTCTTAGAAGCTGGTGTCAGAAACTTCTGAAGTCAGGTTAAGTTTTATTTTCTGTCTATGGGCTACTCAAATTAGGTCTTTTAAAAGCAATTCGGAGAATGTTCTCAGAAAACTTTGGTTTGGGTCACAGGTTTTTTTGCAGTTTGTGCTACTGGAAAGTTAAACGTTAGCTCTTTGATTGTGACACAATTTCAAGTTGTGCTCCGGTCCTGTATAACTCAAGGCATTCTTCTGTAAAAATATCTTGGATGCAGAAGGTGGTGTTAAAGGAGAGGAAGACTTTCATGGATTGAATGAGTTTCCAGGCTCCAACAGGAGTTCAGAAGTGAATGTGTTTGTGTGCTTCTAAGAGATAATTGCTGAGGTGATGATGGTTGTTACAGTCTCCTAATACCCTCTCATGCCTTAGGGGTTTTTATCTTTCTAAGTGATGATTGTTGTATACAGGTGTGGTGTAGTGAGCGGTTAGTTGCTCTGAGGTAGTAAGAGCTCTATTATGAGAGGTTTTCTGTTTCTACTGGGAGCAGTGCCACTTTTGGAAAGCAAAGTGCTGGAAGAGAGATGTGACTTGTTCTTTCATCAAGTCACAGAGCTGATTGCACCTGTCCTTTGTTCCCATTATTACTAGGAGGCTTTGGGAGCAGTAGACTCTGAACAGCAAAAGGCTGTTTGTTTTGGTAACAGTACCATTCAGCTAAATGGTTTAAAACATGAGTATATAGTCTGAAGGCTTTACATAAACATTAGCAAAGTTCTCTTTTGCCAGTGCTTCAGCTGATCCTTTGATGGACCTTCCCTTATATGTCTTCAGTGCTGTTGCTTCCACTGTCCTGCTCTTCAAAACTCACTTTTGCCCTGAAGCCTACAAAGGAATTTTCTGCAAATCTGCTGAGAACACTGCTCAGCATGCTAGCGTCGCTTTTTTTTATTTAGTTTTGCATTTCCTCATATATGTGCTTGGTAGTCACCGGTTGTCTCTGACTTTGTATTTGGTGTTGTTTGAAGGTGGAGTTCTGATCTGTGTTTATGTGGCTTATTTATGTTTATATAGATGAATCAGGAGGCTCCTAAACCTTTTGGGGCTCCCAGCAGCTGCAGAAATACAGATCTGTGTGGATCCAAAAACATAGTGCTCTGCATAAGCAGTAATCACACATTTATTAGCCTTTTGCGTGTGCAGTACACATACACATGTAATCAAGTTTATTGTGACGTCTCAAACTCTCAGAAATTCTTGATTCAGTTTTACACTAAGTTAGGTATTTTAAGGATCCACATGCTATGCTGGTTTAAAAGAGGAGCTGAATGTCTCTGCAAACTAGCTAATCCTGGAAGTGTGTAATTAGATGTTAGAATTGTTTTGTTTAAAAATGGTTGCTTAGGCCTGTGCAACATGGACGATTTCAAACTGAAATGACTGGACTGTGCATTCTATCATTTGCAAAAAGTTTTGTAGATGGCTTTGGTGAGGAAAAAATGCCGCCTCCCACTAGCCATTTATAACGGTTAGAAAACAAAAATGAATGCTTTGCATAATATACCCCAGATGCTGGAGAACAATAAAATTATTCATTAGTGTTAATAATATATTTCTTCAGATGAGTTTTTTTTTTTGTTGTGGAATCTATTGGTCGTGTTTCGATTTCATAATGTTTTCTAGTCTTCTAATTATATTTGGATATTCTCGAATGTATAAAGCTCCAGCAAAGCCAGGTATGACTAAACATCGGTGGTAAAAAGGTAGAGACTGCACACAACTTCACTTTATTTCTGTATGCAGATGTACCCGTTCAGCTTAATCCTGATTTACAGTACTCTATTAGGCTAACATTGGTCTGGAAACAACACTATACCAGTTCTTGAGGCTATTTCCTATGTTGTAGCCTAACTGCACCAAAAATAATAAAAATATTGAGTTCTAGCACTTTGAATCTTCTGCTGGCCTAACACAGGCAGGCAGTGTTGGATGGAGTAGGACTGCTTGCTGTTGAAAGTAGGTGTGAGTTATTGCTAGGTCCAAGTAAGAGTTTCGGTACCATGTAGATTTAAAACAAATACTGAGCTGGGGAACAGCTTGCTAATTTGAGGATTTAAGACTTTTCCCATGCATTTTTTTAACACTGTTTACTGTGTTGCTCCTGTTTTTAACAAGAGACACACAAGTGTTTTTTGTAACTGAAATGGTTTGATTTCTTGGATCAAACTAGATGACTTGTGCCTGTCTGGGTAGGCTGCAATTATTAGTTTGCTGTGTTCACTAAGTATTTTGTACTGAAAAGGAGATGAAGACTTCTCTTGAAACAGTAACTTGTTAGTGTGTATTATTTTCACGGATCTTTAAAATTCACAGATGCCCAAATGAAGTCAAGTAGTACTCTGTATTTGCAGTTGTAATAAAACTACTGTTTTATTACTTCTGACACTTTTTTCCTGTGTTTATGTAAAAGAGATTATAGTGCTGCAGTACAAAAATAATCTTGTTTTTCTTTGTAAAATACTATATTTTTTCAAAATGGCTTTATGAACAGTGGGTGTTGAAGATTATCTTTTCATGTAGATTGCCACTGTATAACAATTTACCAAGTATAATAGTTACCTGTGCCAAGTGTACAGTGCACGTTTTTGGAAACTTTACAGGTGTTTTCATCTCTTGCATGTTACTATTTGAAATTTCCCCAGCAATGCTCTAATTGTTTCCATATGGTCACATTTGGCTTGCTTTCAAGAAAACTGGTTGTGCATTTCGCTAGAGCTTCCTATTTCTTCTATACAAGTGTTGCCTATTTCAGTGAGTCTAGATATCATGTGTCACTATGGTGCATGAAGGAGAATGGATGGCATAATAAGGATATATGACAAGTAGTTTCCTGTTAGTTAAACACTGACCTCTGTCTCCAGGTCCTCAGTAGTTAACGTTAGTATTTTGGTAGAGAAGCAAAAAGTAATAGTAAAGTACTCTTATATTGGTAAAACAGAATTTAGTCAGTTTGGGAGAGGTGATATCTCTCTAAGCTTTTTGCCCAAAATTAGAATATAACTAGGAAGATAACTTACTCATAGTAGCAAGTACTTATAAATTCTTTGTGGGTGTGTTTTTTTAATCTCTTTGTAGAAATTCTTCCTGGAATATGAACTAAACTATTTTTCTTTCTATAAAAACATTGTTTGTGTATTTTTTGTTAAAGTTTAATTGCAAATTTGCAATACTTACGTAACAAATCTATTTTAAAACCTATCTTTGCAGAGGGGGGAGGGGATTGCTATTGTCTGTAATTACCTGGAGAGTGGAATATAATTTCTATTGCCCTAAATGCCTTCTGTTTATTGTGTAACAGTCTTACAACAGCTTAAGGTCATTTCTTCTGTCTCTCTAAACCTATAGGTGAAAGTAGAGCTCCTGCTGCTTTTTTTTCCTCTAAAGTCTTCCTTTTCTCTTTCTGTAGTCCTAAAACTTTTCTTAGCCCTTTTCTGAGTTATATAAATATAGCTGACTTAGCAGTTTTCATACTTGATCAATGTATTTGTATCTGTAGATGCATTTATGCTAGTGGTTCTCATTCTGGTTTTGCTTTGGTAATTTAGTTTTCTTTCTTGTATTCTCTTTTATTATTTAGATTGGCTTTTTTTGGCAAACAGGTAATTTATCTTGCTCTGTGCCATACCTAGCAGAGATTTTAGGAAACTTGCATGTTTAAGTATGATTTGTAGTAGGAAGGATATATTTGAAAACTAACCTAGAATGGAGATAAAACGTAGAGTTGCAAATGCACTTCAAAATTCAGACACTTTCAATCTTTCTTTGTCTATGCAGGCCCTACAGTTTGAGTCCCTAGAGGTTGAATTAGTCCCCAATAATCATTAGTGCCAAATATAGCAGTTCTTGTTATTTTGAAGCATGTGCCGTTTCATTTCTTGTCTGATGTTAACACCTTTAACTTTCATTTCCTACTTCAGTTGATTGCATCAGACACTGGATATGTTAACTTTTCAGAAAGTTAATCGTTAGAAATGTAGGACTGTGCGACTGGGGCTCTTAAATAAAAATCAACAAGAGGTTTTGTGGATCATTCTCTCTCCTCCTGCCCCTTTCCCCCTGCCCCAACCTTTATTAATGAGGGAGAGTAAAGAAAACGTTTTCATTCTTAAAGATGATACTTGTTTTGTACTTGCTTGCAGGAGAGATTAAAGTTGGTGACTGTTCTGGGCGCTGGGCTGCTGTGTGGAACTGCCTTGGCTGTCATTGTGCCAGAAGGAGTACATGCACTTTATGAAGACATTTTGGAGGGTAAGAACACAGATGGCCTTGTTCAAGATAACTTAGGTCATGGTGTTATGATATACTGGGGCTTGTTTCTAGGGCTTTTAACACGAGATTGGTGGGAGGGTTTCACAGCAGCATGACACAAGTCTGGCATAGAATCACAAAACTGCCGTAGGCACGATACTAATGGCGATCTGACAGAGGGATGTAATCAGGCTGTAGATTGGATAACTCTTGCTGAGTGATCGGATCATTTGCAGCTCCAGGTACTGTACTGTTCATGGAACTACAGCCTTTTATGCCAGGCCATGTGTAATGTTCCTTATTCTGGGGAGAGTTAAAGTTTAACTTTTGCTGGAACTTCAAAGGAGGTATAAGGATGTCTTTGGCAGAGAATGAAATTGTGGACTACTTGCTGTTGCTTTTTGTAGTTTAGATTGCTTCTCATTAAAGCAATTGCAGGAAGTGTTTTATAGATATATATGTACTTGCTCTCATATGAATTTCCTCCTTTGAAGCTGAAGAGCATCTTGGAATTAAGTTGCCTTAATATACTTGTCTGAAAATTACGGTTGTATAGAACTAATTCACGGAGTAGGAGGCATTTCTCTCTTGGGTGGTATTACACATAGAATCTGTGCGTGGTTCTAAGTTCAAGCATCCAGTTCTAGTCTGCTGTCACTGGTCTTCAAAACCTCACAGGCTCTAATGAATAGCTCAAAGCTAACAGCAATTATGTATCTTGTAGAGACATGAGCATGGAGCAGATGTTATACCCAGAAGTCTAAGTAAACCTTGATTTGAGGTTATGACATTATTTTAAATAGTCAGAGCTCATTACCTTTGTTTGGAGTGCACTTTAAATCTTGCTTTAGCTTGGAGTCATGTGCTATTACATTACCATTGCATGTATGAGATTTTTACAGCATGCTCAGAATCAGAAAGTAAACAGCAACAACTTAATGGTCATAGGAGAAAGGACTGTAAAGCTGAGGCTGTAGAGAACTTTGCAAGTGTCTGATGTAATGTTGTTGCTGATCTGAGATTGAGAGATAATTGTAATACTCTCCTTTTCTCGTACTACCATTTCTTCTTATTTCTTGACTGTTTAAAATGTCTTTTTAGCAATATGCTTTAATTTATCTTTTTTTTTAGTTTCCACTAAATTTATGTTATTCTGCTTAAAGTAAAGTAAACAGAAGATAATATATAAAATCATCCTTTATTGAGAAGTGAAGGAACCTCTGATTGTGCTTTTACACTATACTGTAGTTAATGCACTCGGATGTCTCTAATGAGCTGTAGTTGTGGATTTGCTCTCCATTTGATTTCAATTCTAAGTAGACTAAATTTTTTCTTGTAATGATAGGGCTAGCAGTAAATACAATTGCTGAGAATGTTTGCTTCCCCCCCCCCCACTAAATGAGGCATACTGTTCATATATGAAAACTACAGTCTGCTGTTTAGAGCTATATGCTATATAATTTAAAGTTTAGTATGTGGAGAAAAAAGGCACTTCCCATTACTGCAGTAGTAATATCAGAAGTATTTACCTAGGTAAAAAGAATTTGTTCTGTGAATAAATTCAGACTCAATTCCCAGCTCACAGTATTGTGTCTAAAGCCAGTCTGTCTGTAAGAACTTTTTTTTGCATTGCAGGGGGGCAAAATTCATGGGTATTACAGATTTAACTACAAAAAATTTAGGATATTCGAAGTTAAACTTAAGATTCTGAGAACTTATCAGCTTTCGGTACATTTTTCTTGCAACTTTATGTAATTAAATGGCACCTTAGGTGCCTTAGGGAACATTGAGGTGTATTCATATAATGGGAAGGGAAAAAAGAGAGGGGGAGAGAGGTGCCTGTGTTTGTTCAGTTCCAAGTGTAATTTAACTCAATCTAGTTGCTTGTTGTCAAAACAGGTGTTTGTCATTGATACAAAAGTCATTTACTATTACTTCTGCATTTTCCCACGGGTCTGAGAATAACTTACTTCTAATTTTTGACCTTGTAGACTGAGCCCAAATAGCATATCATGATTCAGATTATTACTTGATCATAAACCCGTGTATGTGTGTAGTGAAGCCTTGATTTGGGTATTTACCAGCAAACAAAATTCCTTTGGCAACTTCAGTCCTTTTCTTTTACCTGGTGAAACTGCATAACGTCTGTCAGAAAGATCCCCTGAGTTGCCCACTGTGTTCTATGGCTTGAAATGGTCTGCAGCAAAGCTAACTTTTTAATATAGATGGCAACCATCTTGTGTGGTTTAGAATGATTTTATTGATCAATCTTGTTCAGCAAATATATGTTTATGAAATCTTTCAAGGGCTACCAGACCTATTCTGATGTACTTTGTCTGTAGTTATGGCATTGTGCCAACTTCTTGTACAGTGGGGTGGATGTACAATTGTGTCTTATCCAAGAAGATGTATGAATGCTCCATCAAGAAGATGACTTGCTAGAGTAAGTCAAGTTTTTGCTGTCAATGTCTAAAACTTCTGAAGAGTAGTTGCCTCCCCAAAATGACAAAAGTTTTACTTCTGTCACATAAGCCACAGTTGTTGTGAAAGCCCTAATGTATGCTGTGCTCCATTTTGTTTGCTGCCATTCTTTTTTTTTCTTATAAAGTTAGGAGCATGAAGGTTGCACTGTCACTCACTTTAAATAAAAAAAATAAAATTATCTAGCATGAACTGTGAAAATGCAAGGTTGAAACAAGAGAGATAGTCTGTGTTGAATTGTAACTATTATAATCAATTCGGACATGAATATCCTTACCTTGATTCAAGCAAGATGATTCAAATAATCTTTTCCAAAGTCAAAAAGCTTTCCAACGCTGAATGAGGACTCCTCCAAAAGCCTTGTCTATTCTCATACTGAGAAAATCTTGCTTGCTGTTAGACCAATGAAACAATCTAGTTAATATCCTAGTTTAAGTGTTGTACATTAGTCCTGTTAGACCTGTTACCATTAAATGTGATTAAAAAAACCCCAAACAACCGACCCTAAAATCAGTAACATTGTTTCCAGTAAAGATTTTTTTTTTTTAGAATTTCTGGTGGAAACTTCTTGCTTTTAATCAATGTTGTTCTGTATAGTATTGTCATCAAAGCAATTCTGTCCTGTGAAATGGCAAGAAATACAAAGTGAAACCAAGAAGGGATTTCTGCATGTTATTGTTTCAAGTCACTTTGGAAGAAGTGTTTTTCAGAAAAAAGAGATGGACAGGTCAGCTGATGGACAAGGTCAAGTAGGTCATTCCAAACTTCAGGAAGAATTAAGAGGTATAGATAGGAAGAAGTGATTAATACGTAAGACTCTGTCGTCTTTACACCCTCGCATCAGGTATTTATATACATTGATAAGATCCCTCTGAGCCTTCTCGTCTCCGGGCTGAACAGTCCCAGCTGTCAGCCTTTTCTTACCGGAAGATGCTCCAGTCTGTCCATGTACTCTTGTATGTCCTCTTGTACTGGGGAGTCCAGAACTGGACCCGGCACTCCAGATGTGGCCTCACCAGTGCTGAGTAGAGCACAAGGGATCACCTCCCTCGACCTGCAGGCAACACTCTCCCTAGTGCAGCTCAGGACTTTGATTAGCTCTTTTTTTTTTTTTTTTTTTTTTGCCACAGAGCACACTGCTGGCTCATGGGAAACTTTGTGTCCATGAGGACCCCGAGGTCCTTTTCTGCAAAGCTGCTTTTCTGGTTGTTGGCCCCTGGCATGTACTGATACCTGGGGTTATTCCCTTCTTAAGATCAAGTCAGATCTTAAGAGAAAAATACAGTTCCTGATCAAGCAATTGAACATGACAGAGTCTTCTTCATGTTCTGAGTTTATATTATAGTGCTAACTGTTGCTTTGTGAGGGAGTAGAAATTAATGTGTCACCTGCTTCTTCCTTATATTGACCTCTGATGTATATGTGTTTTAGGGCACTGAAGCTTTGCAAATGGGTTCTCTGTTTTTTATTTCTTATTTAAAAAAAAATTCTCTTGAGTTTCCATGTAAATATAGGAAGGTTGCTTGTGTCAGTAACTGTGTTCTCTAATGTAAGGGAAGGACAGGAGACTACAAAAATAGTTACAATTAGAGATTGTGATACTATTGCTGTGTCTAGCGGAGAAACGTAGAAGAAGCAGCATTTTCTCAGTAGAACATTAAAGAAATTTACAAATATTAATTGAACCTGCCAGATATGATTGTAAGCATTGGCCCTGTTCTGGAATGGAGGCAACTTGTACTGAATCATGGGTAGTTCAGGGCATGCAACCCAAAACATCTGACTTACCTTGAGGTATCAGATGTGGAAGTAGATTTACTGTGTCTGTTGTCCCATTGGAAACTTTTGCATACTAGCTATTGGATGTAAAGCACCTTACCTGCTGTGGAAGTACACCTATTCATAATAACAAGTATGCCAAGGCGCGTTAAATGCATCTTCTGCATCACCCAAAGGGCTTTCTAGCCTGATGTATTGTCTCTGCCAGGGACTGCAAGGGGAAATATAAAAAAAAAAAAAAGAGAAAACCCAAAAAACCAACCAACAAAAAAAAAAAAAAAACCAACAAAAAAACCCCATATGATTCAGGGGAGCACAGAGTCTGACACCAAGAGGTCAGGTGTTTATTGTGTGTTATATGGTAGTTGGGAACTTAAAGATCAGGAATAGGGAATTTTGAATTGCTTGTACCTTTCTAACAGTATATTTCTGTATGCTGTTGGCAGAAGAAGGCTTAGACATGATTCTTTGCTTATGTCAGCTGGAAGCAATATCTAGAATTTTGCTAAAAAATAGCTTTATTAAATCTCTTTCACATAAATGTACTAAGGTAACTCTTGCCAATCTTCGGTGGCCCATACTGAAAAAGCTGTGTACTTCTGGACATTGTTTGCCCTCTATGTCAGATGGGATTGCAGAAGCAGTAATTTCCTGTGGTCTTGAGCAAGGCTGGAGGATTTCATGGACCTCTCTTGGAAGCCACTAGGCCAAAGACTACTGGAAATGTTAAATGCATGTGCCGGAAAAACCTTCTCCTTTTTCTTTAGGCCTGTGTAAGTTCAGAGTGAGACTGATGTAATTTCTGTTGAAAATTGGTGGGGAATTTTGTGTGTGGTCAGTATTTGCTTGTGATAAATATCACATGTCCTGGGCAAAAGGCAACCTGTAAAAGTTGGTAAAGTTCTATTATGTGTCTGTGTTCTGAAAGTCACTGTAGGTAAAGACATTTGTCACTTACTAACCTATGAGATATTTGAAAATATTTCTAAATTATGAACTGTGTGCCAAATAAAGCATTTTTTATCATGGAAACTTAACTAAAAACCTGTCCAGCCATCATCTTTCCCCTTGTTAGATTTTTAGAGTCGTTCCAAGCTCACCTAATTTCAGGGTAGCTCAGTGAGGCAAAGTAAATGTCTTGGGGTGGGCATGGAATTAAAGCTTGTGTAGGGAAAGGGAACAACCACACAATGTTCAACTCCAGGGCTCTGGGTTTTCTAGTTTCTACTGACGTTTGTAGGACACTGTGCTGACTTAACTGTTGTTTTAGTCCGTATCAATGGAGTGTATCAATGCTAACTTGTTTAACTAGAGACGGATTCTTTGAGATGTAAAGTTCATCTTCTTGAAGACTGCATTAGATCTCTTAGTGGATGGAACCTATTTTATCTCCTCATACAGTATTTTCTCACTTAAATTAAGGTTGTGACTTAACTGCTTGACAGTATCTCTGAATACTGTCAAAAGTGGCAAATTCAATTAAAAAAGGAATGATTTAGCAATTTTTATCAATCAAATTGTATTTAAAATGCAGCATTTAAACAAAGTACCTTGGCTTATCAGGTATTAACACTTTCTTTGCTTTTCTGTGCTGAAGATGTATGGAGAGAGGCCAACCAGACAAATGTGTGCTTCCCTAAGTAAATGGTCTAAGACTGACCTTAAATGAGGACTTTTGTGTATTGTCCAAAAAAGCGTGAGCAATGCTTTCACCAAAAGAGGAGAAAAGTGACCGTGCCATGTTTAGTCCCCTGTCTCCTAATGTTTCTGCTCACCTGCCGCAGGGAAACATCACCCAGCAAGCGAGATACAGCATGTGATGGAGTCTGAGAAGGTAGCGGAAATCCCAGTTGTACATGAATATGGCCATGACCATTCCAGGTTGCATGCCTACATTGGTGTATCCCTTGTCCTCGGCTTCGTCTTCATGCTGCTGGTGGACCAGATAGGCAGCTCTCATGTGCACTCTACAGATGGTAAGTAAAGATTCACTTCAGTTAGACTCGCCAATTAGTCTTAATTAGCAAATTGCAATTTTCTTCACTGCTAATGGGATTTAATTTGACCAGTCACGTCCAGAGTTTCAGTAGGTGCTTTACAGACATAAAGCAAGGTCTTTGTGAAGTGTTTTTGCTGGAAACCTATCCTGGAGTTCAGCATAATTTGAGATCTTGCTTTGCTAACATGAAGTAACTGTAGGAGCACATACGGTGTGGGAGTGGAGGGTGACTTGATCCTTTAGTTATATACTGTTTTACAGTATCACCCATAGGGTATTTCTTTGTTTTTTCCGAATAACTTCAGGTTAGTCTTATCTTCGTTTGTTTTTCCTACTTAATTGTCATACAAGTAGGTAAAATTTACAAAGAACAAAAAGTTATCTTACGTAAGACTGCAGAAATGACTAGATGTAAGCTCTGGTCCTTAACTGTAACTGCACAGCTGGACTTACACACTAGTCCAGAGCCTTGCTTACTTCAGAGTATTTCCTGCTTAGTCCAAAGATTTCTCAACTTCATTGCAAGACTCTCAAAATGCCTACAGTTGCCTCTTTCTCCTGCCTGTAGCTTCATGCTCAGACTGTTGCTTGGAATGCACCAAAGGTGTTTTGTTGTCATCTGAAAAGGTATTTTATTGCCTTTTGCTGCTCATTTTCTCCCAAATAATTTCCTCTGGTGGAATTCGGCCTTCAAAAAGTAAGGAATTGATCTTCAAGAAGTAAAACACACACACACACAAGGGAGGTGGGTTGTGTTTTGGTTGGATCCTTGGCAGTTCATAGTGCAACTGCGTAAATGCTTATACAGGGTTAGTGTGGTGGGATGGATGGGAAGCCAGTGGGGGGGCTGTGTTGTGTTTGTGCTGCTGGAGAAGCGTAAATAGAGCCACAGCCATGGCTAGCTGATTTTCAGAGCTTTTCAAAGGAAACAGTGGCAGTGAGGATGACAAGGGGATGTAGGTGAGCAACTGACAGGATTATCCTTAGCTTGTACAGTTATGAACCTTTCCTATGTCTCTGATCAGAGCAAATATCAGGAGAAAATTGACCGTGATCTGTTAGAGATAAACACTATAAATTAGGATATCAAGTAAAATTTTCTCTAGTCTGTATGTCTGTCACAGGAAATGTAATGTTTTTTTTAAAACTACTAGAGAAAAACATTTTTCTCATTTGAAACAATGTCTGGTAGTTTTGTTAGCTCCAAGTGGCTAGATTTTACTTTCTCCAAACTAGAAAAATTCTGTAGGTTAGAATGGAGGTATGAAATTAAATGTGGCATTCTCTTTGAGCGTGTTTAGTTCTGGTCAATCCAAGACAAATTTAAAGGAAACGTCCTTTGCGAATGATCTCCTCCTGTTTGACATGAATAGACTATCACAGTCATCCAACAGGAGCTTATGCAATTAATTGCTCAAATAGGCTCTCCTTGATTCAAAAGATCAATCTGACCGAAGAGAGTACATTAATTTTTAGCCCGCTCACTTCCCTGATCTGACTCACTGCGGAACTACATGGGTGCCTGGGCACTAAGAGAGAGACTGGAGGGCAGGGAGACAGGCAGGAGGAAAGGAACAGGACTTTCCCTTTTGGCAGCACTGTAGGCTTATTAAAGTAGCTGTGTAAATGTGCTTGTAGTCAGCTTACTGGCCACTATTAGAATTGAAAAAGAGCTGCTCAACTGTTTGTAATTAAACAGTTTCAATGCCTGTTGCATAGTGGTGGATATTGCGCTGTTGTGCTGTGTGAGCTAACCTGCAAATGTCCTCAGAGTAGTTGTCAAACAATTGCAGTCAAAACACTAGATCTCAAGCAGGACTGGCTGCACTTCTCTGTGGTGTATAATGTTGGAGGGAAATCTTTGCCACTGCTGCCATGACAAGTAGAATTTTTGGCTTACTGGGAATTGCTGGAGAATCAGTGCAATAGAGACTGCCCCAGACCTGAGGGAAAACGCCAACACTGGACCATGAGGGGGGGGAAAAATCATCCTGACTCTTGGAGCAGCTCTGGATTCCTGGGATGTAAAACTAGCTTGTCTTCCCTTTGGTAGCACGGAAGTTTAACATTTGTTTTCAGGACTTTAAGAAAAACAACTGCTTCTGCTTATATCAGTGATCCTGTAAATTGCAAAGAATTGTCTATGATTCTGTCACTTATTTGTTGGCAGAACTTCAGGTGATTTGAAGGTGGTAAGTATTAAACTATTTTATAGTAAAGCTAATGCAGAAATACAAAAGCTGATAGTTTTGCATATAACTGCCTAAGCTGGTGGTAGAGACATGTACGATGATACTTACAATTTTTCTTCCAGCATAATTTGTATGTTTGTTCTCTTTATCCGAACTTTTTTCTCATAACCATTTCAGATCCAGAAGCTGCAAGATCAGGCAACTCCAAAATCACCACAACACTGGGACTAGTAGTCCATGCTGCAGGTAATGTGACACTTACTGTTAGCCGTTGACAAGGACTTCTCTTGCTGTGTGGCGTATCTTTAGATGTGATAGAAACAGTTGCATTTTGGTTTTGAGGGTGGCTTTTCCAATACAAAAAAAATAAGTGGGGAGGAGGAAGGAAGAACTAAGGATCTTCCCCAAAATTTACTGGGCAAACATACTCTGCTGCTCAGAATGTTCCATGGAGTTTTATTTCGGTACAGTGTTCTCAAGTCTTTATTTTTTCCCATGTGAAAAGTTGTGTGATCTTTCACTCTGCCTCTCCAGTTACTTCGCTGGTTGCTTTAACTGCTAAATTTCAATACGTGCTAACACATGTGATAAGTAGTATGAAAACACCTTTAGGTTTGCTTGTCTGTTGACCTATGTTTTTAAAAAAAATAATAAAATTAAGTTTAAAAAAGGAATATCTTCCGGAAGAAGGAGATTATAGGGCAGAGTGCAAAGGTTTGAAACAGATTTGGGGTGACTTGTGAGGACTGAAAAAGTTACACATGTATGGCAGTCAACCTGTGCTCATACTGTAATTCTTCACTATATATATGTAGTACAAATATGATGCTTTTTATTCTCCTGCTGAAAGTTATTTTTCTAGATAAGTCATAAGATTTTGATCAAAAATACATTTTTTCACTAAACGAAGTATCTGTATATTAAGGATTAAGATAGTATCCATTTCCTATTTCATTTAGACAATATTTTAAATAGTAAGAAAATAGTATTTACAATAGTATCTATATTTTAAAAAATAATTTAAAGATTAATAATTAAAATTCTTTTAATGCTTAGAATCTAAAGCAGATTTTTTGATTTTAGACAGGAACACACTTCTACTATAGAAGACTAAAATAACTTGTTAGCTGGTTCTAACGTGTTAGAATGTGTCAATACTGAATAGATTCTCAGTATGGTTTTTATGGTCTTGGTGAAAAAAGAGACGGCTCCTGTTGAGGGTTGTCTGAAATCCTTAAAATGTTGTGGCTTAACAAAGGGAAGTCAGTCATGGGTTGGGTTGATGTAGTTAATGGCATTTTGAGTAACAGGACTTCTGAAATCAACATGTTTTGTACTGTCAGCCATTGAGGGGGTGGGAAAGCGAAACTGATCAGGATGGAGGAATAATCCATGAATTTGCACTCCTCTTTCAGCTGATGGTGTTGCATTGGGTGCAGCAGCTTCTACTTCTCAGACTAGTGTCCAGTTGATAGTATTTGTTGCGATTATGTTGCACAAGGTAAGTCATCATTCAAAAAATTTTATTTGGTCTTTAAAAGACTGTTAAAGCATGTAGAATTACTAAAGATCTTAAATTTCCTTAGTAGTGTAATCTGGAAATGTGTAACACCACTGAAATGAACAGGCTAGTAGTACAGCTTCAAGGACCATAAAGTGCTGGTATGACGTATGACAGAATAACAAATGATGGGTGTTAAGTCTGAATGAGGTACAAATGAGAGAGAATTCTGACTGCCTACTGCCTGCCTTGGTTGCAGTGGTTGGGAAAAGTCTCCCAAAAGTAGGGAGAGAATAATAGCTCAGTAAGAAATGTGGCAGTTCCACACTGACTTTTTTGTTTTGTTTTCTGAAGATAGCAAGGTGGTGTGTTTTGTGTTGTGGGTGTTTTTTGTTTGTTTTGTGGTTTTGGTTTTTAAACCCAAGCAAACAATATAACTTCGGTTACCTCTGTTATTGTAGTAGCTTCAACATCAGTCATATGCCATTTCTGCAGGAAAAACTTCTAAATGTTGTTCTGATGGTAACAAGCAAACAATGACTTTTGAAATGGGAAGATCTTTTTTCCTTAATGTTTGTACCAAGGTACATATTAGTTATATTGGTTCTAAGCATATGTGTGCAGATGCATATTGACTTACGGCAGCACTTGTAGATATTACAATAGTCATGTTTATCCAAAATCTTGCTCCCGTAATTGCATGGAAGCAATACATAATACAATATTTACAATACATATACAATACATAATTCCATGTCCAAAACGTTACGAAATACATATCTACTGTGTCTCTTCTTCACTGTTCGTACAATAAACTGTGTTTTACATAAGCCTCTTCAAAGGTGGCAAAGTCAACGAATGTCACGTCTTGCTGTGAATCTTAGTTTATGGCTATTGCCAAGTGAAACTTGTTTTTATTATTCTTAATGTTCAAATTAACTGTCTTCTGAAATTGTACAATGTCAGATCTCCTATGAAAGATTGTCAATAAATATTTGGTATCGAGAGGGAGACATGTTTCTTCTCTGGTGTCTTTTTTTTATTCTTATCTTCTGATCCTGTTTGATGCTTTTGCCTTTTTCATCTTTTTTCCCCCCTCACTAATGGTTTCCTCCTTCTAGGTTTAAAACAAAAAAGATTCTGTGTATAAAAACTGAAAACTTCTCAATATATTTTAGTTTGTCTTATCTCAAAATTGTCAGTGGACTGCTATTGCCTTTGTGCGAGCAAAAATATAGTCAATTCCGTGAGTAGATGGACAGCTATGCCTTGTGGATGAGAAACTGGATTCTAGCAGAGGGAGAGGAAGGAAGTATTTGTTTGCTTCCCAGTGGGAACAGAAAGGGAACTGAATCTTGAACTAATCAAAGAGCTCTTAAGTCTTTGTTCATGTGGAGACTGACAGCTGTATTTCTTTGGGAATTCTTTCCTCTCCATGTTAATTATAGAATTTTTCTTCTGTAGCTATAGAAACTGTCTATCTAAGGATGCATAGTATCCGGACAAAAAAAAAGAAATTAGAGACGTTAACGGAGACCTAGGGATTATAGCAACCATTCAAGTCAGAATGAACATTTGAATACTTACGATCACTACAAGTATGTGTACTCTAATAGATAGAGCACGCGTTTCCATTAGGTACTGTTCTTAATGTAGGGCATTCTGCAGAATTCTATTGATTTGGGTTAACTGCAACATACTAGTACTTTCCCTTAATTTCTTCCAATTCAGTGCATTTCATAGTGATAAGTTGTGTTTCGACTTTATCTCAGATTCCAGGGGATTTTAGAAGGGATTGTATTACCAATGAATATTGGTTTTTGCAGGCACCAGCTGCCTTTGGCCTGGTTTCCTTCCTGATGCATGCTGGGCTGGAACGGAATCGAATTAGAAAACACTTGCTGGTCTTTGCGTTGGCAGCACCTGTTATGTCCATGGTGACATACTTAGGGCTAAGCAAGGTAAGTCTGTGATTTTTGTTCTGCCCAAGATTTAACTTAGTGATGGAATTTGGGGGGGGGGGAGAAAACCACCATACAGGGTTTATTTAAAAGAAATAATATCCACAATGAGAAATTTATCAGAAAGGAGATGTTTAAAAAAAAAAAGTAGATAAAAAGGTAGCAATATGAATGTGGGAAACAATAACCCTTTCTCTTTATCAG
The DNA here is from genome assembly GCA_013398915.1 of Dromas ardeola. Lineage (NCBI taxonomy): Eukaryota > Metazoa > Chordata > Aves > Charadriiformes > Dromadidae > Dromas > Dromas ardeola. The sequence continues at coordinate 201,342 of VYZM01016672.1, read as the reverse complement.
AACCAGTGATATAGCTCCTCTATAGTTACGTATAGGTCTGGGGTTTTTTTATAAGGTTGATTTGTCTTTTTTTTTTTTTCTACCGCTCCCCTCTCAGAATTTAACATACTCACATACCACGTTTTATCTGATGACTACGTAGTTGAGTTATTTTCAGTGTTGCTGCATGCATTCTCATTTTAGTATGCAGATAGACAGTCATCTTTGCTAGTTTTCCCCACCATCCCAGACTGGTTGTGTCTCACACTCCTGAAAACCTAGTCTTGTCTTGGCTCTGTACAACAAGAGAAATCTGTGAAATGGGCCACTGCACATGAGTTTATCATGTTATGACACGCCTGTATTTCTAACTGTTGTGGGCTGTGCTGGTGACACTACGATGTTACCATGAAGAATATAACGTGATCTCATGAAACTCAAGGCATGAGAGGAAAGATAAAGTAAATTGTCTAGGCTAATCCTTTACTTGCTGGAAAGAAGTTATAGTTGATACTGTAGCACAGGAGACAGCAGAAAGGGTTGGGGTTGTAAACAGAAATGAGAATGGTGTTTGAGCATTCTTTCGATGTAGGCTCACTAAGAGTTGTGTTTGCATTTTGCACTTCAGAAAGAACAGAGAATCGATAAGGTGCAAAGGCTGTCACAGTGATTATATAGTCCCAGAGCAGAAAATGTACTTCTGCTCTTTGGAAAAGTAACCGGAGTCTATACCAGAGAACTAACATCACACATGAGTTAGAAATTGTTCAAGAAGCATTTTGAAACCGGTATGAGCAGGTTTGCATTTCATCACATTCAATTATGTGTAGCATGATCTTAATCCTAGCATGAATGTGAAGAGGTGCTCAGTTATTTGATCCAGAAGATGCATTTATTTATGAAATTTGCATGGAAATTCTGGAAAAGTTTGGGATGTTTACTTGTACATCCAAATGAAATGTTGAAAGAGTGATGATTTGGGACTTAAATCTAGCAAATCTTGCTGTGACCAGCAGAGGACCAGATATGTAAAGGCTAACATCTTATTTGAACTGCTTAGAAGAAGGAAAAAAAAAAAGTCAGTCCTGAGTGTCCTTCCTAAATTTCGTGGGCTTGAAATCTGAATTTTATATTTTTCAAAGCACATTTTAACATTTTTTCTGTTGCTGTGAGATGGTCAAATGAGATGCTTCTGCAGAGATTGTGGCTTTTTTCTTCTGTAGGCGTTCCTAGAAGTCTGAAGTGACCTAACTAGGATGAGAGGTGTCTTTCCGTCCCCCACATCAACTTTAGAATGTCAGTTGCTACATGTAATGTGCAAGACATTAAACAACACATTAAACCATTGTCATTGGGAGAGAATGAGGGTTGATAGAAATCCTACTGTGTCTGGACATTTATAGAATTTTTTATTATTGCTTGAAGAGCTTCTGCTTATCCTCACTTTTTTTCTCTTTCCATTTTTTTTTTTTTCCCATTTCAGAGCAGCAAAGAAGCCCTTTCAGAAGTCAATGCCACCGGAGTTGCTATGCTGTTTTCTGCTGGGACTTTTCTTTACGTTGCCACAGTTCACGTCCTCCCAGAAGTAGGAGGAATTGCTCATAGCCACAAACCTGAATCAACCGGAGGAAAAGGACTCAGTCGTCTGGAGGTGGCAGCCCTAGTATTAGGATGCCTTATTCCTCTAGTTTTGTCCATCGGACACCATCACTAAACGTTCGAATTTCACCGTTCCTCTTGTTCTGACATGAGCAGTAAATGTTGGCTGCTCCCTTTATCATTGTCTCTTACCCATCATCCATCCCATCCACTTTATGGAGTTCAGAGGGAACCTTGATTGCAAAATGAGGAATACTGGGAAAGTTTTTAGTGTAGCAAAATGTACTTTGGCAGCCGGACATAAATTCTATGTAACTTTCTTTTCTGAAGACATTTGCTATTTTAATTGTTACTTCTGGCCCTATTCTCAGGGAAGATGGAATTTGGAGTTTAAGAAAGGTGAGTGCGGAAGAACATAGCGACTCATCACGAAATTGCAATCACCAAAGTATCCTGCAATTCAGCTTTCACAGCTGAGAGCAAAAACAAAGGATGGCTGCCTTGTGAGAGGCTGAAGGTCTTACTAATGAAGGAGGGGGCTCTCCCCCATCGGTTCTGTGTTGTCCTGATAGCATGACTGGTCTTGTAATGTTTGTCACTAATTGTATTGCAAAAATGGGCTACACTTGTAATTCTGGACAGCACTGCTATTGTCACAGGATTGTCACTATAAGAAGGAAATGGCGTAGGCAAAGTGTAGGATTAGAGTAGGAAATCAGCTGGTTGAGAAAGTGCAAAAGAACATTGCAGTGTATTCCATTATTTAAGACAAAGGATAGAAGCAAGGAGAATATTGATTGTTTATGCAATTGTTAATAAATTTTAAAAGGCAGCATTCCTTGGGAGATGGTCTTCTGCCGAGTCAGTAAAGTGTAGGCACCAGAAATGTTAGGAGGAATTACGTATTGGGTACTGTGATTACACTACTGCTACTGTTGAGAGAGATATCCATAGTGTCCTTTGAAATCAAGCTGTTCTGGGCTCTGAGGAGTAGAAATCTGGTGGAGACAGCTGTTGAGGGACCAGAGAACTTTACTAGCTCATTTTCAAAAGTCTGAACTGCTGAAATTGGGGGTGGGGGTGGAATTCATTAAATAAAAGGTATTAAGGCTAGCAAAACAAGATGTTTAGTTAAATATTTGTTGCAGATAAGAGTACAAAGTGTTTCTAAAGCAGTTCTAAACAAAAAATCCACAACAAACAAATGAAAAACCAAAGTGGTGGGTTCCCAGCAGACCTGTTAGGCATTTTACTTTTCCGTTAGGAATTGCACATTCACCTCTTTCTGATAAGCATTAGTTCCGGTGAATCTACTGGAGGACTTGTTGCAAACTGCTGATACCTGAGAGGTGACTGTGAGAAGAATGAGATGGCAGATGTGATAAAAGATCCCCACCTTTCCAAGGCACAGCCTTCTCTTGCCAGGCATCATTTCTCTTATGCAAAATATATTATACTCTAATAACTGTAGTGCATTGGAAAGTCAGGAATGCTTGACATGCACAGACTCAACATAAAATTCTTTCTTTAGGGGAAAACTTTTCAATGGTCTACCCTTTTTAAGGTATACTCTGTCTGCACTTTTTAAAGATAACATTGCCAAATACACTTTTCTTTTGATTTTTTTTTTTAAAATGTATTTTCAAGGCTTGAAATATCTTCTTAACTGAAGTGCTTCTTGTTTCCATTTGAATGAGTGTGTCTGTTTTTCGTAACATTTATTACTGATACTACACAGGCCATTGTGCCTCTTAATGTCTTTACATTTTTGTCATTGTCCTGTTTGTCTACTAGTCCAATAACGGGTATGGCCTGGCTCTCGGACTAGTCATTGCTTTGTCTGTTGGCTTTGTAACAATACAGGTGTATCCCAGGATTGAACGAAGTATTGGTCCCCAGGAATGCTTGTTAATTTGTGTGTTTTACTGTGTAAAATCAATGCACAATCATTAGCAGTCATCTTTTCCCACAAGACAGTATTTTCAGGTAGAATTAGTGTATTAGGCCTAAACAAGCATTTTTGACATCAGACCTTCAAAACTTTATTCTGTTCTGAAAAGCCACTTCAAAGTTAGTGACATGTATGAGGTCCTCTCCTGCACATTCTTAAACTTTTTTTTTTACAATATGCATATGCAATTAGTTAAGTTGCCTGTTTAAAAAGTTCAGTGATACAGGTTACTGACATACGGGAATGTGGCATGTTTACACCAGAGCTCCCGGTGTTCTTCCTGATTACCCCCTAATTACCTTCTTCCTTGATAATCTCACTGTTTTACTTTGCTTAATCTTTCCACTTAACCGTTTCCAAAAGCTGGAGAGTTTGCAAGATCTGCAGCAGGAGATGCTTATGTTTTGTAAAAGGGTTGGTGGGGTTTTTTTTCTTTAAACTGTCGCCTGTCACTTGCACCCCACCCCGCTGGTTCAGCTGGCATCCTGACTGTTCCACTTCAGCCTCATTTTGTGTATAATGATAGCAATGTTCTAGGGAGGTTTGTAGATAAGGTCCCATTTCACACATTTTGTTGCAGCGTTGGAGCATGTGGCTAGTGCCTGATATGGGTGAGTGTGCAGTGATGAGGATGTGGCAACCAGCCTTTTCACCGCTGACACAACCTCTGGCGTATTCATCATTAGAGGTGCCACTGCTGAGAGGACTTGTCGTCTGTCTTTTTTCCTGTCTCTCATGTTGTGTTTCCAATTTCTGGGGCAGCCACCAGTTTAATGATTCATGAACTATAGAGGCCAAGTTATAGCAGCAGGTGAGGGATTTTGAATGAAAACACTGGAACTTAAAATTGGCACAAAAATTCTGATAATACGTCCTTCTCATTTTGTCACTCAGTTAAGTGATAGAAGACTCGTGACTATTTTTTTAATTATTTCCCCTTCCACCCATTTAGAAGTTGCAATAGCATTTTCTTTTGGCTGTCTCTGTTATCTCTGTGTTGAGCTATTATTTTCAGTTCTGTAGCTGAAACTGCAGTGACCAAGGAAGCTTTTGGTTATGTGATAAAGAGAATATAAATTTTTAAATGATCAAACCTTTCCAAGTTGTTAGTCGCACATGGAGGATTATTTTCTTCAGGCAGAGTATTTTAATGAGTTAAATAAAATGGTCCATTTTATCATATCCCCTTTTTTTAACCTATCTCCCCATCTGTCACAGTAAATCCAAGCACTGCGTGTAGTCAGGGCCATCTGGTATCATTTTCTACTCCTCAGGGGACCTTGGTGCAAACAAATTCATCTTACTCTCTCTGTAATAGCCATCTCTGCCTGTGGTTTCTACTGTGAGGTAGGTGGCAGCAGGTTTAGCAGGTAACGCTTTAACCAAGTGCCAGGCACGTCCCCCTTTCCTTCTGTAAATCCCTCTAGGAAATGTATAATCTTCTCGTCGGCTGTTTTTTCAGTTAATGATTTCTTAATTGGGAATAGGAATTGGACTAAAGCTATTTCTGTTGACCCGGGTGTGTTCAGGTACTTTCCCTACTGTTCTGATTCTCTTATTGTTCCTTATATAAAGAAGGGAAATACTTCTTTTTCAGCTCCTGGTGACAGATGCAGAAGCTGCACTGACGCTAACTTAAGTGAGGATGGCAGAGCTGTCACACCAGGATAGAAATTTTCGATAGTTGCGGGATGTCAGGTGGCTGGGTGTTAAACACAAAAACCCACTGTTGGCTTTAAAGAACCATTTCCAGGCGGATTGTGTAAAAGGCTAATGTTATCCAAGAGGCCTAGGAAAACTACTCTGTTTATTCAGGAACTAGTTCAGAGCCTTCAAGGAGCTTTTGACAGTAGCAGATGTGTCCATGTGGTATCAGCTCTGTGCGGAATAAGGGAGAGATACTGTGGAATAAATGTTGCTGCTGTTGCCTTCCTGTTCTGTGCTGGGACTTGGGAAGAAGAGGAGGAAGTGTATTTTTATTCTTTCGGGGGTGGAAGGAGGAGGAGTGGTTGCGGTATGGTGGGAAAGCTTATGATGAATTTCAGATTCTTTATGATGAATTTCAGATTCCTGTTCACCTCAAACTTCTTTTAAAAATAAATTTATTTTTTGTTTTCTTACTGTCCTTTTATTACATCTCTTAGCAGCCTTGGCTTTCCAGGGAAAAACACTGCGTGGTCATTGCTGTTTACCTGACTCCATGTATGGAACTGTAATTTTAATGTCTCTTTTTCCAAACCATTTGTACACAAAATCATTCCATGAATGGCTGCCTTATGATTTTTCCACTTTAATTGTGAATGGTTAAAATAATGTTGCCGTTTTCAATTTGTTTTATTATATTAAATTTTTACTAGGTGCAGTGCTTTGGAGTTGGCTTGTCATTTACTGCATGGGGTTTTGTCATTTCTCTTCGTCGGGGCCATCACAGTCTTAAATGGGATGCAAGCAGTGCAGGCAGTACATTTTATTTTTGTATAAGTGCATTTGCTGCTTTTCTTCATGTCTGAGCACCTCCTGGAAACCTGAAGTGTAAACTGCATGTTGGGAGGCAGTCTAGCAGGTTGGTTTGGACATGGGTATGAAACGATTTGAAGGCTCTGCTTGAGGGGGGCGTTTGACAACTTCTGTCTCCCACAGAGTGGTTAGGAGTTGGCACTGCCCTGAAGCTCTCTTCCCCCACCCCACCCCCAGGGACATCTCTGATGCTTAGAAGGCAGAGAGGGCAGTAAGGAGGTGATTGACTCAAGATTGCTCCAGGTCCACTGTTAGAAGGCTGGAGGGCACGTTTGGATTAAAGAAAACTGAGAGCACGGGATGGAGTGAAAACAATCTTGTCAGCCCCAACCCACAATGTACACACTTAAGCCCCTCTGTTCTTTTTGGAGACTGTGACAAAGCAGCCTTTGCCATATGTATGTGCCTCTGTGTCATTTGGATTAAAAGTCAACATTAAGTAGATGTGCAAAGATGTGAGTGTCTCTGCTTTGGACAAAACCCTAGCCTGCTTTTTGTTCTTGTGTTATGGGGGAAAATTGCTGGTGAACTCTTTCTTGTCCTTGCTCTGTGTTGTTTTGGGTGTGGTTTTTTTTTTTTTTGTTTGTTTGTTTGTTTTGGTTTTTTTGTTTTTCTATCTTCTTGCTCTTCTCAGGCACCATGTCACTGCTCAGCCTGCCTTGTGACTGCCCCGTGATCCTGCTGCTTACCTGTGCACAGCCCTTCAGCATTGCTCTCAGACTTCACTCTTGGCACAGCTTTTCTGGAAGGCAACTTGCCTTCTTCCTGCAGCGTGCCATGAAGTGAAAGCCTGTGCTAAGCCATAGCTACCTAAGTTTTCTCTCTAATGCCAGTAGTGGTGGTCATTGTAACTGAGAGCAGATTGTGTTCTTGCTGCGAAGAGAAATTGTCGTCTTAATTTCTCTGGAAGGGTTTTATTTGCCTCTGACATAATTTTGAGATGCAAAGAGTAGTTGGAGATAAAATTTTAGAAGTGATTTTTACAAGGTGCTCAGGCAGGGGATATGAGGAGAGCTTTGAAAATCAATTTTGTTTTGTTATCTGAGCAAAAACTTGCAGACCAGTCTCTTTTTTTTTTTTCCTCTCCACAGGCCATGTTTTTAGGGTTTGCAGGTTTTATTAAAAGCTTCTCAAAAATCCAGCGACTTGCACATTGTGTGCTGTGACTGTGGAAGGGACAAACTTTTCATATAAAACACTGAATTTTTTTTATTTTTATTTTTTAAAGATGCAACTTTAAAAAGAATGGCCACAATGAGACACCTCTGACTACAAATGTTACTTTACCAAACTTTGTTGGGGTTAGATTTAATGTTTTAAAATACATGTAGGGCACAAATAAATTAATAAAATGAAGGAGTAAATGCTGTGTAAAAACCAGAAGGGTGCTTGCCTCTTGTCAAAGCATATGGAAGTTGTGGTTTCTTTCCTGAGGTGCGTGTGCGTTTAGGGGTTTGTAGAAGAAAGTTGCTATTAGCACTGCAGCATCCTATGGCTACTGCCAGGATTTAGGGCAAGGATGAGAATCAGAGCTGGGATCCTAGGAATAAGTAGGAAGTTGACTCCCTGTCACAAGGCAATCCCTGAGGAAACACCTTTGTAGGCTTTTCAGATCTGTTTGTAGATCTGTGGGTTTTGCGAGTAAGTGGTCTCAAACTCTGCCACTTGACCCTATGTAATAAAACTATCAGCTGGAGCAATTCAGGAAATGTTAATGATTTAAAGCAATCTTGGAGAGTGAGGCAACCCCTTAAGCAGCTTGCAGATAGGTAATTAAGGACTCACTGTCACCTCCCTGATACGGCAATGGTACCTTGCAGAGTGGTTGCTAATTGAATGCAGCCTAGACCACTGATTGCAGAGCGGTCACGGCTGAAGGGACCTCTGGAGGTTGTCTGGTTCAACAACCCCTCTGCTCAAGTAGGGCCACCTAGAACCAGTTGCCTAGGACTGTGTCCAGATGACTTTTGAGTGTCTCCAAGGTGGGAGATTCCACAACCTCTCTGTCAAACTGTGCCAGTGCTCGGTCACCCTCAGAGTGAAAAGCTTTTTTTCTTATGTTCAGAGGGAACCTCCTGTGTTTCAGTCTCATTGCCTCTGGTCCTGTCACTGGGCACCAATGGGAAGAGGCTGGCACCATCCTCCTTGCACCCTCCCTTCAGGTATTTGTGTATGTTGATGAGATCCCTCCTATAGCTGCTGAATTGACAGAGTTCACAGATATTCTTGCTCTCCATATTCTCTAGCTGCCCTGCACGCAGGATTGCATTTTAGACATACATTTTCAGAAAAGAGAAAGGGGAATGATGCTGCTATAGGATGGGTGATGTACACATTCCCAAAATCTTCATGCATCCATTTAAGAGATACCCTTGATGGAGATGATTTATAAGCAATTAATTTTTAAAAGGCTTATGTTTTTCTCCTGCAGTTGCTATCTACAGACTTATCTGAGATCCTGTCACTTTAACAGTTGAGTGTTTTAGCTATTTCACTCAAGCAATAAGCAATCTTCTCAGGCAATTGCTTACTTTTGGTTTTTTTCTGGTAGCTCATAGGACTTGTGGGGTTAGGAAAAAGTGTAATCTCTTTATACTGGCTTAATTACAAGAGAATATGATTAGTGTAAAGTCAGTAGAAGAACTGAAAGAAATGACTGTGTTGCTATTGTAGCTGGTACAGGCAGACACAAGGCAGTAGGGATGGGAAGCCAGTACTTTGCCAGATAGGCTCTTGTTTTTTCGGCAAGTAAAATTTAGTTTTAATGATGAAGCATAATGCAGTATATTAGCCTTCTTTTAGTGTGTTTAATAAAAATGTCATCTCGGTAACTGGAGACTTAACCACTGCAGTCTGTTGTAAATCCTTTTGGAGATGTGAGGAAGTGCTTTGGACACATTTATGTTACAAGAGTTACCACTAAAAACTTAAATATTGAGGAGCTGTGGTGTTGCAGGCCTCCTGGTAGTGGCTGTAGAGTGTTCCTTCATTTGTTAAGGAAAAAAAAAAAATGATCAGCATTTTAATCAGACTCATTAGGGATGAGCACAGGAGCAAGTAGAAGATGAGCTGTCATCTATTGTTCCAGTTTAGAAATTAAGCCATTCTTCTACTGATATGTGCAAGCCTTATCCAAATATCCCTGCGAGCAGAATTGCGCAACATTCCGCCCTCCTTATCACAGCACTTCTCCCTCTTGCCTGAGGTGTCTAGGGATTAACAAGCCCTTACGGTGGATGGGAGGTTAAGAAAAACGTCTCGTTCAGAAAACTTGTAGAGCTAATTAAAAGTAAGCTGTATCAGACACCAAACCTACATAGTATTTAGAAAATCTAAAAGGTGAGGTGAAATTATTACGGGGGAAAATGATTGTTCTGTATCTGTATGCCCATCCAGTGTCTGAAGTGGTAATTACTTTGTGATACATGATCATAGTTTGTGTTGGAGTCTGTGGAAGTTAATGGGCATCTGCTGTCTGAAGAAACACCTTAAATGGGATATTCTACTCGTTGTTGGAGTGGGCTGAAGCGGGCCGAGAAAAACCCTGCTTACAAGCCTTAGTACTAATCTGAATGACTCTTGCTGTAACACCTCTTAGTCAAGCTTTCCCTGCTTGCCTCCTGAGGGTGAAGCTGTAAGCAGAGTTGCGTTTCAGGACTGCAACGGATTTCCCGTGTTCTTTTTTCTCTTTTTGACAGAGAAACTGAGGGGACGGCTGATCTCGAACAAAACTTTGTACTCCTGGTATCTGCTCTGTGCAGGTGCTTCATGTGAACATGCTTTGGAGCATGTGGAGGGCTAAGCCATGGGTCTGTCTGGGAGTTTTTTCCATGCTTATCCCTGCAGCCTGGACTTCAGCAGTATGAAACAGGCCTCATCTACAAAAGCTGTGTGGCAGCATGGCTCACGGGAGGGTAAATGGAGGTGAGTGAGGGAGGAGGTGGCCCTCTTAGCCTGCTGTATTTTGTGGAGAGCAGTACTTTTGGTGTTCATCTGGCTCACGGCTCTCCTCAATATTCCAGGGTTGCAGTAGAGCCGTCATGGTCTTCTGATGTGGTAGATGGTAGCAGTAGATCTTTGTGCCTCTGTATTTAAATAACTACTTGAGAATGGGGATAGGAAGGAGGTGAGAAGTATGTCTTGTTCCTGAGCTGCGTATGGGCACAGCGTGAGCCCTGACCTTGCAGTGACTGGCTGTGAGCAGGACCAGGAAAGGGAGAGAAACCTGGACTGGAGGCTGCTGCAGATTAGAGCTGGGGGGTATAGCAGAATGTCTAGGGTGAAGGGTATGAAGAACACTGGTGTTGTGGTCCCTTCAGTTTCCACTCCGGAATGAAGTCCTTAGCCTTTTTAAGGCCTTGCCTTCAATGGTCATAGTAATGGTAGGGGTAAAGGGAACATTGAATGTGTACACAAGAGCAATTATGGTCTCTGTGTGCATGCGCTGGGCGTTCGACGGGCTTCAGATTACATAAATTGGTTTAGCCAATCCTGTTTTCTGGATATGTATTTGTTGTTTAAAAGCTAACCCTGTGACTTCTTTCCCTCTTTTGACCAGAGGGAACAAAGTGGGTAGAAATCAGTGGACTGCAATCAGTACCTAAACTTTTGCAGTTGAGGAACACCTTGTAGAAAGTAGTCCTGCCCCTAACCCTGTGAGGAGGAGCGCTCCCACAGCTGCTGCGCCCTCCCACAGCCTCGGGAATGGGACTGGGATTCGTCCGGCTGGGGCTGCCTGAGCAGCGTGGCTGGTAGGGCAGCAGTCACTCTGGGCATGCAGCATGGCCTTTCCCCAGGGAGGAAGGGAAGGGAGCGTGTCCCGTGGGTTCGTCATCTAGGAAAAGAAAGCAAGCAAAGCTACGTTTATTGACTGCTGTTGAAAAAGGTGCTGGTTGGAAGCAGCCTATTTAACTATTCCAGTACTAAGCATTTTCTGTTTATGTAAGCCATGTGATCACTTTGTGGTATTTAGGCTTGATGGGGGGGGAAAAAACTGGTGTATTGTAGGAAGCCTACGGGCTATAATCTGGAGGAAGCTTTTTCAAATGTAGCTGACTATGTTGATGTATTCCAAAGTCCCTAAAAATGCCTGTTTAGCAGAAAACTTTTTTATTTTTAAGCACCAGAGTGAACGAGTTGTCTTCCAGAGGAGATGTCTTGGTAGGATTTAAAATAAATAAATAAATAAAAAATCTCCTTTAGATGCTGAGAGAAATGGTCATTGACCATGGTGTCAGTCCCTGAGCAAGCCACCCCCCAAAAGCCAGGCTGTGAGTGCTTGCTGTCCACAAAGCTATTGGGCTGGCTGCTTGCTGTCAAATCCCTTTGCTTCAGTAAACCGGCATCTTATTTTCTGTCTTCCTGTCAGTCTCCTGAAGTGGTGCTGTATCCACAGCTAATGGTTTGATTAATATGATACATGGGCCGTCCAGCGTGGATCTGGGTGGTTTTGAAGGGCTGGGACTGATGGGGGGCTTTGTCTGGAACAGGGCACTGGGACCACATGTTTCTCACCAAGGCATGATGTCTGATGGGATTATACATCTACAAGGATGATGTCAGATCTACAAAGGCTCATCACTTTAATGCCCATTTGCTGAATAACTCTTTTCTTTGAGCTCTGCAGGACAGCTCTGACTTCCCACGAAGCGCTAAAAATTTAATCATGTGCAAAAGAAACATAATCTGTTAATGTTTCACGCTGAAGAGATGGATTGATGGTGTTTGCTTTTGTTCTACATAAAATAGCCTCTGTGCACAACTGTACGTCTGGGAAGCTGGAGCATCATTTTGATAGGTACGTGTGACATTTTATCTTTGCAAGAGTGATATATCATAAACTAAGCTTGAGCTAGACTTTTTATTTCTCCACATTGTTCCAGGTACCTGCTGATACCTCCTATAATTGCTAACGGTTATCTGGGTTGGAAATGGCTACTGAGCCTATCAGACGCTGTGAGAGGAAAGGGAATCCATACTGGAAGGCAAAATCTGAATCTTTCCAACTTTGCATCAGCTCTGATCCAAATCTTGATTTCCTGGCCCCAGCCCAAGCATTAGTTTGCTTTTTTTCTGTGTGAAGTACAATTGTAAGGCTGCCCAGAATATAAACGCATAACCTTTCCCTTAAAAAAAAATAAAATAAAAAAAAAAAAAATGCAAGCCACCTCATCGGCTGCAGTTAGCCAGTATGTGCATCCTTAAACTGAAAGGGAGTATCTTCTAGCTGGAGGGTGGCCTGTGATGATGGTGTTACTTCCATTCTTCAAAGGTTTTTTGAAATTGATTCTCATCATCAATTTTTTATTGGCTTCATGTGTAGGAAAAATAGGGACAACATATTAGCAAAAAAATTCCCGTAGCACTACAACCTGTTTCTCTGCAGGAAGGTTTCCCGAGTAAAGACCCAGTGCCTTCTCTCCAGGGTGTACAAGCTGCATTTCCCCTACGAGCCATCAAGAATGAAACATCCCTCTAAAATGTTTAAATTATTATTCCGGAACAAAAATATTTCAGAAAAAAAGGATGAGCCTAATCTGTACCCCTGGAAGGTATGGCCACCTCAGGTTGCTGCGCATGTAATAGATCTGACCAAGTAATGGCTTTTTGCCTCTGCTGCTCTTGTTGCGAGGGAATTCCACATTTCCCTTGCTGTGGCATTACATACCTTCTCATTTATTCATGGCCAATTTAGGCCCATTTGTTTTATTGCAAGCATCGACCAGTACATTAAGAGGGGAAAGAATGCTTGAAGCCAGACAGCAGTCAAATTTTCACCTTTGTTCTCATTTAAACTAGTGAAGTCCTTTTAGTTTCCTGTCATGCTATGGGTTAACTATGCCTGTCATCATCCCTCAAGCCCTTTTCTGCATCTCTTCAGGGCTGGGGAATCTGTTTGGCCAGAACCGTACAGATGAGATCTCGTGTGGGTCTGGTACAAGGGTTTTTCTCTGCCTTCACTTGTAATGCAGACCACCACTGCATTTTTCTTCTTGCACTGGTGTCACGCGATTGTCCTGTGAAGGTATCGTATGTTCGTGTTTCCTTCCTCTGCTCTTATTAAATGATGAGCTCCCAGATTAAACCCAAATGGATTATCTCTGTATAAATGTCTGTGTGCTTTTGGGCTGTTAGGTTTCACCAAGATCTTACAGCAAAACCCAGCCTGTCTGTGCTTCCCTAAGGATTTCTGTCCCCTGGAATTTGGAGAAGGCCCTTCTGCAGGACCCGACTCTCCTTACTCACCCTGGGGCTGACCCTTTTCTCTTGGCTGGGTTTTGTGACGCTGTTCTTTTGATCTCGAAGTCCCTGGCCAGTTGAAGTAAGTTTTGTGTCTGACAGAAGTAACACTGAAGAACCTGTAAGCTGGCCCTGACACCGAGACCTTCAGTTTGTGAGAGGCAAGCTGCTTAGACCTGCGGTGATGCTCTCCTGCTCTTTCCCTCAGACAGGCCCCTGATTTATTTAGATCAGTACACACATAAAGGCAATGTTAACATAACCACAGCTATTATAAATTACTTTGTCCAGACACCGGCAGTTACAGAGCTCACCCCATTGCTGTTTCCTGCTCCAGTATTGCTGGCTTCTGCCCGTATTTAACTCTTGGTCACTTTGCAAAAGCTTTTGCTTTTTTCTTTTTTTTTTTTCTACTTTTTGCTTTTTCACTCCTCTGGAGCTGGTGTCTCTAAAGAATTTGCTGTGACTACTGTCCCTTGCTTGTCCTAGAAGCTTCCAGAGGAGACAATATCTGCATCTTTGGTGTTTAAGGCTGGAGACCTCTTTTCTTTCTTGGCCTCTGTGAGATAAAATTAAGTAAAGAAGCAAAGGATGAAAACCTGCTTTTCCTCACTGCAGGTCACTGCTGTCAGATCTTTGCATCGCTGATGCAGGACAATGGCAGGGACGCTGGATCATCCTTACGCAGGAACTCTGTAGCTTTTCATTGCGCATTTATAAATTAGGGTGATGTTGTTGGGCCCAGAATCGTTTTTACTCTTTGTGCAACATAATTCCAGGGAAACTTTTCCCTCTTCTGAAACCCTGGTTATTAGTAGTATTTTCTTTTCGGTGCAGTGTGTGGAATGGTTACTATAGCATTAATACTTCACTTCTGAATGCGGGGTTGTATTCAAGAGTGGGGGCTCAGGTGAGATGGAGGCATCTCTGCTGCTCTCCCCTGTTCCCCACCCTCTCCCGTAATGTCACTCTGAGATGGGATTTGCTGCTCCTTGGGACACGTCCTGACCGAAAAGCCAGTCAAAGCCAGGGTGAGAGAAAGTAAGAAAGCACTGAGTTTGCTGACTCCCTCATTTAGCGATCAATAGTGATTTTTATCAGGGACCTGCATCTATGATTTCCGCAGTACCGAATGCAGCCTCTGAGGCAGGCAGTCTGCGTTTCCTCTACTTAAAATGCTTTGCAAGTGCCTGTGACCATGTAAAGCTGAGCGGACCTGTATCCAGCACTGTGAGGTAGCCTGTGGCACATCCCAGGCTTCTGATCTCCGGGAATGAGAAAGGACTGTGTCTCTGCAGCATGTCACTTCTGAATAACTGCATTGGGATGGGCTGATATTTAGCAATTATAGCATCAACATTGGTACGTGTAGGATGGCGTAGGTCAAAACAGGAGCAGATGCCTCATAGCAGGTATGTGTTTGTGTTGGTTAATGAGACCCCAAAACTCCAGATGCTTTACCAGGCACAATGCAGGCAATTCTTCCCCAAATCCTAATCCTGCAGGGAAGGCAGGATGCTGGAAAGAACAATATGATGCTCGTGCGCTTTCCTGTGGGCGTTACAAAAGACAGGGGTTCTTTTGGAGGACTGTTTGTGCAGGGAGGGAGGGTTTCAAGAGAGGAACGAGGACTTAGGCAACCAGAACAGAAAGCTTGTTGTGGGCCTACTAAACAGGAGATGAATGGAGACTCACCTGAGCTGCATGTCATGTTCCTATGTTTCTGTGCTGTGGCCAAGAAGGAGCTGGTGCCCGAGGGGCAGGGCAGAGGCTGCGCTTGCCACATCTCCAAGATGCGGCAAGACTCAGAGGCGGGCAGGATTTTGATGCTCTGACTTTGATCAGCAATGGCCCTTTAAGGCTGAGCAAGGCGTGCAGCATGGACACTGCCCGGTCCAAACCCGCAGCCACGTGAACTGTACCCGGGTGGGCAGTGCCAAGCTGGCACAGCAAAAGCCTCCCCATGGCAGAGGGAACCTGACTTGCTGGCTCCCACCCACTCTGCTGCCCTTTTTCTCGGGACAAATGAGGAGAACCTGTCTCCAAGCGCAAGATTTTGCAGATATGTGTCAGAGTAAGAGCTGCCTGACAGCAAAACATCCATCTTGCCCTGATTTCTGACTGGGATGCTGCAATGTCAAGTGAAATAACCTTCCAAGCTGATTCTGGTGCAGAGGTATTTTGGCTTATGTTATTGCTGGGAGCTTTCTCTCTCTGCCTCTCTGTGTTCCTAATCTCTGGCTCTCTTCACTATCTTCCTCTTTTCCTTTTTTTGATTTTCTTTGCCTGGGATATGTGCTGTCTGTAATGCATCAGGAAGTAATACGCAATGAGGAAACTATCATCATCTGTGCATCAGGGAGAGAATTATTGACTGAGTGCTGAGCAGTCAAGTTATTGATTCAAACCATAGCCCAGTCTCTCCGTCTGCCGCTTGGAGTGGCTGGTTACGTCCTTCTGGTTCATTGCATTTAATCGGATTCCCTGAGCCGCCGCGCAGAGGGGGAGAGTTACAACCAGATCCATCTATAATGTTCGCTTCAAAATCCAGCTCCGTATCCCCTTCTCCGTCCATGGAGCAGGCAGATTCAGATGCTCTGGACATCAGCACCAAAGTGCAGCTGTACGGCGTGCTCTGGAAGCGACCTTTCGGGAGGCAGTCGGCCAAATGGTCCAGGAGGTAAGCCACAGTCGCTGAGGGATGCTCAGGTGAAATACAAAGCCGAAGGGTGCGGGGGTGAGTTAGAGCCTGACTGTGCAGCTCTTCAAAGTGTGGCTAGCCAGGCAGGGACAAGGAGTGAAACTTTAGGTGTAGCTTCCCCGCTGTTCTGAGTCTGCTTCACACACATGGCACCCCCGTGTGCTTTCTTCTTCATCTGCCCAGACCCTGTGCCACCTGCACCTCAGGGTGGGAACAGGGACTAGCTGCCTCCTCTGGATAATCCCCCTGCAATTCTTTCCTGAAAGAGGAAGAGTCAGCTCATGTATTTTGCCCCTGAACTGCTTGACTTTGTTTATTAGCACTTGTTAAAGCTCTTTGGGTGTGAGGTGGCTGGGCTGATCTGCCTGTGCATGTGGGACTGTGTGTGTGCGTGTGGTCTGCAGGGGTTTGTGGACCAGCATCAGCACTGCCGTGCTGTGCGGCAGAGGTGGCACGCTGGGAACAGCAAATGCAGGCTCTCTGCCCTGGGGGGAAGGTGGCTCTGAACCATGGGCGTCTCTCCCATCTAGTGCCAGGGACTGGTGTGTTTGTGTGTTGTGTATCGGCAGCCAGGAAGTTTGGAGCCGGAAAGCATTTGCTATAACCTTTTATCAAGGGTGGAAGTATGTTCTGTAATAGTGAAGTGAGGAGTCATTTTGAGGTTTGAAGTTGGTGTAGTTTCTTTGCGCGAATCGCTGAATCTCACGGGAGAGTTTTCTGCTGGTTGTCAAATGATGAGACACGACTGTTTATGGATGGGTACTCACACAAAAACGTGGTACAGCTCTTTATGATTGCTCACTGGGGGTACATGATCCAATGGATTACGCCTTCCAGCATTCCTGGATGGCAGATTAATGTCACTGTTAATAGACATCATTCAGTTAGATGACTAGCAGCTGCAAAACTTGCATTTTCATCCTACAGCTGCCAGAGGTGTTTTGTGACCCAGGATTTGTTGTCATGATCTATTAAAGAAGGGTAGTGGTACTTATCCACCTTTGGTAGTTTCATATCTGTAGATGGAAAAGTCCGCCAGAAAACCAAAGTAGTGTTGTTTTCTTCCTCCCCCCCTTTCCACTGGGGAACGGCACAAATGAGTCACGAGCAAATGGCAGCACAGGAAGCCTGAGTTACCTCTGGAGCTGAAAGGCAGTTTTGTAGCCTTTGTAGCACAGTGTGTCTCAAGGCTTTTCGGAAGAGTAAGTTAACCTGCACAGGAGCAATGTCTGTTGGCTACCTCTGCTACTCACTTTTTGTGTCTACCTCTTTGCTGCAGTCTGCAGGGTAGACACAACACATCAAATCCATTTCTAGACCCAGCTTTCCCAGTTCTGCTCAGTGCTGTCCAGTCTAAACCTGTGAAGGTGGCATGGCCTGAAAAATAGTTAAATGTTTCGTGGGAAGCAGTTTTGTGTTTGTAGCCATCTTTGACCTGCATGCAGGTTTTATTATGTATTTCCCCACCCTTCTTCTCCAAAAACAATGGCCTCCTTTCACCCGGGAGAGAATTTCTGCTGATGCTCCCTACTCAGCTCCCAAACATTGATATTTAAATGAATTATGTCTGTAAATTAATGTGACTGTGTTACAGAAAAGAAGTGGACGGAATAATGGAGGGGGAGGTAATTTGCCATGGAGGAGACATTCTTAAAAGGCTTTCTTCTTCCTGATCAAAATTTCTTGCAGGCGAATGGCCCATCTCTACCCTCTCTGCCATTACTTATTTAGTGCTGTTCTATTCCTAGAAGTCACCCCCATCTTCAGCGAGTGGTAAATGTTGTAGTGATAGCAGGTGGGAAGAGATAGGGAGGTCACGGGGGCGGTTATCTGCAGGCAGGGCAGCTGGGGGTCCTGGGGGAACAGAGACAGGTCAGTGTGAGATGAACACAGGGAATCTGTAGGGTTTGGAAGGAAGGGTTTTCTGAAGTAGAGAGACTTGAGCAGGAGTAGCAATAAGGTTTTGGTTTTTTTATCACAGGAGTGATTTGCTTTAAAGTAAAAAATCTTGCATGTTATTATAAGTCAGTCAGTCATTATAGGGGGATAAGGAGCAATTCATCCATTCCTCCCCACCTACTCGCCATGTGCAGCAAGACACAGATGGTCAACTGCATTATTTTATGAAAAGGAGAAGAGATGTTTCCCAGTCCAGTTAAATTAAGAGGAAAAAAAATTACTATTGCTAGATAGAGTCAAGGGTCTGGTCTGAGCAATGCAGATTTTGTTCTGAAATCTTGGATTACTACTTTTTATCCATTTGGTATTTACAGGTAGTGCTTTTGCTGTGAAGTAATTTTGCACTGAACCATAGTACTACTCCCCGTCCCGAGGCAAATTTTTCCAAGCCAGGGGAGATAAACCAGCATGTAATGGGAGGATGATCATCAGCCTTGCAGATGGGTCTGTGTGGCTGTTGAGATGCGTGATACCTCACTGGCTTGATCCCATTCATTTGGCTGCAGCAACAGTGCTGCTGGAGACACTGAGAAGAAAAGCAAGTGCTTAAGGGAAGGATGGAGGCTGACTGGATAATGGATCAAAGAAAAAAGTCCAGGCGTGGCATGCAGTGCTTTGGTGATTGAAATCCCAGGTCTGGGGATTTCGCAGCAGTAGAGGTTGTGCAGGGAGGGACAGCAGAGCTTTGGTTTAGTCAGGGCTGACATCTGATGGCACCTGTAAGGACAGCAAGACTCAACATGAGGCAGCTGTCTGGACCACTCTCAGTCCTTTCCCTTCCTGCACAAGGCAATGGTCTGTCTGGGTGGGTGCTTCTGGCACTGGACCAACACGCCTGTGTTTAGCTGCTGGGGCTGACGTCTGAGTGTGCTGCCTTTCAGAGATTTATTTTGTGACGCTATTAGCAGCATCCTAGCGCCTATCTCCCCAAGAGAAGGAGTTCTATTCCTTGGCTAATGTGAATTTTCTTTCCTTGTAAAGTAATATCCTTCCAAGAGACATGCAACCATCTTCCGAATTTACCAGTGCTTTTGGCCGGTACGGCTGAAGGTTGGGTCACTGCTGGAGTGGCTTTGGAAAGTCATGCTCTCCCTCCTTGACTTCTGGTGCTCCTCTTCCCACCAAGCTGCACCCCATTCTTAATTCCAATCAACAACAAGCAGTTTAACCTCTTTCCAATGACAAAAGTTGTACTGGTAACAGGATCAGCGTGGCATGGGGTCTGGAATGAAACGCACAAGGTACATACCTCCTCTAGATGTGGCATGAAGGGGGCCCTGTAGCTTTGCAGGTAGGAAATGACAAATCCTTCTCTACTGTGAATTGTCCCAGCCGCACATAGAAATGTCAGGCTCTAAGCTGACTGTCACCATTCAGGTGTGAGACTTCGGGTCCAAGGGGGACAGTTCCAGGAGAGCACCTGCTCCATGGTCAGATGGAGTCAGAAGGAAAGGTGGAACGTGAGGACCTGAAAAGAGTAGAGAACAAAACACAAAATATGCTTATACCTCTGAGTAAATCCATCAGAGATGTCAGGTTGCTGCTGGAAGGAGGGAAACACAGCATAGTTAAGAGACAATTTTTTTTTTCCTCTTGGACCAGACCAGCCCGTGGCACTGCAAAGCGTGCACGGAACCTTGTTGTCTGACAGAGTGTCTACCAAGAGTCACTGGATGCAGTCACAGGACAGATGGAAAGGATAATTGTTTAGGACTGTTTTCTACTCTGAAAAAACCCCTAGAAAACAGGCAGCGTGGTTGCCAGTGCAGAGCAGCCTGCGTGCACGCCGGCCTGCAGCGTGGGCAGCAGGAGCTGCCGAGGCCGCGGGGCTGCGAGCCCAGCAGACCAGGTGCTTTCCTCTCCTCCTTGCGAACTTCCCGCTCGGCTGCTTGCTGTCAGGAAGCGCCCACCTCCCTTCCCGCTCGCTCCCTGCCCGGCTGGGCGCCGCTCCAGCTGCCAGGCGCCAGGGCGGGAGGCAGGCGGGAAAGGCCAGGGATGCTGAGAGAGGAAGAGCGAGGGACAGGTACGGCGGCCTCTGAGCTGACATGCTGATACAGATCTCTTGCCCATCGTTTTCCTGAGGTGTCCCCAGAGAGAGAGAACTGGGCTGATCTAGTAACTGGGGTTTGCTGCTTGTGCTCCTGGCCTGGTGCCCAGAAAACCACCGTTGGAAGGAAGAAGGACCAGTGAGGCCGCTGCAGTTTTATAATGTAAATACTTAACTTGTGCCATTGTCACTTCAAAAGCTTTTACAAAGATTAGCTAATTGATCTCCTTAGCCTCTGTGTCTCAAAGAAAGCACTTTATCTCCAGAGATCAGGTATCTCTACTCGTCCAGCATGGAGCTGTTGTGTCTAATCCTGGCAGATCACGTCCCTGGCTTTACATCCAAGTCACTCGGACTGTTACTGTTCCTCCCCTATTCCAGTTTAATTACACTGCAGTTTCTGTGGTTTCTTAGTGCAGGATCTAACCACGGGGGATGGGTGACATAAAGAAGTTGACGGTGTGTGAACGGCTCTTGTATTACTTGTGCTGAGCATGGAGTGTCCATGGTTATACCAGGTCTTCTCACCTCTTCCCTTCACTGCTGCTCTCCAGGCTTTTTGAATGCTGTTTTTTAGTTCAAAATCTCCCCCTGTTTTACCAGAACTCCCTTTTATTTCGTTGGCGCACCTGTTCCTAATTCAGGTAAGTGTTCAGTGTGTCTCAGTCCTAATTGGGTGTCTCTCCCCATTCTCCGTTGGTCGTCTTTGGCCTTTCTGCTCCTACTCACCTGGCTGCTGCTTCAGTCTTCACCTTGCTCTTGAGTCTTGTAATTCTTTCTCCTCTACTCTTTCACTTCATCCCTATTTCCATCGTGCTGCACCAATTATCCTTGCATCATTGGATGGAGACTTTGTCCTAAAGTCAAAGTGATGGTCTTAGTTGCTTGGGTGTTGCCTTCCAGATAAGGATAGATGAGAGAATATAAAGAGCATAAAGTTGTTACATCCATATAGCTAACCAGTTTTTCATTCATTATTTGCTGTAGAGTTTTGTTGTTATTTTTTTTTTAAACTCCTATTTTGTATATTTTCATTCCAAATCCCCACAGATTTTATCCACATCTGTGAGGTCAGGGATCTAAAAGTTCATTGAACTGCCAGAGGCGCGTCAGTTCTGAGGGATCTGTGCTATGCTTTGTGCTGGGTTTTGTTTTTGTTTACCACTGGAGCATAATCTATGTTATGGGGATTATTGGGAGCACTGGGCAGACAAAAAGTATGTATCAAACTAAACCCTAGCTTTAACCGGGGGTTAACATTTAGATTAAAAATAACACATAGTTAAAGATCAGTATCTTTACCTGTCTTGAAAATGTTTCTTGAGGATGTTCAGACCGAAAAGGCTGTTAAAAGTGATGAATAGACTTTCTCTGTTTCACGTGGTGTGCTGGCTTTTTATTCCTCAGTTTTGTTTTTCTGCCCACAGTATCTGGTTCACACTGACCCACCGGACCAAGCACAGTCCATTGGCCAGGCAGGATCTGTTTGTTCTTTAAAGATGTTATTGCTGTATTTATTGTGCAGATGGGGTAACATATCCCTCTAAAAAATCAAGTCCTTTTTTGAACTAGACATTAGAGATACGTAGTGAAGATGCAGCTACTCATAGGAAGACTCTCTCATAGAGTTAATGACAAAAGGTGGGAGGAAAAATGAAATAGGAAGGCAGAAGGCTGGTGCTCATGGAAATGATGTGGACAGGAGGAACCAGGACCAAGCCCTCTCTGCTGTGTGGACGTCTCTCTAGTACCTGCCTTTGCCATTAATGCAGATATGTCAGAAAATACCAGTCCTTGTTTGACACAGAGGTGGAACCTCGATGAATTCACTCTGTCAGGAATGTGTCCCACAGACGTGCCTAATGCATCTGCTAAATGGGCTTTATTTGCCAGTATCTCAAATGGTTCAGCCGTGAACAGTTCAGCCCCCCACCTTCTCTGGGACACTCCTACCCATCCCTGCCTACTGTCATGAGGAAACCCTTCTGGTCCCTGATCTGTGATGCTGGAAAGAGATTTAGGATGGAGGCTCCTATTACAAGGAAAGCAACTTGTGTCCCACGGACAGTCTGTCTGCCTGTCCATCTTAGGCACCTGGCACCTCTTACAGTAATACATAGAGAGTATGGATGGCTGCCACAGGTGCGTTGCTTTCCCAGCTGAGGGGACATCAGCTGCAGCTCCTCTGGGAGGTGCACTGGGACTTGAGCCCGGGATGGAAGTGAGATGGCCCCCTGGGTGGAAGGTGAATAGTAATTGTTGCTGCTCAGATAACTTGCTGGACAGGCTGGACTCTGAACAAACACCTTTTTGGTCCTCTAACTAAATGAGCTCAGTTCAGGAGAGTGATTTTTGCACTGAGTCGTGCTGTTCTGTCCAGAAAGATTTTGCCAGGCTGTGGTCAGGAACAAGAGGTGTGGTTAGGCAGTCAACCATGATGTTCCTGGAGTACCAAGTGAGAAGACAGTGTCCTGCTGAGCCAGCAAGCTGGCTGCTTCTCCCCACCTCTGATGTCAACAGGAACAGGTATAGATGAGCAGGCAAGGAGAAGAAAAAACTTGGGGCACATGAATTGCTGCTGGTCTTTGTTCATTCTGAAGATTTCTGGATGTAAATGTGCGGATGTTCAATGTCACTTTGGAGCAGTCTGTCCAGAGGTTGAGCTTGCTGCAGGCATTCAGAAGTTTAGCTCTCTGTCCTCTGTCTTCCAGTCCCTCTGTGAGCCCATGGCTCGCATTTCCACCGCATGTGGCAATTTCATCTATGTTGTCAGAGCCACAATAGAAGAGCAAGAGAAGTGGAAGTGGAAGTGCTGAAGCTTTCTCCCGAGTATAATAATGATTATTAATTATAAGTATAATGATAGTTCTCTGCCAGCTTCAAATTCTTTTTTTAGCTTTAGGAACTAAACTGGTACCATATTGGTGTGCTCATCTGTACTGGTGGCAGTGCTTGGCTCCATCTGACCAGGGCCTCTGCTTCAGGAGAAGACTGGGGTGGGATGGGCACATTGGAGGTATTAGAGTTGTTCTTGTGGATCAGACCTCTGCATTCATCTCTAATGGTGGCTTCAGAGGAAGGTGCAGGAATCCCTGGGCTGCACAACTGGAAAGTGCTGCCTGGAGAAGTCTCTTCCTGCTGCCTCTTAGTGGAGGCTTTCTGCCCAGAAGCAGGAGGGTTTCCTGGGGATGTTCTCATTATTCACAGAAATGCCTTATCCTTTCCGGATCCCTCATGAGCTCTTGTCCTCAGAACCACATGAAAGTGATTTACACAGCAGTGTTTTGTGCAGTATAAAAAGGCATTCCTTATTAATTTTCAGCTTATTGCATTTCACTTTCTTTCCAAATCTCTCTTTTCTCAAATCAGAAAATACATGCATAACAGTGCAACAGACTTTCTCTGTCCCTTTGTTGAAACTTCCCTACTAAACTAGTCCCCATGTTTTCTGCCGCTCTTCGGGATTTTTGAGTGCTGCAGATTTAGACTGAATTTAAGCTAAGTCAGATATCTCTCCCCTGTACCACTCCCCGCAGGGTAAATGCAACCTCATTTTTCTAAGAGGAACTCTCCCAGGGGCATTTTAAACATCCAAATAAGCTAAAAGTGGCAGTCCTTTAATCACAATTTTGAGGACATGCTCCAGTAAATTAGTGGCTTGGCTTACAGAAGTTGTGATACTTTGGCTACTGTACAGTGCTCATCAGAGCATACCTAAGGCTAACTGAGCAGAACAAGGCATGTTTTAATGTGACACACATGAGGAAAAAAGAATTTCAATTTCCTTTGTATTTACAAAGGTCAAGTACAGGAGACTTTGCCAGGAGCTCTGCTTAAAGATATCTCTTAAAATTTATTTCTGCTCCTGAGTGCTCTCATGGCCGATCTTTTGCCTTGAGAGTCTCTTGGGCATGCTCCTCTGTGACTCTCCCTTATGCCGAGATGGGAGGAAAGAGGGTGGCAGGGAGTAAATAGCAAAAATAAGCTTTTAGTTGCTCTTAACTCATGTGAGAGACTCTTAAAGGAGCAGGTCACTTCTAATAGATCGAATCCAACACATGGGCTAGACTGAGGACACACAGATCAAGATGGCAAAAGGCTTTGGCTGTGCTCCTGTCTTGGACGCAGACCATCGTCCCATTCTCCTGTGAGTAAATGGTGCTATGGTTTGCCTTTAACACTGAAGCATGCACGCTGCGGTAAACTGGAAGCACAAAGCACTTGAACTTGGCATTTAGTATTAAGCACTTGCTCTTGGCTATAAACAGAAGAGAGGCACCTCACCTTAGGTTTAGATGGGAATAGTAAACTCTTCTGCTCCGAATGCAGCTTTGGTTAGGCGGAGATTTTCTTGTGCTGTGAACCAGGACCTCTGTTGTAGCAGAATTTCTTTCTTTTCTCTTTCTCAAAGGTTCTTCATCATTAAGGAAAGTTTCCTGCTCTACTATGCTGAGAGTGAGAAGAAGAGCTTTGAAAGCAATAAATACTTCAATATCCACCCCAAGGTGAGCAGTGTTTGCATGGGAGAGGGGGTTATTCTGTTTCTAGCTTCCCACTGCCTCCCCGGGCCCAGCAAGTGAAAAAGAGGTAAGTAACAAACTTTGCACAGATCCAGGGAAGCCTCAAAAAAAAAAAGCAAGAATCATGTCAGTACCTCTTCAGACTTCTTAATGATTCAGCAGGTACATGATTTCAATTTTTTTTTTTTTTTTTTGCCTGATAGCAGATGTGTCCCCTTGTTTTCATGATCTCCTAATCAACTAATTTTGTGGCTATGAGCATGCTGTTGGCAAAGCCAGTGGTGGGGCTAACAGCTTTGGTTGCTGATTGTTCCTAGCCTGTACTCGCACTTGTAAGCGGTGGCAGCCAGCTCCTACGTGCCCTCAGCCCCGAGAAGCAGTCTCCATAGCTCTGCCACCTGGAGCTCTTGCGGAGGGACTCTTCACTCTGGGTCCACTTTTATTCTCTGTAGTCACTGAAGGCTGATGGAGCACATGTGCTTCCAAAGGTGCTGATTTCACACAGCCTGGTTAGGGGTACCAGGCCACCCGTCTGTCCCCACACAGCATGTGTGGGGTGTTGACCTACTGGTGGTGACTATAATGGATGCACAACCTGTCTCATGCTACCACACTGTGACTCTGCAATGTCTGCCCCTGTCTGGAGATCGCCTCCTGCTTGATAAAAGAACTCCCACTTCCATGTTCTAGCTAGAGGCCTTCCCTCCAAGCTGAATGCTGGAGAGACATCTTTACCCCCTTTCAGATACCACTTGGAGGTCTTCTGGTGGTGGTGGGAGCCCCTCTGCTTTTCAGGAACTGTGTGTGTATTGCCCCGTCTAGGATAGCCAAGGCAGGGCAGGGGCCTGCAGGTGACCAAGGGTGGAAGTTCAGCTTCTGGTTAGTTGTTAATAGCTATACTTGATTCTGCTGACTAATTGGAATGCTCTGGTTCATCCCCAGGGCGTCATACCCCTGGGAGGCTGCATCGTGGAGCCCAAAGAAGAGCCCAACATGCCTTATGCCATAAAGATCTCTCACGAAGACTTCCATGTAAGTAGATGACTTTCTTTTGCAAAAAAAAAAAATCCCAAACCAAAAACCCCCAACCAACAAAAAAACAACAACAAAAATAATCCAAAAAACACCACCACAAAACACTTTATTTCTGATGAGCAGAGCTGGATTGGCAGTCTTTCCCAACCCCACCAACGTGTGCCTACGCTCTCTGGGCAGACTATCCTGAAAGACAGGGTGGCTTAGCATCCAAAGTCCACTTAAGGCTTTGCCGCTGCTCCTGTTTTGACAACCAACAAGGAAACTTGCTCTTTCTGACAGCAGGTCTTATGGTACTAGCAGACCAGTAGACAGATATTCCAGAGCCCTAGAGCTCATGTCGCCCTACCATTTTATTCCTACCACGACCACTTGCCATGTGCATCTCTTTCCAATGTGTGGTAGGCCTGGGTCACATTTGCTCCCATGTGATGCCTCCCACCAAGGTGGAAGCCTGTGGTGGGCTCTCCACCCACTACAGCTGTGCTAGCTGTGTCCAGTTCATGCCCTGAGTGCACAGAGGCTCATAAGGCACCAGCCTCTCTAATTCAGGTTTTTTTCCCCTCCCCTTCCCTCTTCTAGGGTAACATTGTTCTAGCAGCCGAATCAGAATTTGAGCAGGCTCAGTGGCTGGAGATGCTACAGGAGTCTGGAAAAGTGTAAGCTTCTTTCTATTCCTTATTCCCTTTGATCGGCTCTGTAGATGTGTAAAGGATAAAGAGGGAAAAGCCTGACTAAAAGGACTACAGGGAGGCGGAGAAGCTCCCCAAGACTAGTGAGACCCTTACTTGCCTCCTGGACCCATCCTTTCCCTAAATGAGAAAGCTGACACAAAGCTTCCCACACTGGTGTGCAGTGTGGCTCTGCTAACGATCCCAGGCTGTCATCTGCAGATGTATGAATTTGGGGTAGGGTAAGAGCAGAATGGGCAAGGCACAAAGCTAGTGCATAGCTGTCCACGTGGCT
Organism: Dromas ardeola; assembly: GCA_013398915.1. Classification (NCBI taxonomy): domain Eukaryota; kingdom Metazoa; phylum Chordata; class Aves; order Charadriiformes; family Dromadidae; genus Dromas; species Dromas ardeola. The sequence continues at coordinate 174,829 of VYZM01016672.1, read as the reverse complement.
CTACACCCTGCTGGTGAGCAGGGACCTCACCAGCCTGTCTCCGCTCTCCTGAGCAGTACTGGTCATGCTGAGATGTTAGTAATGGCCCCAAGGCAATTGCGTGACCATGGGGTGTGCATCCCTTCTACCCAGATCCTAGGGCACTCGGGCCACGCAGCAGCAGGATTTGGCCTCTCAGGACAGTTTAATTCTGAAATGCAGAGGTAGGCTAAATCCCAGGGGAGGAGGTGTTAGCAAAGCACTTCTAGCCCACCCAGATGGGTGAGCGGGTCTGGTTGCTGAGTGTGTATGGTACTGAGTTGCCAGAGAGATTTGAAGTATGTTGGCCACCAGTTCTGCAATCCCTCAGCACCCAGGAGCCAGATGGTGCAATGAGCAGCTGTCCTGCAAATCTAGAGCTGACTCTTTCTAAATTTCACCAGATGCAAGAAGGGGTAACACTTAAACAGGGATTTGACTTTCCTAAGCCAGGTGGAAACTTCCAGACCTGCAGCGCAGAGTCTACTATTCAGCTAAGAGACTTAAAGCAACAAGCACTTTGCTCTGCCATTCCAATGCTCAGTTAATTCCAACACTATGAGGCTGAAAATGTTCATTTGCAATTAGTGGGGAACACGGTGCTACAGTGGACCAGCCCAAGCCAAGCTCTGTGCTGCTGCAGTGAGCCTGCCTTTGGTGCTGGAGCGATGAAATGCAACTCAAAGCCGTCTGTTAAAGCTTCATGGGAGCATGAGCCCCATGGGACACAAGGTCCAAGGTGGATGCTGGGCACCCACTCAGCACGAGCAGGCTCGGCCACCGCAGAGGAGGAGGGACCCAGATTCAGACCTTGAGTCATTCAGAGGTTTTCCTTCGATAGCATAGGTCTGCGCTTGCCTTCGTGAATGTTAGACTTAACTATTGCTAAGGGCAATAATTTAGGGACCAAATTAATCTTTTAACTGTGTATGGGAGGAAAAGAGCGTGGCTGCACAGCTCAGGAGGGGTTCTCACAAGCAAGCCCTGTGTGGCTGTTTATTTCACAGAGACAGCCTTTTCTCTCATCCTTGCTCCAGTATTCTAGCATTAGTGTTTAATGTGTTAGCTGGAGAGGTGGCTGCTATCATACAGCAGACTACCTGCACCTGGCTGAANGCATCAGAGGAGGAGAGCGATGCAGCTCCAGCCTAATCAGTGCTGATGGTAGGCTGCATGTGAGGAAAAGCACAGATTATGTGATTTATGTTCGTGAGGTCAGGTTGGGAGCCAAGCAGCAGCCAGAAAGGCACAGCATGGGCCAGTAAATTGATCTGCAATGAGTCGGGAAGCTAAAAGGACACAGCTGAAATCTTCTGGGCAACCTGTTTTAGTGCCCTGTTGTTCCTAGATGGAGATTGTACTGCTGATGGCACTGCAGCATTTACAGTTTATTGTGCTCATCCTACAGTCTCCCTCATTATTTAAGACCAACAAAAACAAAAAAACCCCAACGACTCGCCCTTAAAAAAACCCCCTACTTCATAAACTGAGATTTTGTTAAGTAGGAGAAGAGTTAAAAATGGATGGGAAGCATCTTCTGTCCTCTTTCCTTTGTTTCAATTTTATCTGCTGCCTCTTTGCATGTGGGGCCGGGTGGGGGGTGTGTGTGTGTGCGTGCTTCTGCCTGTGCAACTGGTGGTTACCTCCACCATCACAGTCTGCTCAGTGATGCCTTCAGCTCTTCACTCCTTTCCGAGCCTCCTGGTTTGGTAGGGAACCTGCTTGTTCAATGTGGAGGGGAGCTGATGGTCTTTCCACCCTCCTAACGTGCTGTGGCTAGGAATTACCACACCCGCCAGATCCTGAAAGCTTTTTGGAAATGCACAAAGCCCTGACTGCCAGCTGGCTATGCTCTCTTCCCACCCAGAGAGGCTTTTGGTGTGGCTAGTAGGGGACAGGAGCACACATATGCTCTCTATGCCCATAGTGGCACTCCCTGCATGGATTAAAAGTAGACTTGGTGGACAATGTGGGGAACAAAAAAATAAATCACTAACTGTTTTAGTCATGAGAAAGGCATGACATAGGACATGGCTGAGTCCAGCTGAAAATAATGTTGAGTGCTTTTTCTGAGAAACGAGCTAACAGTTGCCACACCATATGTGTACCTGCCACACTCTGCTGGGGCCATTTTGATTGGCATAAAAAAAATGACCTGGCAATTTGGGAAGGAGGAAAAACTGGGTTGTCCTAGTTCTTTCTTGTTTTCTGGAAGATATTTGTGGCTGCTGCTGGAAAAGAACCAATTCAGACTTGGGAATTTCTACCAATGACTCAGTATGTGTGAAATCACTCAGGGTGCTATTTCCCACTTGCTTCCTGTTGTCTCCTAAGCAAAGGTCCCTTCCCTATCTCTACTGCTTGAGGCCCTTGGCAAAACTATGTTCCTTCCTTTCTTGACCCTCACACCCTCTACTTAGGCAGCCCTACCTTCATATAGCTGGTCTCCTTGGGTGGCCGTACCTTTGTGTCACCTCTTTCCCCATCACCATAAATATACAGATGATTATCCATCCTGGGCTGTTACCTGGAGAGAGCTAGCTAACACAGCATATACATCCTGTGAACCATGAAGTGCTAAGTGTCTCCAAAAATTGGTTGTGGATGCTCCTGAGAAAGATAAAATGCAGGCAAAGCTAGAGGGATGTTCCCAGCGCTGCAAAAGAACTGGAACAGATGATGTTTGAGTTGTATAGCAAACGGAGATACGTTGGGGTTTTTGTTGAAGTATGTTATAAGGGCACTTTCTACTTGTCCCAAGAGACTTCCTGACCCCGTGCTTTCCAGCACTTCAAGCAATGTGGCTTTTTCTGATGAAAACTCAATTGGTAAGAAGTACAAAATAAAAAAAAACACTTGCTCCCCCCTCAGCTGCAGCCAGAGCCCGTACCTGCCTGCAGATGTGGTTACACACTGGTGTTGGTTCCAGCAGATAAAAGGAATAAAGGCTCAAATGCTGCACAGTGATATGAGTGCACCTTGTAAGTTATACAGCAGTGGGTGTAGTAACCTTTGAGTTACAGACAGGGAAACATCTTGTTAGGCTGGGGAAGGGAGAGAGCAGTGAAAAAGTGAATCTAATAAACAGACACCTTAAAGACTACAGCCATTCTGGAACCCTCCAAGTAATCATATGATAAACTCTGCCCCCCTGAGCTGTTTGTTGTTGGTTTCTCTGGGATCAGATTCATCCTGTATCAGAGAGTGTTAGTGGAAAAACACATTCACACCCACATGTTCTCACTCAGGATGAAGATGTCTACCTGTGGGCAAAACATCACCTTTTTAATTAGCATTCTAATTTCCTCTGCACTTTAGAAATATCCTAGATGCTCGTTAGCTGAAAAGAAACCCAGCTGCCTGCGAAGAGCACACTGCAGTGGTTGGGCTGCTGGAGCTGTGAGCTGCCTGCTCCCTGGGGTGATGTGTGTTTAATATATTTGTCTGGCTTTTGTAAGAGACGAAGTACAGGTTGCCTTGAAATTGTTTTATAAGAGGTTGCTAGCTTACTGTTTCCAAAAGGTACAATTTCAAGTGGCTCACAAAGAGGACTGGTACAGGAAGGCTTACAGGTATTTAATATTAATAAGCTCCCTTAGGATTTAACAAAGATGGCAGAATTTCTGAACAGCAATTGCTGTTCCTGTATGTACACCTATATAAATGTATTTTATGTGTGTAGATACTGTTTTCTAATGGAACACAAATAGAAGCAAGCAGCAAAGTCCACTTATGGTTCTGGTTTTTTATTTCTATGTCCTTGTCCTTGGTTATTTAATATCTGTATTAAAGCCTAACCCGTCCATCAGGTCAATCTGGAGCTTAGTTTCATAATGTTTTCAAGAGACCCTGAGATCCTCTGGCCAATGGTGCTATAATAGCACAAGGTACTCTTTGAATACACTTGCTTCCTTTAACTACTACTACTTCCCAGCATCTCATCTGGCTTTTATCTCAGGTTCTCCCTTGTTTTTATAGGGAGTGGCACTTAACTCGCAGTGTAGGACCAGACACCAAATCCTAGCGGCTTACAAGTTTAGTGGAAGAGTGGCTGATTGGTTCCAGGATGGATGATGGATACCAGAAAGGCTGAAGATACAAGGCTGTGGGAAGGAGCCAATAAACAGTTAATGTTTGGAGGGGAGGAGTGTCTATAGCAGAAAAATATTGGAATAGCTGCAGAAGACAATGTCACTGGCAGATGGAAAGTTAGCTGTGTTAAAAGCTAAAAATCTGGTTCTTAAGTCTGTTGGGATACATTTGATGGGTTCCAGGTACATCCTGTTGCGATTGGAGGCTGTGACTGTACTGGGTTGGTCTGGAGAGCCCTTGAGACTAATCTCAGTAGAGAAGTCTCCAAAACACCGGAGGAACGTTTGAATACCTGTGCAGTGTTGATCTACAGCTTTTGTGTTTAAATAAATAAATAAAATTGCTGAATGTCAGGGAAATTTCTCCAATTCATTTGTGGAGAAAATTTTAGAGAATCGCTGTCCCAGCTGACGAGAGTCTGTGTGTTTGAATTTCTTGGTAGGTTGCTTGGCTGAGTCCTGCTGTCTCGCTCTGTGGGACCCTTAGGTCTCTTATGTTGTCTACTTTGTGTCTGCTCTCCCTAGGACCTGGAAGAATGCCCAACTGGGAGAAGCCATGATCGAGAGCCTGGAAGCCCAAGGACTGCAGTTGGCCAAGGAGAAACAGGAGTATTTAGGTAGGAAACTCTTACTTCCAAAAGCCATAAAGCCCAAAATAGCCACTTTGCTTTTCTGCAGTTGTCATCATGGCCAAGCTACAGGTTTTTACTGTTGTCTTTTACTGGATGAAGCTTTTCGAGTAGTCAGCAGCTGAAATTCAGCTTTTGAAGGGAGTCAAAACATGAAAATATTAAGGTAGGATCTGGACATCTGTGTAGAGCATGAAAGGAAGATCATACCTTGGCCAGCACGCTGCAGTCCTGCAGCTCCGGGTGGCTGGACTGCATAAATGTTTGCTGCCCCTGAGAAGTTTGGACGTGCTGATTTCAGCTGCTCCTCAGGCAAATGGCCAATGCCTTTGTCTCCCTGAATCACAGCAGGACTGGTGTTTCTGAGGTTGGTCGCAGTTTTTCATTCATGGGTTTTCCTCTCCAAGCTGCTTCTTGGTCTTACTCTACTTGGTTTTTCTCTGTGTTTGCCCACACTGTGTTGAAAGTGGGAGCATTTACATGAGCTTGTTTGAGGTGTCTAACAGCAGTGGCGAATTTGTCATTGCTCTCTCCAAGGGCAACGGAGAGAGAGAGCAGTTGCTCCAGATGAACATATAACAATTTAAGTTGGAAGAGACTTCTGGAGGTTATCTAGTCCAATCCCCTACTCAGAAACCAGCCTCTGGATGGCAGTACCTTGGGTGCTCTGACTGCCTTGGGGGGTCCACCTGTCTCTTTCCCACATTGCCTGTAGGAAGAGTCAAGGGAGACTTGTCTTTTTAGCTCAGATGCCTCCTAAGATAGAGCATTTCCCAAGGTGTAAGAGCCCTTCTGACCTGGGGGCTGCTGGTCACACACGTGAGCCCAGTGAATTGGCTGGGCAGTAATCTGCTTTAAACAAGCTAACAGCAGCTTTGGGTGCTTCAGGTTGGTGATGCCTTGAGCAGGGACTTGTGGTATCTACTCCTAATCATCAAGCTACCGGAGGGATCTTGAGCCTTTTGAATTCATGCTGATCAGATGTGATCTCAGTATATGGTCTCACACATAACAATGACTATAATTCGAGTATCAAGGCATGTTTGCTCTGGCCAGCTAAGCGCCACTCACACGTGTGAGCTGATGAATGGGCTCGTATGTGAGGCAGGCAGGGAGGAGCGGTTCCATACCTGACAAATGGATAATAGGAAGTGCTGAGAGGAGGACCTGGAGAGACAGGAGGAAAATTAGAAAAAGGGAAGTTTTGTCAACACATTATTTTGCAACCAACAGAGCAAATTAAAGAGCCTAAGAGACTTAAGAGGGACACAGTATGATAAAAGACAAGGTGATGGAGGAATAGAGGAATATGCCTTCTGTGGCAAACAGGAGACATTTGGAATATAAAATATATATTTCACTGGGTTCTTTGGTCCATGACAAGAACATTGAGAGCTGGTCAATTGTCACAGTTGGTTACTTTTTTAACAGCAATTGTCTATTTATTCCTATATAACTGCTGAGGCTTCTGCCTCAATAGCCTTACCTTCAATGACCTGTGTCCATCCTGTAGTTAAGCTTTGAGGTCAGGCACCGCTCCTGGCAGCAGGTCAGGGCTCTCTGGAGGAAGAAAACACTGCTCTGTGGAATTCCCTGAATCCCCCCGGAGTTACCTTCCACCTGCCCCCCACCCAGCTGGGATCCGTGTTTCTCTCTTGGGCTGGGACTTTGCAGAAACCCATCAAGCACTGGGCTTGGCCCCCCCAGGAGGGGCAGAAGAGGGAAAGTGGGACAGCCTGTCTGTAATTACAGGGCAGCCGTGCTGGGTCCTGGAAAGGAGGAAGAGGGTGAGAAAGGGAAGGCAGCAGTGGTGGTCAGCAGAGCTTCAATAACATAACACTATTACTCTGGCTCCAAGAGCCCTGCGGTGGGCAGGAGATAGAGGCTTGCGTTCCTCCTAGCAGTAGTAATGCCTTCAGGTCCCCAGTACAAAGGAAACCAGTAGCATACTCCTGACCTGGTACGGGGAAGACTTAATCGTAAGGTGCTACAGTGAATTTGACCATGCTCACACGGCAGCTGGGTGGCAGAGTTGCCAGCTAGACCCGAGGCTTAACTGTGAGGAATGTATTTCTGTCTAGTTTCCTGTGAGCATGACTGAGCTGCCTGAGGCAAAGCCTCTATTTCAGGTTAGAGAGTAGCACAAATAGGTACATCAGGTCACAGTCCAAGCATCAGAGCAGAATCTTTGGTGGGCATGTGTCCTTCTCAGTAGACAAGAGCAACTGATGTGAGACCCCAGCGTCGAGCTCTGGAGCCCTCGGCTCAGGAAAGACATGGACCTGTTGGAGCGGGTCCAGAGGAGGACCACAAAAATGATCAGAGGGCCGGTGCACCTCTCCTGTGAGGACAGGCTGAGAGAGTTGGGGTTGTTCAGCCTGGAGAAGAGAAGGCTCAGGGGAGACCTTATTGCGACCTTTCAGTACTTAAAGGGGGTCTACAGGAAAGATGCGACAAACCTTTTAGCAGGACGTGTTGTGATAGGACGAGGGGTGGTGGCCTTAAACTAAAAGAAGGTAGATTTAGACTAGATATAAGGAAGAAATTTTTTGCAATGGGGGTGGTGAAACCCTGGAACAGGTTGCCCAGAGAGGGGGGAGATGCCCCATCCAGGGAAACATTCAAGGTCAGGTTGGACGGGGCTCTGAGCAACCTGATCGGGTTGAAGATGTCCCTGCTCATTGCAGGAGAGGTTGGACTAGATGACCTTTAAAGGTCCCTTCCAACCCAAACTGTTCTCTGATTCTATATGATTTTATGTGGAGAGGAACTATTCCTCACAGCTAAAAGTTTTTCGGCTAAATTAGGGGATTGATTTCTGGGCTTGGCTGGAACATCCAAAGGTGACAACAGGGAGCTGGCAGTGATGCCCAGGGGACTGAAGGAAAGGGACGGGGCACCGAGCTGCAGGAGGAGAACTGACTCCTACACAGTGTGTGCCCCTGTGCATCCACTTAACCTCCGTGCCTTTGCTTCCTCATGTGTGAAGCAGATAAGGATATTTTTCTAACTCACCTAGAGGATGGCGAAGGTTAGTTTATTAATGCTCTTTAAGAACATTGAGAGGAACCCTTAGAAGCAGTATACAGAAATGTGGTTGTTTAGTTTATTAAGTTATTTGGCAGGAGGGAAATTACAGAACATCCCATTAGTGTCATCTTAGCCTTTGGAGCCTCCCAGACAGATGCGTGCAGAGCAATAGGGAATGCTGCGTTTTCAAGCTCCAGTCAATGTTTCATACTCATAAATATCCCCAGGATATAGATTGCTTTTCTCTGCATTTGGCCTTTGTGTGTGTTTGCAGATAAGCTAATGGAAGAAACAGAAGAGCTGTGTCTGCAGAGGGAGCAAAAAGAGGTGAGTGTTCATCACAAGCCAATTTCCTTCAACTTCTATGTGGCAGGACTGGGAGGTTGGGAGTTATTGGTTTGAGAACACAACAGGTTTCAGGGAGGGAGGCTATGGAGCCAAAAGGGTCTCCAGCCAACCTCTGGGCCCTGGGGATGAAGAGAGGAGTAAGAGTTGTGCCATGGAATGGGTCCTTGAGGTGTATCCCTGCTCCCCTTCCCAGGCACTTTGCATGCAGTGTACTTGTGATTATGTCTCCAGGAGGACCAGGGAGGATTAAATTCATATTCACTGGGTTGAATTAAGCACTTGTTATTGGGTAGATTCAAGAGGACTCTGGCAATCAACTTGTCTGTCTCCACAGTCTGAAAGCAAACAAACAGACCTGACGTTGTTCTAGTGTAGAGATACTGTAGTGAGAAACAAGGAGCAGCAAAAAGCAACGTGGCTTGCTCTTTGGACACACCAGGGATAGAGAGAATAATAATAAACATTGCACTAGGGGAAGCCCAAGTGAATACTCCCTTAGATGTGCCTATTGTACCTTAATTTATCAAGTTTATTATTGTTTTCCAAGCTATTCCTAACCCATATTTGCTTAATATGATAAAAGTAGCTCATTCTCATATTTACACCAAATCTATGCCAGTTTTTATAGCACCATCGTAAAGCTATTGCAACACAACTTTGCAAATGGGTTGTCCTAATACGTGGTAGGAAATCCTGCATGGACGTAGACCCACCACATCACAATCTTGCAAACTGCCACGTGCTCTCTTCTCCAGTTAATCCAACATGAGTGTTGCCCCTCTTCAGCAAAAGGTGGCAATGCTGACTGAGGCTTCTCAGGCCTATGTTTTTCCTGTGTGCATTTCCGAAGAGCTGAAGTCCAAAGGTGGCTTCGATGCTCCTTTAGGCTAAGCTACTTCTGCTTTTGGAGGGAGACATCCCTTTCTGGTGAGGTAGCCTGCTGCACGACCCACAGCCATAGGGAGGGAAATGCCCTTGTCCAAAGACCCTGGAAGAAACCTCTGCTCTTACAAAGCCGTGCACGGTACCTCCATTGCCCACAAAGAGCAGATGGGGCCAGGCTGGTTTGAAGGAGTTTGTTGCTGATGAAGGAATGAATATATAGCTCACTGAGCTGTGGCGGTCTGACCTGCTGCGAGCCTGAAGGCTTCAGAGCAATGTGTTGGGAAAGCAGCTTGAACCGTGTATCTGCAACACAGAGTGAGAGTCTTACTATGAATTTATCTGGTGTCAGTGCTGTCTTGTGAGCTGCCTGGGCCTGCGGCAGGAGTTCTGCCCAGCAGCTACGGCTGCAAGGGAACCTGACTGGGAGCAGGACCCTCACTGTAATTTGTCCTTGTCTCCCTCCATCTGCAAGAGGTCTCAGTACAACTGCTTCTTTGAGACTAGAGGAAGAGACTGCTCCGCTGCTTGAGGACAGCTTGTGGTATTCAGTGCTCTTTAAGCATGGTTTTATTAGCACAAAGGCAGTGACAGCTGTGCAAAGCTGTAACTGTGCAGCTCGTGTTTTCCTGTCCCAGTGGGGATGGGAAGCAAGGCTGAGCTAGTAGAAATATCACACTTGAGGCGCAGCAGTGCTGGGGCTGCCACGTTCCTGTCTAGGCTTCTGTAGCTGCACATGTGGGTGCCTGGAAATGGGTACATGCATATTGAGTCCAGCTTTCCCAGGGAGCTTTGGACCTGTACAGGAGCAGCAGAGCTTGATCTGTGCATGGAGCACATCTGGGATTTCCACGTGTCTGATAACCTGGCTGGGACTTCTGGATGTCTGGAAAACCTCAACCAACCTTCCACCCCTTCTAATTGCCCCTGGACAAGAGAGTGGTGGAATCAGACACCCCGTGGCTCTACATAGCTCAGGTTAAAAGTCCCAGGCATTGGTAACAGGAAAGCCTTTCCTAACTGTTAAGTGTGTCAGCAGAGTACATTCCTGTCTCCTCTTTTGTTCCAGGAACTTGAGCGTCTGAACCAGGTCCTGGAAGCAGAGAAGCACCGCTTTGAAGAGGTGGTACGGGAGCTGCGGCTGGAGCAGGAACAGATCAGACGGTAAGGCAGCAAACCGCACAGGGCAGAAAACTCCCACACTGGGCAGAAGTGCTGCTGTGGTGGCGAATCAAAACAGTTCCTAAAGTCCACCTATTTTGTGCACGTAGGAAGGAGATAAATGCTATATTGACCAAAACAGGAATGGTTGAGATCTGTTTACCTGCATTTGCTATCACTTGCGTGACCAATAGAATACAGCTTCATTTCATTTTGCATCCAGGGCTCCAGCAACTTCATATTCAAAGGGCTGGGACATGAACAAACCCCAGATTAGTCAGGGTAGCATGGCAATGGACAGGTTCTAGACAATTTCAGAGAGATAATTAGTTTGATTGACTGGTCTTCTATGTGGACTCCAGATATCTGAATCTGGTTTTTCACCAGTAGCTGAATGACACTGGGTGGATGATGAAGTTGCCTCACCAAGAATAATTTTGTCCTTTTAAGAGTTACACTGTGCAAAACATGAACAGCAAATGTATTTAGAAGGGGAAGGATCTAAGTGCTTTGCCCAGAGTGTTGAAAAGACATGTTTTGCCATTGCCCTCTTTTTTTTTTCTTTTTTTCTTTTTCTCTCCGTAAATAATATCTCAGAAATGCCAGTGCGATTTTGCAAACCAGTTTTGTTTTCATAGATCTGTATCTGCTACTACGTAGACCTACATCTTCCAGTTGCAGCTATGGCCCTGCCCTTGCTAGAGAAGCACACTCACAGTTGGTTTTGTTTTGATGATCAGGAGGCAAAGTCCAGTCCCTGGATGCCCGTAGTGTGTTCAAGGCAGGATGCTTCCTGGCAAGTTCCTGACCCTCCAGGACTGCCTGTACCAACGACCGGTCGCAGTTCCTGCACTAAGAGATCCACAGCCTGCGCAGTCTGAGTGCGGTCTGTGGGGCGAGTGTTCCCCTGCAATAGCTGTCACCCTTTTTGCTTCTTTAGGGAGTTAGAGCTCACAGCCCGCTCCCTTAAAGGAGTGGAGGAAGAAAAGAAAGAGTTGCGAAGCCTGACACAGTCCTTACAGAAAACCCTAGAGGTGAGTGACCACTTCTCCCCTCTGAGTGACAGCATTTTGGGAATGACCTATGAGAACTGACCAGGGCTGAAAGCAATGCTGTCCTGTGGGATGAATCTAACATCTGCTAATGCTGGTGTTAAACCCTGTGCAGATGGACAGATTCATTTGGTAGCTGATATGAAGACCTTCAGAAAGGGATTAGAAGTGACATGGAGCCCATCAGAACCAAACTTTTTTCAGAAGTGCCAGGTGATGTGATGTAGGATGACAATCATAAGCTGCTGTTTGGGAAGCTCAGGCTGAACACTAGGGAAAGATTTTTTTCACCAGACAGGTAGGGCTGACCTAGCAGGTACTGGGAGAGCCTGAGTAATCTCCATCCTGGAAGCTGGAAGGTTTTCACGACTCGGCTGTAGAAAGCCACAGGTGACCATATCTTGCTGTGTTGACAGACCTGCTCTGAACAGGAGGTCGGACTGGAGCCTACCAGAGGTCTGTTCCAGCCAATGTAGCTATAATTCTGTGGTAGCTTTCTGATTATTTTTTTTTTAAATTGCAACTCCCTAAATCCTGGTGGAAAGTGGAGCAGCAGAGAGGCATTCCTTGTTCACAGAAGGGAGCATGGTTCCCAGGGAATCATACTACGTGAAAATTTAGGAAACAGAGTATTGATATGTAAAGCCTTTCTTTACTTGGTATCACTCTGGTGGATTGGTGGAAAGCGGCTTTCCTAAACGTACATCATTTGAGAAATTTCCACACAGCTGGCCTGCTGAAACCTCAATGCCATCCTTAACGTTCATGCCAGATCCTGCGAGTTTGTGCAAAAATCTGTTGCTGATGTTCCTTTGAACTCTCTTCCTTGCCCACAGTTATGGGTATGAAAAAAGAACTGGAAAGTTAGGGAAGCATTTGTGCTGTAGTTGCACAATGGACTGAACACCTCACAGGAAAACAGCATGATGTGTCCTATGGCCCCGTAGTTAGAAGTACCATAGAGGGGGTGCCTCTAGTTCACACTGAGGAGGAAGGTGAGGAGAAACCTGAAGGGAAGAGGAGGGAAGGCGGGGAAGCTGCCTGCATTGGTGATGCACTAGGGAAGCACAAGTCCCTGAAACCTTGTCCACACTAGCATGTCATGTCAAAGAAGCCTTCAGGTTCTCATCTCCTTGCATAGCAAAGGCTATGGTGGAGCCTTGCTCCTCAAGAGGCAGATTTTGTTTCTCCTGGTTTTAACCTGAATGAGGAACGTGGATGTAAAGATGGAGGGACTCAAGGGGGAAAAGCCTGGCAGGAACAGGAGCAGAAACATTAGACTTGGCTGATACTCACAATCTCTGCCCTTCTTCAAGGAGCTCTCCCTGGAAAAGCAGCAAATGCTGGAGATGCTGGAAGAAAATGAGAGCCAGCTCCCACCTCCAACCAGCCCCAGCAAGGAGCAAAGCCCCATCTGGGGACTGCACTGCAGCCTGCGACAGATTGAAGAGAAGATGCAGCAGCTTCTGGAGGAGAAACTCCTGGCGGAGAAGAGGTGATGTGGGGGCAGGGGCTGTCCTGGTTTGATCAGTGATGCCAGAGACGGGGATATGGGACAAGATGCCATCCAGTGTGAAGAGGGTGGTGGGAAAAGAGGTAGTTTTCCCCCTTGCAGGTGGGAGGCAATCCAAAAGGGTATGGCTAAATATTTCCAAGCTTAAAATTAGGATAACTTCAAAACTGTTCCCCTGTTTATCTTGAGACCTGCAGAGAGGCAAGATCCTTCATAATTTCCATTCCTGGGTGCAGTGAAGGGAAGAGGACACTTCTTCCCAGCTCAGGCTTAGTGGTGCCAAATGACATGGCTGTCTGCTGACTTGCATTTTGGTTGCCAACACAAGACAAGTCTGGAAGCCTGTCTGGTTCTCATGGCAGGAGTTCAGGTTATGAACGCTTCAGAGAGGATGGGCAGAGCGAGGCAGGGCAGCTGAACTCCTTGCTGCCACTTGGGCCTGCTCATTTCACATCAGGGCTAAGGCACGTGAATCCATTTGGGGTTCATGGACTTGTGCATAAGAAGTATTTGGTGCTCCTGGACCTCTTCTGGGGGCTGAGGATGTCCCGTTAAAGAACTGTCCACCACGCTTTCTCCAGCAATGCCTGTGTTACTGAAGTGCAGCACAGACAGTGCTCCTGTTAGTGCCTCTCTGCTCAGGGCAGCCAGGTAGTTAAGCATGTCCACAATACTGAGCCCTTTCCTTCCTGTGAGTTGTGCTGGGGTGGGAATGGTTGTTTTCCTTTGCTGTGCCATACACCAGGATGAAGGAGAACGAGGAGCGGTCACGAGCGCTGGAGGAGGAGCGGGAGTTTTACTCTTCCCAGTCGCAAGCGCTGCAGAACTCGCTCTCGGAGCTGACTGCAGAGAAGCAGCAGACAGAGAGAGACCTCAAGGTATGGCCTGTGTGTGTGTCGCGTATTGCTGTCCCTGGCACCAGAGTTGTCTCATTTTCCCTTTCAGTTCATCACCTATCAAGTGGGGAACTTGATTTTATTTTGTTTTCATTTTGTGGTTGCAAATCTTCATTTGCTGTGCTTCATGTCATGGTAACACGTGAAGTTGTCATGTTCTATCTATGTAGCACTACTATGTATTTTCTCATTCTGAGGCCTGATTAACCCATTCTGTAAAAGTCTTCATTTGCTTCTATGAAAGCTTCATCTAAAGATGGGNNNNAGAATAAAGATTATTTCAAAGAAATGCTAATATGGACATTCCAGAACTGAGCAGAAATCTTCCCTCCTCACTTGTGCTCAGAGAATAAATCTTAAGATTTGTAAATCTTCAGGAACCTCTGCATGAGTTTGGGTTCAAAAGCAGAGGAATGCAGGTGAAGTACCAGCCCTCCTTCATTATCCCAGCAATGGAAGGTACCTTAATCTACACAAAGGCAATTGGACAAAGTATGCTATTTTATTTTAATCTAAATAATGTAAAAGTTAAGCTTATCATTAGCTGTTTGAGACTCAGCCTCCTTCTACAAATACTTTGTAAAAAAACCCCCTAATTCTTCTTCTTCCTGCACCTCCAAGATTTTCTTGCCCTGTAACCTTCCACTTGGCCAAACAAAAGTTAAGTTGACCTAAACTGTATTAGGTATTCTCGTTTGCTAAACTACTAATGATATTATCCTTTATTTCTAACTTTTCTTGTGTTTCATTTCTGAAACTAAGTACTGTACACCCCTTTGTGGGAATTGCCTGCCTTTATCTCAAGTCCATCTCAGCTGGAAAGACGTCCTCCTGGTCCTGCTCAGCTGCAAGTACTCACATAAGCACAAATTCATGTGTTGAAATGCCATCTCTGATTCCACATAGTTCATGCGGTGAGAGGGGAGCTGTGAAAATTAAAGTCAGAGTAAAGGAGAATTACTAAAATAATCTGGGCTTCAGATTCTGTCTGAAGACACGAGGAACAACTTTTGTGTTGCCTTACAATATTTCTACTGTTGTCTTTTCATTTTCATCTGCTTGATGAGTCCTTCACAGACCTTGTGAGTTAGCAGGATGGTTATTGAGACGCAAGCTGTCTTTTAACAGTGCTTATTCTCTTCCTCAGGCTGAGGTGAAGGTGCGAATGGATCTGGAGAAGAGACTGAGGGAAGCTGAGGAAGCGTTGCAGAGCTTGGAGCAAGGCTTAAATTCTCTGGATTGCAACAAGGAGAAAGAGGAGAAGATGAAAGCAGATGTCAGCCACTTGAGAAGTAAGTCTGTCATCCATCCTCTCTACTGATGAGCAAGCTCCAAGAGAGGAAATATTTCTACCGATGTTCCCAGACACAAAAAGAAGTTCCCAAATTAGCAAATCTGCATGTAATGTGCTCTGCGAACTCCTTTTATCTCAACGACACCTTCCTTTTGAGGAGCTAGAATGTGCTATGCCGGCACTTGATGTTTTGCCCTCAAAGGAGGGCAAAATTATCCCAGCCTTCCCTGTTGAGTGGAAGACAAACCTAGTGGCAGAGATGAGCAAATGCTTCCCAAAATGTCAAACAGGGAAACTGTGGCAGACCTGTAAAGACTGACTAGTTCTGAGTTATAGAGTGTCCTGTGATTCCCCTAAAAATAATCTTTTCTCAGCCTTGGTTAAAAGAATGCGAGCAGTTTATGGAGCATCGTGGTTGCTGTAGCAACATGCTGGTAGATGACCTGTCAGGTAAAGTTTGGATCCTTACTCAGAGCTGAATCACTGCATCAGCCCAGCGCTGCTGTGCTGAGATGACTACAGTCCACAAGTCAGGTTTAAGACTCAGATTCCTCACAGTTTATCCCTGTTCATTTTCCCACTTTTTTTTCTATTTTAAGATGGGGCATTACCCTAGCATCCGGCTTGAGTCGTGTTTGGGAACCTCCCCTTCCTTCCTCACTGACCTTTGGTGTCTGCAGAGTTGTTGTTCTCTCACATTCTTACTCTTCTGGCTGCTGCTGTGCAGTATTTTTTTCCCCTTCATAAACACGTTCTCACAGAGGCACTACCAACATCGCTGATGGGCTCGGCCTTGGCCAGTGGCAGGTCTGTTTTGGAGCTGGCTGACATTGGCTCTGTCGCACATGGGAGAAGCTTCCAGCAGCTGGTCACAGAAGCCATTGCTGTGGCTTCTCTGCTCCAAACCTTGCCACGCAAACCCAATACAGCTGGTTAGGCCACAAGAGAGAAAACAGGCCAGGAAAAGCAGCTTACGTGGCAGATCAGGACAGGGTAACATAGTCGAAGTTTGGACATGGGGCTCTGCATGGAGCCTGTAATGTATGTCTGTATGTGCTAGTATTTGCTATGCCATTAAGAAGTCTCCCTGGCCATGTATGGCCTGGATGTGTATGCCCATGCCAGTGTTGCCAACACCTCCCTTTCCGTGGTTAGACTTGACTGGTTTTAGAAGTCCTTCAAGAAAAAGTGTGACAAGCAAGGCTTCAGACCCCTCTGTGGCAAGCGAGTTGAGAAGTTTTATTATAATATCAGAGGTTTTTGGCAGTTAAATCATGAGCAGTTGTGGAAACGATAGATGGGGAATGGATGGCTGCAGTTCTTTCTATAATTTGAGTATGCATTTGTTGGGGACTAGAGGTTTTTGTCACTTCAGACTTGTTTTTTCTCATGTTCTGAGCGTCATGGATTGTTGTTTGTGAAGATCTGTGAAGGTGTTGAACATCATTACCTGGCTCAGCCCATCAGCAAGTGCAATCCTTTATGACTGGTTCATTGCTTGAAGTGTCTCTCCTGTTCACTGCTCACAGTGGTGTCTTCTCCTCAGAGTTCTTTGAAGAGTGCATCCGCAATGCTGAGCTGGAGGCCAAGATGCCCGTGATCATGAAGAACTCTGTGTACATCCATAAGGCTGCCACTCGTCGCATAAAGAGCTGCCGCTTCCACCGCCGGAGAGCCAGTGCTTCATGGAATGACTGTAGGTATCAGGCAGCTTCTTACTCTATGTCCTGCGGGAATAGGTAAGTGCAGATGGGGCTGACAGAGCAGTAAGGTCTGCAAATGTGGTTCATATTTCATATTCCCTAGTAGCAGAATGAAGCTACAGAGAAACCTGGAGCTTCCTTACCCAGAGAGCAGGCACTGAGTTTGCGTACCAGTTGCCTGTGTCTTCATGTATGTTGAAAGGTAACTTGCTGTGATGGTCCTGGGCCCCTAAAAAAACATATGCTCAAAGCCGACTTCATCTGAATGCTTAATTATAGACTGAGTTAGGTTGGAAGGGACACCTGGACATTGTCCAATCCAATCCACTGCTCAGAGTGGCTACCTCCAAGGTTAGATCAACTTCTACATAGAACCCTAAATCAGAGGCAGCGGTAAAGAAGAAAAGTGTGCTTCCATGCTGTCAGCACTTTCCTTCTCTGAAAACAGTAAGGTGAAGCTGTTAGAGTTCATCCCTTGCCAGGCTCTCAGTTGTGTTGATCACACGGCTCATGTGCTCTAGTGAAGCTTTGTCTTCAGTTTGTGTCCCTGATGGAGAGTGCTGACCTTTCTGTGCCTTTTCTTGTTTCAGTGAAGCAGTCCCAGTCCTTCATCTACTCACACGCAGAAGCTGAAAACATTGAGGAGCTGAAAGAAGCAGCCAAAAGACTGAGCCGGGACCAGCACTTCAGGGAGACTCTCTATCAAATCATGAGGTCACAAAAGGATTCTGCTTCGGGGGACGAAAAGTGACTCTTGTTGGGATGGGGCTTCTGATCTCAACTTGCCATTCAGCTCTGCTAAAGTTATGCCATCGGGCACTAGGGTCAGAAGGGAGATTTGCCCTTTGGTGGGGAAAGTGGGGGAAAGTTGTGTGTAGGCAGTTCCCTCCGTTAGTGGCTTTGCTTTAGTTTGAATGCTCTCTGTAGCCAGGCAGACCTTCTCTGCTGATTAGTCCAGATCTGTTTGCTTCAGCTTCTTATGTTAAGCCACATTTTGCCAAGATACCATGGTCAGTGTTAAACTGAACCACAGACCGTAGCTTAGGAGGTGCCTCTTCTTTCCTTTCCTGTCTAGTCTGTCTGCCAAACACAAGTGCTTCTGCAAAAGTCCTTTTATCAGTCTGTGCTCCAGCTGGTGTAACCTCCCCAGCCGGACACAGCTTACCCGGTTCTGCCTGATCCCCTCTAGGAAACGGCTTGCTGCACACCCCCAGCCATCAGCACTTCGGTGGGGCACGTTTCCTGGCACACTTCCTGAGGAACGCAGCAGTCCCAGCCTCCCAAGCACAGGCAATAATAATAAAATACAGGGCAATCTCTTGATGCTACATCATTTCAAGCAAACGGTAGCGACACAAGGTGAAGACAACCTGAGGATGCTGTGGCTTTGGCTCCAAGGAGGATCATGTGCAGAGAAGAGCTTATAGGTAACTCAGTGGCATCGACGCAAGCTGGAGGGAGGGTTGTGTTGTGCTGATGGTGGGCAGAACATCCTGGGTCCACCTTTGTGCTTTTTTGTTTTCTTTTGCATTGGGACATCTGGCTGTGTCACTGCCAGAAGGAGGAGCAGAGCTATGTGCTGCAGAAGGTGTTATCTATAGGCAGATTCAGTATGGAGGAACCTTTGACTCGGCTCTGGCGGCTTCCTCATCATCTCTGTAAAATAAGCTGAAGGACAGGTGGGTGAGTGTCCAGTAACAAAACCCGCTGCCACTTGGAGAATTAAACATTGCTAGCAGCAAGCTGTCAGGGCTGTGAAGATGGGGAAAGTCACCTCTGTACATGCTGCAGTAAATAGCCTATGCCTAAGGCTTTGTACTGCTCTCTACCAGTCCTCTTAATTGAATCCAGGTCATCTCAGTCAAATTGGGACCTCTGGCAAGTCAAGGCTGGATTGGGAGAGGCGCTGTGGACAGACTGCTCAGAGCTGAGCTTCTGGCTGGCCTCTGTCCCCCCCCGGGTGCTCACCATGTGGTTATTGCAGGGGAGGATTTGCCCTACATGTGGTCATCTTGTACATTATGGGAGAGGAGTCACTTTGTTGTGGAAACCTCGCAGCCTCTCCCACCTTCTTTAAGCAAGCAGCTGGCTAGTATTATCCATGCTATAGTAACGGCACTGCGGGGTGCTTACAAAGCACACAAGCTCACTCAGAGTGACGCCCTTATCCTCGTGGTATAAATTGGGAAACAAAGGTATAAATGATACAAAGGTGAATGAAGTTAGCAGCAGAGGTACAGTTAGGGCTCAGGGGCTCTTAAGTGCAGATTCACTGGGGCTTTCAGGGCTGCACCCCTCATCATACCCCTGGGTATTATGTATGTCTGGTGACACCGGGGTAGCTGCTTACCTGTCCCATGCAGACTGTGATCCTGTCCAGTCTCAGGCTTTGACTTCTGGCCGCCTCAGTCTTTCCCTACCAATTCAGTGTTGTTTCCATGGAGAAATCAGGGGTGAGGCAGGGAAGGGAGCCCTGGCTTGCCAGCCAGAGGAGATGCGTTGATGCTGGGTGGAGGAGTGTACTGGGTGTGATGCTCCTGGAGGGAGTGACTCTGGTGTGACCAGAGGAAAAGCATTGAAGGCACAGCCTGTACTTTCCATTTCAGGCAGTTACTGACCAGTACCCTTCTGCCAGGCAATGGGAGGTCCAGCACTGAAGGCTGACATCTTTGTGATGACAGTTGATGTGATAGGAAAAAAGAATTTGCATCCCTCCTTAATATTACCTTATCCTTCTGTGTTTTTTTTCCACTCGTGCTTCTGTGCTAGAAAGCCACAAATGAATTCTTGCTCCTACAAGGCTGAAGGGCTGTGAGAAAGCAATCCAGAGCTGGTTTTCCCCTTTACACCGTCCTCACATCATGTCTGGCTATTTTCCAGTTACAAGGTCTATATTATGTGATGCTGGAAAGGACAGAAAAAAGGACAGCCAGGGAGCATATCTGTAATTCAGGCAGTTAGGAAAATCACCCTGTGGCTTGTGAATACAGCACCTTTGATCTATTACATCAAAAGCCACAATATCAGACTTTACAGAAGTAGTCAGGAGGTAGCCACATCGGGTCTTCCTTTACTGTGCATATTGACAGCAATAAATAAATAAAAGTTTGCTGACACTACAGTGAATTCATCTGTGTTCTTGATATACTGTCACTGAAATGATGTTAAATTGCCTCTGCAGGAGTTGCGACAAATTGTTGTGACATGCCCGTTCACTGCCAGTGTACTTCCTCTGCTTCACTGAGTTGTTGTATTACGTGCTGAACATCCAAAGGACTGGCTGTACGTAGAATGCTTTCACCCTTGCTACCCACTTCCACTTTTAAAATGTGTGTAAAGTTAAAGCCAGGACGTACCAAATCTAAAGAAGAAATCTCCCATTTGCTTACCTGAAGCCAGGTAACCATCAAGACGCCCTAAACCACCTGCAGTGTTGTGCTTGCCACCAGGCGTTCCTTGTTGCAGATATTAGTCCTGCAGAGGAATCTATTGGCCCTGACCCTGTAAGCTCCCTGGCAGAGTCAGCACAGAGCTGGGTCTATGCACTGTAGCATCTTAATGAAGTGACTGTCTCCTTATTCTGTTTGCAAGGACTCAGAATTGCTGATTTCAAGGTTATCTGTGTATTTTTTAATGCAATGCAGTAACAGGAAGATGGCTTAGGGATGCCTCTGTTCAAATAACCTCCACTAGTAATCCTGGGTCGGATTGCTTTCTACTGGGAATGAGATAAGAACTCCCTCCACAGAGGAGAGTTCCCTAAATTGTTTCCTCGTGTCTGAGAATAGAAGACGATACAGAATGGTTTGCACCTCTAAGATTTCTTTTCATAAGTCACAGAGCAGCTATACTGGCTCTGAAAAGCTTGCGGCCATTCTTCCACCACCTCCACCTTCTGGCTATCATCTGGGAACTTCTCCTCCCTCTGAAGACTTTCCCTATTGTCCCCTTCAGACACACTTTAAAATACGGCTTCATTTGCAGACACTGCCAAACATGAAGCCTACTGATTCCCCTCTGTGTTGTCTTGCCTACTTTTCACAGTGTGAACAGTGGCTCCCGCTAAGGTCAATTTAAGGGTTAATTGTGTCCTCTACATAAGATGCATGAAGCCTCCAGGCTGTTTCAGTCCCTGGTGTAGAAGAGTGGCTCCTGCTGAAGGACAGGGTTTTGGCAGCCCCAAGGCTTTACTCTTGCACAGAAGTAAATGGCAGAGAGAAGAAGGCAGTGCCAGCCCCGCTGCCTCCAATATGTGCCGCTTCTAAAGCAGAGAGAGTGGACAAGAAATGGAAACTGCCCTCGGGGTCAGAAGTCACTAATAAAAGATAAACGGTTGCTGGTGCGTGATATGCATTGCTGTGCACGGCACTCAAGGGACACAGGCTGGTAGCAATTTTCGGATACGGAGTATGGCGCTTTTTTCTTTAGCCCAAGATGGTAGGCAGGCTTTCCACTTAGGGCATTAGTGCATTTCTTTGGAGATAAGTTTTTCACAGAAATAGTCTGTTTTGAACGTTTTTCAATGCAGTCCCTTTTTGTGGTTACTGGAGGGACAGAAGGTGGCTCATGTTGTGTCTACTTACTCAAAGTTTTACTACTACTACAAGTTTGCTCTCAAGAAGGTGGCCATGCTCTGAAAGATTTGTCCAAGGCTTAGCTTCAGGCGGGTCCTGGGGCTTGCCTGGAAACCCAGCGCTTCACTGCACTGGTGTGACTGCAAAGGATGCCATTATTTTTAGCATCTTCCAACTGATACACTTGGCATAAGGGTAATTCTGCAGTTTTTCCACCTAGTCCTTGCACAGTTTGTTATCTACTTAGTCTGAGTGCGGCCACGAATGTGAGAAATGACTGAGCCAGAGAAACTGGCTGTAGTCAGTCACCTGAGAGCTGGGTCTGAGGTGGCCCGTCGTGGTGACAGGCACCGTGAGTGGGGCCGGGTGGGACCATGAACTCGGCAACCACATGTGGTTTGTCGAACAACCTGTGGTGCTTTTCTGCCCACTGAGATAACATCTCTTCTATATTAACTCACTCATTTACTTCTTACTGCAGGCTTAACTCTAAAGCTGAAATGGAGAAAGATCCAACTGAGTACTCAGTCAGGTCTGTGAGTACTTTCTGCTCCTTTTTGCCACCAGTACTACGTGCAGGACATGCTATAGCACTGGAACCAACATCTCTTTTTTTCAATGTTGGCAGATCTGGCACTTCAGAGGAAGAAAAATTATAAAGACCACTTTGTGGGGGTAGCAAAGGCACCTTTTGCTAAGTCGGAGGTGTTGCAATAAATAACTTAGCAGGGTCATGTGTTCTTTACTGTATTATGAAAACTGCAAACTTTGCATTGCTTAAAATAATAAGTGAGCTCTGCTTACCCTTGAGTTCCTCTTGACTGCACCCCTGCCTTAAACCTTTCTGTGGAAACCACCCAAAAGCAGAGGAACACGTCCTCTCCTAGAGCCGCTGCTCCCATCGGTTTATTCATCGTTAATTCTGGGGGCAGGAGAACGAGCTCTTTTTCCTTTGTACCCCAGTGCATCCCTGCAGGAGATGCCAGCCCCTGCTCCTCTGGCATCAGGAGAACAGGTTCTGGGGTTTGTTGTTGTTTGTTTTCTTGTTTTGATTTGGTTTGGGTTTGTTTTTTTTCCTAAGCTCTGCAAAATAGGAGTAAGTATTTTTAGCACCTCCATTTTAATAAGGGACCTTGAAAACAAGCGGTTTATGGTGGGTGTGAGAAAACTGACTTGCTGCAGTGGCATTAAGACCTGTTCAAAAAAGGCTCTGGCGCTCTCAGCCCTGATGGAAGTATGGCTGGAGGCTTGTGTTAGTCACTGCTGAAGGCACAGCTGCAAACAGGGCGATAGCACATACGGCAGAGCTCTGTTTTTGGGAGGCTTCACAAGCACTCAAGGACCCTGGGTGACAGAGGCACTCTGTGCTTTTAATTAGGTGCGTTCGTTTCAGTGGCGTGCAAGGCAGTGAGAAGAATTAAAACTGCATGGCAAGAAGGTGGGAATGCTGTGGCTCTTGTAGCGAGATAGAGCAGTGGACTTACTGCAAAGATTCTCAGAGAGAATGGTTTGTAACTCACTTGGGAATAGCCATTGCTTTCATTTCTCCTTTCATTTCCTGATTCTGCCACAGGCACAACATTTGTACATGCTGTAGACGAGAAGAAGGTGAGGGGGCTTCACCAGGAACAAGACTGAAAGGTAGGAGTGCAGCAGATGTGACTAAAAACTAGACCAATGTTGATAGCGGGTTGTTGTGTTTAAAAAAGCAAACAAAAGTGTTTGCTATGGCAAGTGCATCTCAACAAGTAAAAGAAGCTGTCCTGTTTCTCAGTGTGCAAAAAACACCTTGACTCCCAGCTGAAGTCCAGTCCCAGGTGCTCTCAGAAAAGGGGTCTGTCATCAAAGCCCTGCTTTTCTCTCCCCAACTTACTGCTGCTGAGCAAGACGCGATGAGAAACACAGCTGAGCTTGCACTGGCATGGCCCAGCTGAATTGTCGGGATGTGGCTTATGGTTGTTCTCCTTTGTGGGGAGCTGTGTGTATGTAGCAGCTGCTCAGTGGGGCAGAAGTCAATCTTTTGGTGCTGGAAAGGTTTTGGATATCTAAACGTTGACTGGAAGGGGCTGGAAAGCCTTGCAGCTCTCAACGGACTTGGATGTTCAGAAACTCCTCTAGCCTGGAGCAGCAGCCCTCTAGAGGCCTCTCTGATCAAGTGCACGGTACTTCAGACAGATGCTATGACCCATGAGGGGATGCAGGGAACAGCAGTGAAGCCAGTGATTCTCTCTCTCTTTCTGCTTCAGATCCTGCTCCTAAATTTCTCGTGTTGTAGTTTCTCTCTGAACACAAATAGAGACCAGATGTGGTTTCATGTGGAGCTTATTTTAGACTAAGAGAAGCAATGTAGGCTCCTTGTGCAGGCAAAGCTAGCTTTCTTCCCTATGTAGGGGGAATGTGGGATCCAAAATGAGGACAGAAAATTCCCAGCCATTTGAAGGTACCTTGGATGGGTAAAATAAGCACACGTATCACATGTGCCAAGCTTGGATGAATAGGAGTAGTGGGACACACTGTATTCGGAGTTTGAAGCCAGCCTGCAGTAAGGGCAGAATGAATTTGTTTGTAGAGGGAGATGTTTTAACCCGTTGCTTTGGCTGATGCTGAAGGAGCTAGAAGAGAACATGTCCACCAAGCCTGTGTTCTCCTTTTAGCTTGTGGCCGGCTCCTGGTGCTGGCAAGGGGTTAGGTTTGGTGACTGCTCGCTACACAGAATATCCTTCTCGCTGTGACCACTGCTTGAGCTGCTCCTGAACCCCAGCCTCCCCACTGCCTCTGGCCTCATGGATCCCAGCATGCTAGGGCAGATCTCTGCCACCGAGCTTTCATCCAGCAGCGGCAGCACGGAAGGAGGGGATTTAATGACACAGTCTTAGGAAAGGTCATTAGGAACAGGCCTGGGAGCCACCCCATTCCCTTCCTGAAGGGAGAAGAGCATCTCCCTGTCCCTGCCCCGACAACGCTCTGCTGGTAGCACCCTGTTTGGCTCCGAAGTGCAGGGAGGACCCTCGACCTGGCCGTCAGAGGAGCCACGCGTGGGCTCTGCTTCATTCCCAGAGCAGTTCAGGAGAAAAGGGGAAGGGGAGAACTGTTGCTTTCCAGGTGAATTGGAAGGAAAGAGCCAATCTAGCAGAGAAGCAAGGAACAGATGTTTTGGATACTGCTCTGCAAAGGAATAAAATGTCCCAATAATCTTCTTTTCCTGGTTCAGGCGGGAGGAAGGAGGCTTGAAAGATGTCTCTGGGCCTTGGTTCTGGGGCGTTCCTTGTACCAAGAGTATTGGTCCTGTCTGTACTTGAAGAGGGTCACAAAGTTAGCAAACAAATTGCTTTACAAGAGGAACATCCTCTCCCTCTCTCTTCCCGCTCCCCCAGCCGCAAATGCAAAGGGCAAGCCGGCTTCTTCCTGCCTTCCCCTCATCCCTGTCCCTCAGCTTTCCATTTCCTCTTCTTTGGCTAATTGTGGCTGTCTCCCTGAGGTGGAAATTGGCATCACCTTGGCATGCTCAGCAGGAGCTGTGGGAGGATGGTGCTGCCCCAGACCGGGGAAGCCCACCCCACCGCGGTGGAGCTGGGGAGCTGCTCCCCTTGGAGAGTGCAAAAGAGGTGAGATGTGGCCTGCAGACGATCGTAGCTGCTCATGCCTTTTTCATAACGCTGGCTTTCTGTCTAGAAAATATTATTCATCCTACTTGCAAAGTCTTTCAGACTTGAGTGTTTCATGCAGAAAATGCGTAGAGATGGGCAGCAAACACCCCGGGCTGTTAAGCAGGCACCTTCCTTCCCTTCACAGCCCACATCACACGTGACTTTGGGCCACGTCCTGCGGGTGCAAAGGTGGGCAGGGAGGTGCCTGGTCCCCCCTCGCCTCGCACCCTGTAGTGGGGACCCTCTGGGGGTCTGCACGCCCAGTCCTGTCCCAGTGTGTTTCCCAGGGGCGAGGGGTAGGCTGAGGAACTGGTGCCTCTGCCAAACCAGTCCAAGCCTTCACTGGGAGGCTCAGGGGGCCTGTGCTTTAGCGAGTTGGCCGGCGTTGTGTGTCCCTTGCAAGCCACTAACAAGCACTGAATCCAGCTCACATTCACACCCACCATGTATTCACACACATATATATATACATACATGTGTGCACACGTGTATATATACACAGACACACATATACAGAAAGATAATGTGTATTAAATGTATATCTCAAATATATGTTAACTATCAAAAGAAATACTTCATAATGAGTTTTTTTCTAAATATTTTTTGTTTTGCCTGAAAGGAATTGGCCAGAAAATAATTTATGATTTTTTTCCCCCTGATTTTCTTTCCTCGTGGGCAGAGAACAGACTGGAAACTTTTACCTTCAGGTGAAATATGGTGTGCTTTATAACTGAAGGTCACCCTGGAGGCTGTGTCTCGGCTGTAGCTGCCACTGCCAGACCCATGGAGAAAACAGCATGCGGACAAAACAGCCCTGGCAAGGACAACAGCCTGTTAATCGTGTAGGGACATTTCTGCTTCTCCACCCTGCAGCAGCCAGGTCAACAGTGGTCCTGATTTTTCCAAGTTTTCCAGTGACCTGCTCAAGATACGCAGCCGAGCAACTTTCCAGCTCCCCCGGATGGGGGTCGGTGGCGGCAGCTCCCGAAACCCGTGAAGGGGGCAAGAGGTCTCTCCCAGGGCAGGGGTTGGGGCATGAGACTTGGGGCTAAGGCAGCTTTTGAGGTTAGTGTGGGGGGAGCCTGATGTGTCCTCTTCCCCGCTGCTGCAGCTTTTCTCTGGATAAATAGTCTCACATAACGAGGGTTATAAAACTAGCACGTTTCCTAGGGCTAGCATCATGTAAATAAGTCAGGTCAGACAGCTGGCATGCCAGAAATTTCCTCAACATCTTCCTATCCACATGATTTAAGAAAACGCAACTACATCTTAAGAGCCCTGGAAATGCACTGCTCTTACATCCATCGAGGATGTTTTAAGTACCTCTGAATGTCACGGAAAACAAGTAACTGTTTCCCCTTGGAGGAGGTGATGTGTGTTCCCCAGACAGGGGGCTTGAGGGAGCGAGCTGCTGAGTGCCTGTAGCTGCAGTGCAGCAAGGAAGAGGTGGTGTTGGAAAGAAAGATTTCCTGACTTAAGGTGCTGTGAATACATTTGGTGTGTTTTGCAGAGTAACTGGCTTGCACTTACTACTGCTGTAATGGGATAGCCAGAGAAGCAGAAGCTGTGGCTGCTTCTGCAGCAGGAGACATAAATTATGGAGGAAGGAGGACGTGCTGTATAAGGTCAGGAGACAGTAGGACAGACAGGGCTGTATTCTGCTTTTTCTCCGCCTGTCCGGGTGATGTTTGCCATGGTCGGGTGCGAGTTCCCAAGGTAACATGAAATGAATCCTGTCTCCTTTCTAAGAGGAAATGGGGTCAGTATTTGCCATCCCTACAGCCCTGATACCACGGTCTGCCACACTATGGCTGCTAATTACAGTAGCAAGCCCATGACTTCAACTCACTTTCCAGAGCCTCTGTGTGGAGAAATGTGAATTATACAGAAACAGGATGTGGGTATTCATCTTTGTATGGACAGCTGCACCAAAGGCAATCAGATTTTATTTTATGGAATCTTCTCTCTCCTTAATCTTCAGAGATTTATTGAAAAGCTTAAGGTTAGGAAGGACTACTACAGCCTCTAATCTCTCCTCCAGCAGTCTGACACAGACAAGTACATTTCACCTGCTTATCACTGGGTGAATTTTGGTGTTATTCTGATCTATGGCGAGAAAGTCTTGAGAAGGGGATCTGCATCAAGTTGCCTCTGGCACTTACTGGGGATATCCTCACCTGGGTTAACTCTGCGCAGACTGACGCACACCTAAACAGGTCCCAGCACGGACCCTCCGGGAGGTGTTCGGGAGCAGCAGCCGGCTGGGGAGCGTGTGGGCTGGCAGGGCTCCATGGCTTGGCTGTGCATGGAGGGCTGGAAGGCAGAGGGGTCCCCGAGGGAAACCTGGCAAACCCAGCTGGCAGCACCAGAGCAAGGCGAGTGAGAGGAACTGAGGTGCTTGGTGAGGGAGACCGTCTCACACAGCAGGAAGGATCTTCAGGCCACATGGTTTTTCATGGAGCTGGCACCACTAATAGGGAAAAGAATGAAAGCAGTGACTGGCCCAGGCTATTTACACTCGCTGCTGGAAGGATTGTGTTTAATTACATACATTTACCAGGGGCTGTTTGCATCTAAATGTATATGGACCACTTTTTTTAGGGAAGGTGTATTGTTATCCAGGCGAGTTGCTGTAGCTTTTGGAGGCTGGAGGCCAGTGAATCCACTGGAAGAGGCGATCCTGTTCTTGGAGGCCATGCTGACAGCTGGAGCATGGTGTAGACGTAGCGAAGTCATGAGTAAAGTCTACTTGTAGGGAAGAGGTGAAGCTCAATGAAATGAGGAAACTCATCCAAGCAGAGGTGCCAGGCTGGAGCTTTGTGGGAGGAGAAGGCAGCTTATGCCACCCCCCAGCTGACCTGGTGAACCTGCATATATGGTTGCCCTTCCTCGGGAGCAGCTTGTACGTTGGCCAGAGCAAGTTCTGGGGTTTGTACCCAGCTGCAGGCTGCAGCAGCACCCCTGTGGAGAGAAGCACACAAAGGACAGGTAGAGCAGTGCTTGATTTCCATGTGATTAAAAGGGTCCCTTGTACATCTGTGCTCTGGAGCTGAGCTGTGGTTTTGTGAAGGGGTTGTCCAGCTTTCTGCTATGGCCAAAGTGACTTTGAGGCTTGAGTTGAGGTGGCTGCAGATCCTGGGGACTGCAGGGACAGTGGCTGTGGGAGGGATGCTGAGGAGACAGGGCCCCTGGCAGGTTGCAAAGGCAGACACCTCTCAAATGCAAGTTCCCCTCTCTCTGCTCTCGAGAGTCACTTAGTGGAGAGAGGGATCTCCTTTCCTAATTAAGGACAATATAGAAATATATGTAATGTCAAATTTCCCCAAAGGCGTAGAGAAATGCAGGTGGGAAAGGGAGGGGAGATGAGGAGCTGCAGCCGAGTGGAAAATCCGAAGCTTTATTAGCACTCCATTTTCCACACGGAGCACCATGGTGTTTTGTCGTCATCTCCTGTGATAAGGGATGGGAAAAATGACCTTTATTTGCAGCTAGCTCATCCAGGCCCCTTGCAGGGCAGGCAAGTTACCTATTCCACCTGCCAGTCCTGCCTGTAGTTTGTTTGAAAATCTGTGTCTCCGCTGTGCGGTTGGAGGTGGGTGTGTGGAAAGGGCACCAGCGTCTGTGCCCTGCCCCAGGAGGATGAAGAGCACGCACCTAACCTCACTGAGCACCTCTGGGGGGACACACTCTTTGGATGCAACGCATTCAGCTCAACAAGCTTCAGCTTACCAGCCTGCCCATCTAGCTTGCTTTCCTAAGAAAACGAAGTGTTGGCAGTTGCTCTGCCTCTCCACAGTTGTGACCTCTGTCCGCCAAGCTTAATAGAGACAGAGAGACCTCAAAGATGATCTGACCCTTCATGTTTCAGAGCTGAAAGTAATAAAAACATTTTTATTTTGATTTATAGCTGAACAAGAGTGGAATTTGCCAAGCAGGCTCTGAGCTAAGCTTGTACCTTGAGGTGGGAGCTGCTTCTCTGGCGTCCCACACCAGCGCTGCGGGAAGCATCTCTTGGTGGGAAGACGGAGGAGAGCAGCGCCTCTGGCTGCAGGGTGGCCCTTGCTGCTCACAGGTGAGGCACACGGACTTGGCAGGGTGTGGGTGTTTCACAGACAAAACCACGGTCTTTAGGGACCAGCTGGGCTGCAAGAGGCGAGACGTACTGAGGGAGGTGGGAAAATGCCCTTTGATTGCTTAGCTGCTTTTGAAAGTTGCAACAAGATTTAGCGAATGTGTAATTTCAACCAAGAGTCTTAGGGTCCTGGGCTCTGCTAAAGCAGAGAGATAGGGCCTCCTCCTCTGCGGTTACTGTCATATACATGACCTCAAAGGAGTCACTTGGAGAGCTGGAAGCTATTTGTATCACCCAGCTTTGGGTAGAGCGCCTCATCTTCTCAGCATTTTTCCTGTAATCTAAGCTCATGCCTTACCCATCTATGAAATGGGGCTGATCTCGGGCAGCCACCAGGCAGGGGACCATGGCTCATCCTGCCTGGACGTGCAGAGAAGTTCCTGAGGTGCTCACAGCAAAGCTACAGGGGCTGATGCCCTGTATTAGTCCCTAGTAAGAATCTGGTTTCATAGCGCTCTCTGCCAGGAGTTCTTCTCATTCTCTTCTGGTGGCAGGAGATCTGGATTCGTCATATTTAAATCTTAGATGAAGAGTTTTTTTCACCAACACCTTCAGTTGTCCTCTCGCAGCCCAGTGGGGCTGCCCCTGTGCACGCAGAGCTGTGGGGCTGTCAGGCTGCCCCGATGGACTCGCTTACGTGGAAACAGCACTTCCTACCTTCTGCTGAAACTAATGCATAGGACCTATGCCCTCTGAAACCGTATTTCTAGATATATGTGTTTCCCTTGAGGTCACTTCTTTCCTGGCCCAGACATAGTGCTCGCTTAGTTCTTCACAGTCTATTAAAAACTCTTCCTGCGTAATGTTCTCTCTTTAGTACACGGTGCCAAACATATCCAACCATCAAGACCTTTTGCTCTCAGAGGACAGGTTTGGCATCGGGGGTGTTTATGGGAGGGGGACATGCGTGCACAAAGCTGAATACCATTTTTCCTGTGTTTATCTTCCCCTGCCACCAAGATGCATCTCAGGGCAGGTGGGAAAAGTCACTCTGCCCTTTCATAGCACTTTAGTGGTATTACTCTGCCAGAAACAGCAATAAAGCTGTGGCCTGCAGGCTTGCAATGACAGTCCAGCCCCTCATTTTGTTCCAAGCCCTGGCTGTGCTATCTGTCAGGAAGATAATTCCTTGACCTTGCGGTCAGGGGATGAGCGCTTTGCTTAGTGATTAAGTCACTGCAGTAGATAACACGCCATGTTTAATCCCTTTGGTCCCAAGGGGCCAATCCCAGCTGGTCCCGGGGCTGGTGGGGGGGGCAGGAGGGGCTGCAAAAATACAGCTGCTTGCGATAGGTCTGGAGACCTCAGAAATGGTGGCAACAGCGCAGAAACTGTGGCTGTATATGCCCATCCTCCTAAGTTAATTTAGTGGCAGACCGGGAAACAACCAGCATATCTAGGGCACTGTTTTATGAAGTGATAGAGCCATATGGTGCAAAAACCCACAGTCGTCTGAGGGCTTAGGCATGTCAGAAATCAGAGAGCCCCTTTGCATATTGATCCTGTCTGTTAACTGGCA
This sequence comes from Dromas ardeola, assembly GCA_013398915.1. Classification (NCBI taxonomy): domain Eukaryota; kingdom Metazoa; phylum Chordata; class Aves; order Charadriiformes; family Dromadidae; genus Dromas; species Dromas ardeola. The sequence continues at coordinate 144,340 of VYZM01016672.1, read as the reverse complement.
CATATAAAAAGAAGGTTTACAATCATTTTTCCTCCACTCTGTCAATGGGGGAAGGGACTCCTGAATAACCAATTAATCCTGTTGACTCGAGCTGGGGAAGGATGAGATATAGCCATTTCTGCTGCTTCAAAGTTGAGGCTGGGATATGGCTGTGAAGCATCCAGCTGGCATGCTGGAAAGCCCCACAAGCCCACCTTAACGTCCAAGCAAGTGCAGCAAATACATCAGAGTGTGGATGCACGGCCAGGCTTCAGGGATGTACAAGTCATCGAGGGTTGAAGCCCAGTCTCCCTGGTGATACTTTGGGTCCTGCCTGCAAGTGAAATCAGTGTGAGAGCTTTGACTGACAAGGTCCGACCTAGGAGGCTTCATCCTTCCAGCCAGCAGTCTGTCCCCCCTTTCTGCTGAGAGTCGTCTTCTTGCCCCTGCCAGAGAAGGAGGTGATGAGGACATGAGCCCACATCCAGCCTGACAGTGATAAGACACTATCTTTCTTGAGGGAGGACCTATTTCTTGAGCAATCCTCTCTTCCCATGTTGTCACTGCATAGGTGAGGATTATGATTCCCCTTTAATCTGGCTTTTCCCTTTCTGAAGGTCCCTACCCTCCTTGGAAGCAACCCCAGCCTCAGGTTTCCTTTGCCTGTGGTGTCACCTCTGTTAGGACAGAGGAATGTGCTAGTTGTCATCATGTGCTTGCCTTTGAGCAATTGACCTTACCGGGCATGAACCCAGCCCCGCAGCCTGGTGACCGAATTGAAATGGTTGCTTATAAATAAAGCCACACATGGATCTGGCCTTTGTACAAAACTGCCAGCCACCTCTCCACTTTCCTAACAAGAACTGGGATATGGGCAGGTCGTGGATCTCTACCAACCCCTGGCAGTTTGACATTTAATATGGTCTTTCAGAAGAAAAAAAAAAAAAAGGAATGTCTCTATCTGGAGACATTCAAAACCTGCCTGGACGCGTTCCTCTGCAACCTGCTCTGGCAGGGGAGTTGGACTAGATGATCTCCAGAGGTCCCTTCCAACCCCGACCATTCTGTGGAAAAGCAGAATTAAAACAAGCTTCAGCAGAAACGTGCTTCCTCATCCTGTGCTCTTGAGCTAGATACCTCTCCTGCAGCTCATCCTCCTGATCCTAGCACTGACACATGGTAAAATCCTTTTAGTGACAGCTACATTCAAATATTAATAGAAATGGTCTGCATCACCCTCTGCTTTGCAGGGGCACCCTTGGCTGCTGCCCCAGAGCCCAAAGGGCGGTGGGATAGCTCAGGCTCTGAGCTCTAATGTCACGGGGTGGAGGAAGCCACTGAGCTGGGATGCTCCAGAAGACACTTCTCTGCTACCATAATGGAGGATCCTTCAACAGGAAGGAGACTTTAAAAAATTTAAAATTCATTGTGACTCTCATGTAGGGTCCCAGTCATATTTTTATTATATTATCCACTTATTTAAGCGCTTATCCCAAGCAGCTCTGTGGAGCTTGTTTCTCTTTTCCCTTCTTACTTCCACCATGCACTCAGGACATGTTTCTTTGCCGCAGTGGTATGAGAGCCATCATCATTGAGGATGTCTAGAAGCAGCTTTTCTACATTTCTTCACTCACTCAGCTTTCCATCCACCCCCACCTCCCCTTTCTTACCTGTAGTCCTAAGTACCTTCCACCATTCTTCATTCCCTGAGGGTATCCGAAATGCTGTGTGAACGCAGCTGTTTGGCCACGCACATTTCTATTGCATGAGACCTATAAGCCGCATCTCCTATGATCTGAAGGTTATTTAAAGCTCCCACTTTGCTATTTCTTTCTTCTCTGTCACGTTCAGCAATTCTTTCCTTTCCTCTGGGGAGACATTTTGTCCTTTTGCATTTGTGCCTCCACCTTCCCCATAGAAAAGACTTATGCTAACATTATACCCTATACATCTGATATATTGACTCCCTGGCCAGCCTTGCCTGCTTGCAGGATGCCTCCCCGTGCCTGAGGACATTGCAGTGTGTTGTCATGGAGAGGATTCAGACAGAGTTGCTAGGTCAGTGGGTACCACACAGCATGCACGTTTATATGGTGCTGGCATCAGGATGGACAGAAAGAGCCCCGGCGGATTTCAGGAGACTCTGCAGAAATCCCTCTGGTAGCTGCATTACAGTAAATTTTCTGTGCATTTGGGGATTCGCAGGCTGTGACTGAATCACGTGGCATCTGTGGCATCTGCATTATAGTACAGTGCTTTTGCAGGGAGGGATCTGCAGGTTCCCAGAGACTGCGGGAGCCACAAGATATCTGTAGAGTAGCACAGCGTAGTCTGATCACAGACGTTCAAAGAGGACAGTAGCTCTGGGTGGGAACATCACTGCCTTCAGGAATCTCTACTGCCACAATTTTTTGACAGAACTGTAAATAAAATGCATTGAAATACCTGACTGTGTAAAGAGGGACGTGCAGGTTCTTTGAAATTTTGTAGGAATCACAGAAAACTTCTGTTACAAGACAGAGCACCTTCTGCCTGGAAAGTATTAGGGCTCGCAGCACCTGAGAGATGTGAGTTGGAGTGACAGCTACCATGTGAAATGATATGGAGTGTATCCACAGCAAACCTGAGATGTCAGGTGCTCTAACTAGTGTTGCGTAAAGCCCCGAAGGATCCCTCAGCCTGCCCACGTGCATTTTCTGAGAGCAGGCACGTCAGCTCTGGTTTTCTGAAACAATCCTCCCTGGCTTTACTTCCTCCTGGGCAGCAGTAGGTGAAACTGCCAGCAGAAAAAGCGATGTCATGACTCAGAACTGTTAAGATACGTCGAAAATTCCTGTCACGACATGTCACGTAGGCCTATATAAGCTAGCTATGAATTTACTGGCAGGGCTCGGGATGGGTTGAAAAGCCCATAAGGAGAAGGTGGAGAATATTGGACCAGTTAGCCCAGCCTGGGCTCTGCACTGCTGCAGTTAAACTGCGAGTGGTGACTGAGCTCCTCTGTTTTACACTGGTTTGTTTGTATGCACACCTCACTGGCAGTCATGGCAGCGGTGATAGGGTGGACATATCTTAGACAGGGTGCCAGAAAGGAAAGCTTCCCTCTCACATGAGAAGGGGCACCTCTTCCCATGCCAGGCACTGGTCTAAGCAGGAGGGCAAACACCTAATCACTTCTGGGCTGCTAGTGCTCGCCCCATTCATGTTACGCTGTCTGGGAAAGCAATGCAAGGAAAGCAAATCTGCACTAGTGCTGCCATTTACAAATCAAACAGTAGCATCCCTTTGTTCCACCACAACATCCTAATTTTTCTGTAGGTTTTTCAATCTATGCCACCCAAAGGCCTAAAGCGCAGATTCGGACAGTGCCTGTTGTTGCTCATGCACAGGCATGCCTCAGTTTAAGGAAGAGCGGGGCAAATTAGTTGGCTTGAAGCCTCCACAGACAAGCGGAGACTTGGCTGCACCCTGTGGCTGGCTCCCCAGGTACCAAGCTGTGGGTGCAGGCAGTGGGAGTAGGAGCCTCAGGACTAAACTGGCTAGGAAATAAGGACAACTTGAGTCTGGCGGAGGCAGAAAATGGTGCAGATGCTCTTAGACAGTATCTGGGTGAGGGCTACAGAAATCCTCCGATAAGAGCGAAGTGTCACTCCTACGTGGGGCTTCATGTCAGACATAGGCTGAGTCCACCCCGCATAGCTGTGTAGCGGTCCCTCTGCGGTGAAATACTGCCTTGCTGTTCGTGGATCTCACCTTGTGTTTCTTTGATCTCACTTTTTCCGTCAAGTCTGAGGAAATAGCTGTTACTGGGATGTAAATGTGAAGCCTGTCTCGTTCAGTGTGGACTGGAGACAGGTGCACAGGTAACAAAGCTTGTGAACAGAGTGGGCCCCCTCCTAGGGCCTAACAAAATGCATGCAACTTGGCACTTGACAAAACTCCCGACTGCTGGCATAATGCTCAGGGCTTTTTTCAGGACGGAAAGGCAAATATCTTTCTGCTTTACCTACACATCTGTGTTTTGAGCTCACTTCCTCATTTATTTTCCTATCTTTTATAAATCATTAACTAATTGTCAAAAATACCAGAGCTTACTTTGGAGGTGATTAAAAATGAGAAGAAATTATCCCCTCACCTTCTTACAAACCAAAACATTCCCAATAGCATCCGACAGACACGGAGCCAAATCTCTTACTCCCCACTGTTTAGCTTGCTGTCTGACAAGGTGCCTCTGTGCCAGCTGCTCTTCCCTTTGGCTGCGCTGTGCTGTTTAAGCAGACATTGCTTTACAAACACCCAGGAACACAGCGTGCAGCACGGGGTATTGACGAACTCCCCGCTGTGCCTAAAAATACCAACTGATATGTGACCCTCCCATCCCATTGCCCGGGTACAGTGCAGGCAGGGGGAAATTTCCACCAGGCTCTTGGAAGCATAACCTATCCCAAGGCACCGTGATTTACACAAATAATAAAAAGGTTAATGTATCTAGGCTGTATTCATTCCTGGAGTAACTCTGCTGGCTCTAGGGAGGTAACTAATGGGATGAACTGGGCCCTGTAACTTTAATGTGCTGAAAGAAAGTGTTATTGTATTCTGTCATACATACAGATAATATGCGATTCTAGACAGCCAGGATGGTATAAGGATGCTCAGTCCCTGCCTGCTCTTTCATTTAGCCTTTACAACTGTAGCTTCTGCCCATTTCTGCTAATGCACCTTCCTCCTGCCCTGCCTCTGTCCGGGGCTCCCAGCCTGGCCTTATCTGTGCCATTCACCTTCAGGTCCCCCGTTTGAAAGCCTAAAGAGAAATTTTATGGGCCTTTCAAGTGCTTCAGGGTTTGGGGGTGATGTCCTGAAGTGGAGGCTGGCACCTTAAAACCTTCACCCTCCATGAAGCACCAGCTGGAGAGCAGGAACCAAAGGAGCTGCCACAGCAGGGGGATGCAGGGACATCCTTCCCTTGCAACCAGGAGCAGTTAATTAGACGGCTGCTTGGGGAACCGAGAGGACGTGAGGGAGCACTCCAGCTAGAGCACGGAGCGCCAGCATGGCCTGGGGCAAGTCACATCAGTTCTTTCTGCTTCAGTTTTCCTGTACTTAGGCTGGGGGCGATAACTAGTTTACCTCACAGCTGGGTCCTGAGATTGGATGCGGGGAGCTGTGTAAAGCACGTAAGAACAAAATAGCACTGGCAGTTTGGTTTTGTAATACAGGGTATTTCTTACTGACAGAGTGATTTTATAATGCGGGGGATTTCTTGCTAAATGGCAGGGATGTAGGAGATGAGCGCAAACTTGCCAGAGAATTATTTGGGTCTTTTTAGACTAGAATCTTACAATAACAAGCTTGTGTTTCACAGCAAAGAGCCATGCTCAAAGAATGGGCTAAGGACAAAGAAGTCAGACCTAGAACTGAACTTTATATGCCCTAGCATTAAGAGGTATGCAGGATGTGGGGCACATCCCATTATGAAGGCTCTGAACACTGGTCTCCCCCAGAACGCTGGTTGCTCCGCATAAACGGAGAATGTGTTTCCAGGTAACTTGTAAAGAAGAGTGTTGCATTTTTCCCTCTTCCCAGTATTTTCCCTTCAAAACACCATCAAGTGACATCTTACCAAAAAGAAGGGCAGAGCTGCCTCCTAACTAGCAGACGCATTATGATTTTCTTACTGTGTCTCAGTACTGCCTCTTTACAGTGGGTGCTACTTGCTTGCCAAGGGCTTGTGGGGCTGCACGCCCACAGGGAGTCGTATTGGGACTCCATCAGCTCACATTAGACCGTGCCTGTACTGTGCTGCAAAGTAAATGTTGTGGGGCTTATTTCCAGAGAGACTGGGCTAAACCAGTGTTTTCCTTTTCTTTGCCTATGACAGCCTTCTTTTACAACTATGACAGCTAAGTGCAATTCTAACAAACTTAATTCCCTAGGACCTTGACTCAGCAAAGCATTAAACGAGCTTAAACTTGCGTGCTTGGAAGGGAGCCTGTGTGATCTAGGCGCAGGCAGATCCCTCCCAGAGCAGCTCCGCTCTCCTGGATGTGGTGGCTGATCTACTGGGCAACTGCACAGTCTCAGGTCTGCAAAGCAGAACTGTGTGCAAAGAGAGCCACGGTCATCACCCATAGTGTGCTGCATCTAACTAGTTTTGTGTCTTGTCCTTATACCTCCCTGCATCTGCTTTAAGAAGAAAAACAAGCCAAGAAAAGCTTAAAAAAAAAAAGACTTGCAAACTGGCATTCTAACTATTACATTTTTGTCTTCGCCACCAGAGGAAGAACACCCACAGCTGAAAGCAAATCTCTTGTTTTGATGTAACAACTGGTGGCAATGAGAAGCTGTCCACAGGTAGGATGCTATCAGCCTGGCTCTCTCTGAGATCAGTAAGGGAGCAGAAAACGTCACTTTCCTGAAGCAGCCACTTCCCTGATGACAGCTAGTAGAGGTGGCTCTGGGGCTGTTCTTAGCAGAACTTTTGTAAGACTAGTGGCTGATGGACATTGTATTGCAGATTCTGTGTTTCCCACATCTCCCTGTCCAGGCTTGGCTTAAAGACACGCACACCAAAATATGTCCCCTCTCAGACCTGTGTGCACTGTGCATTCAGCATTGGTTTGGTGAACAGAATTGCCCCGGCATCAGGAGAAATTTTAGCACAGAACGAGCCTAGAGCACCATAAGCATCGTAAGAGAAACACGGTAGGTAACCAAGGCGAGAAATCTAATCCTCACATCTCTCTTACCCACGCGGCGAAAGGATTTATGATAAACTGGGTTAAAAAATACCTTGTAAAATATTAACTAGTGGTGGTGCAGCTGCTCCTCCTATTAGCTTTTGAAGGTGTCTGCCAAATTCTACCTTGACAGAGAGATCGTGTTTTAATGATGAATTGTGTGTGAAGAGGCAGCATGCAGAAGAGACTGTTGGCACTCTCGCTGGCACTGAAGGGCTCCAGCTTTAGCCCAGATGCTGTTAAAAACTAGGCAATCCACATAAACAACATAGTCTGTGAGCTCTCAAAATGGGTGAAAGATTCATCCAGCGCTCAGGCAAAAGAAACTGTTCTTTAGTCAATGCTTCTCCTCCATGTGTGAGTTCTCTGATGTCTAATACCAGATGAACTCATCCTGCAGCCTTGGTTTCACTGAAGTGAGAATCATGGGGCATGCATCCAAGGAAATCAGGCTGCAGAGTTCTGGGGCCTCTGAAATTACTTGCCTTATTCTGCCATAACCAGCAGTGCAACAGACTCCTTTTTGGATGCTCTGTGCTTAATCATGTTGTCTCACTGTGCAAAACGTTAGTATGCGATGATGGGAGTTTTACCTGAAAATGAATCCCAGGACTTGGTCTTGTAACTCTTTTTAGTACATTTAAATTATCTTGGAATCTTTCTCCCTAATGTTTCAATATCTCAACTTCTGAAACCTGTAAACATTCAGAGTAGTTTCTAGCAGGTCAACTTCTAGGAGTAGTCCTAGTCAATGGGCAGTAGTAAGCAGTGCAGTGGTTTTCAAGTGGGGTTAGAGGTGTGTCCACATGTCAGTGTTTAGCTTTAGATTTGAATGTTTAGTGGCATTGGATCCAGATTTTGGGTTGCCCTGTAAGATCTATGGGATACAACGTGGAACCTGGAGCTAGACTCAAAAGTGTTTAGGAATTGAAACCTGGGAATTTGATGCTAGCTGGATCTAAGATGTGTTATTGCTCACAGAAGCTTCCTGGTAATTGTCCTTTTGTTGCTGTTGCTTTTGAAGTGCAGGCATTTCAAGGTCTAGTGGTCATTCTGCACCATGCATGCAAATGGCCTAGAAGCAAAGTCTTTATTATATAACCTTGTGATTATAATACAGCAATAGCCTAAAACATGTTTTCTAATCCCAGGAGAGGACCAACCTAAGTTATCTTTCTGCAGGCCTTAACCAAATGTCATCAGCTGCTCCTCTGCTCTAAATAAACCTTGTTCTACTTCTGAGCTGTGAGGTAATGTGTTGCTTGCTTTGATTTTTCGTACACCCTGGCCCTCAGCTTAATATCAAAAACACCAAATAAGCCTCATCTGAAAGGCCCACACTTCTTACTTGTGTCCCAGGGTTTAATTTCTATTCCCATGGAAATCCAGCAGTAAAACTCTTTCTCAAATAAACAGAAGCATGAGCAGACCCAAGAAATACCTCTCACACCTCCACCCAACTTGCTGACTTAACTTTCCACACTGCCATTTTAAACAATTTATAAACCCCATTGACTTTCACAGACTTTGGACTGGAACCACCACAGAAATAAAAAATATCCATACACAGATTAATGTCTTTTGAAAAAAAAATATTTTTTTTTCTTAGGTTGCACATTCAAAACTTGAGCTGCACCCCGCACAGTATAGGAACAATAGTTTGCCAGTCCAATTACCACCATTTAGGTTTGTTTTGATTAGTTCAGCAGTAGCCCCAAGGTGTCAAACACAGTCAGCAGCACGAGATGGACCCTGGGTGTAATTATAGTCAGTGGCCAAGACATGTCTCCTGGGCTGTAAAACGTTCTCAGTCTACGCTGGAAATGTCCCAGTCAGAGGGAGGTTTGGACAAAGCCTTCAGGTAGATTGCAGTAGATCTTTAGGGAAAAACTGCTGTTCCAGTTAGAGATTGCATCTGCTCATTCACCCACCACATTTTGTCTTCTTTCTGCTGTTTCCCAGCTCTCCCCATTCACCCTCTGCTAAATGGATCAAAGCAGCGAACTTCAACCACAGTGTGATGACGTGGGGAGCACGAGCCCTCACATCCATGCTGGCAGGCTTTCTCTGCAGCCCTGAAGGCTACAAAAAGGATGAAGTGTTGGCTGTGCTGGAGCCACTGCAGGTTTTACCCCAACTCTAGTGCTGCCAGGGAGTGAGGGAAGTTTTGTACAGGCTGGATTTGGGCCACCGAGCCTCTCTTCTAGGTTTTTGCAGATACAAGGGCACAGGTGGACCACTGCTGTACAAATAACACATGAAGACGACTGATTTTTATCAAGGAGATTGCCCAGTGTTACAGCAGGATTGGTTTCACTGTTCAAACTGACGGCTGTTTTGAGGGTGAGGGGACAGACAGACTCTTAGCTGGAAACAGTAATGCAGCTGTCTTTCCCACAGCTACCAATATTTTTAGATTTCGGTCTTAATTAGTGCTTTTCACCAACAGATATGGTTTACTTTAATAACCACTCAAATAAATAAATAAATAAATAATAAAATAGTACTTTGTGCTTTGTTAGCATCACTCGTCCAAAGTCTCTGAAGCGTTCTGCCAAGCCGAGTGTCGCTATTTCCTGCGAGCCCCAGCAATCCCAGGAGCCCGACTCTGCTCCCATTTCTATCAATAGGAGCAAGCCCAGCCCCTGAGGACTTGCCTGGTGTTACCCAGCGAGCCAATGACTGACAGAGCAAACATAGCTCAGGTGCCCTAATTCCGACTTCCATGCTGCCTGCCCTCAACAGCACCAATTGTACTGTGATTCAAAGAGGAGCAAGTTCCATCAAAATCAAAGAAAATCCCTACTTGCTTAGTTTTCTACATTGTTTGTATAACGTCTCCAGCCTTGCAGGGCACCAGGGTGCACTTGGTCTACTGTTGTTGTTGCTGTTCATTTAACACCTTCTTAAAGACTTCTAAGAGGTTTCTGAGCTGCTGTCACCTCCTGGGAAAATCTGGTAGCAACCTATGCATGCAGGACTGCATGTCTGTGCCACACGTCAACCTTCTTCTGTTTTTCTCTTCTACTGTATTGTTTGCCAGACACATCCACACGGAAACAAGATCCTGGCTGTTCTTGCTGCGTCTCCCCCATGTTTCAGGTCTGATGCCATCACCACAGCAACCCATCACGGCATCACGGATGGTGGAACAAAGAGCTGACGCTGCCCAGAGCCAGAAAAAAACAGCGGAAAGAGCCTGGTTTGGATGTGTGCTTGTAACTGCAACCCAGCAGAGAGTAAACATGGAAACCTGGAGCAGAACACTGCCTGACTTGAATGTTGTGCACAGGGCATAGGTAGGCTTTTCATATTTCCAGTGCATTAACGGCAGAAGGACTCAGTTCCCTCCAAACAGTATTGAGTTATAAAAAAGCCATGATCCTCATCTAAGAGAATCTGTAATGTACCTTATCTTGTGCATCTACTCTTTCTTGTGCCCTATGTAAGAATACAACTGTTAGCACCAGTGGACAGATAAATGCTGCCCTACCCAGCAGACAATGATAAGAGCTGGGTGAACGTCTCATTGTATGCAGCTCATAGAACCGTTAGGTTGGAAGGAACCTCTGGAGGACACCTGGTCCAACTTCCTGCTCAAGGCAGGCCAAGTTGGATAAGGTTGCTGAGGGTCTCCTCGAGTTTCGAGAATTCCCGAGGGTGGCAATTTCTCTATGCAATTTGTTTGCAGATTTCCATTTACAAATGATCCATGTGTTTGCCATAAAGGCCAGATTCCGCAGGTTCTTTCATTTTTACATCGTAACGAGCGAGTGGGTTGTGTGGGTGCCCATCAGTTTGTGGACTGACCACAGACTCCTCTCCCTCTCCCCCTCCTCCGAAAGAAAAGAAGAAATTGTACAGACGTTTGTAAGAGAAACTTTGAAAGGAGGAGGAGAGGTGAGGATACCCAGGAGGGGCAACAGTTGCAAACAGCAAAAGTGAAATTGTGTTTCTGAGCACTTCTAACAGCTTCTGCCCAGCTCTGATCATAATGTCTACTTACATGGTGTTACAAAGTCTTGATCTGTGCTTTCTCTTGCTCAGTACCAGCAGCGAGCGAGGGGCACCCGGGGCGTATGGCATTCCGTAACTCCAGCCCTCACCTTTGGCGTGGGAGTGCAGCGGCTTTGAAAATGCAGTCCCGTAATTTAAACCAAGCTGCCTGTCACTCAAGCCAGACTCAGCTGGGGTGGTTTTTGTTCTTAGTCAGTAGGCTCTAGTAGTCAGTAGTCTCTGTTGTCTGCATTTCCAACTGAAAAGAGAGCAGCTGAAGTCAGCTCCGGTGTAGACGATCAACAGGTACCTCACAGGCTTCAAGCAGGCTTCTTCTGCAGCCCTATCTGAGAAAATGTGTGTGCTTGTGGGGTGGAGGACACAAAAGCTCGCTTCCCCTCTGAAAAGACGGCTGAAGTCAGTCCTTAAAACACAACCAGAACAAAAACATATTTTAAAAAGTATGTGAAATAGCTGCCACGTTTTTGTGCGGTACCCTGTTCCCCCAAAATAAGAAATTAGGATGGTTGTTGTTGTTGTTTTTTAAATGTTAAATGTTAATGCGGAGGAGCTTTCTGATGCATTATGATGGACAACCGGTGATGTAGCCCCACTCATTCATGACAAGATCTTTCATTTCTTATTCAGGTGGGCATGCAGTTCTGCTTCCAAGGCCATCTTGTCAAAGGTGCGCATGTTCGTCTCCTCCCGTACCTTCTCCCGGACATGGAAGGATGCCCGGGCAACAGACCTGGCATTTTCTAAGACAGTCTTCTTCTCTTTGAAGATCTGCTCGCTCCTCTCCAGCTTCCTCTCTATAGAGAGGAGGATCTCTCTGCGTCGTAAGTCCTCGTACTGTTCCACCTTTTGCTTGTTCATCTTCTGCACTTTCTCCTTCTCCAGACGGCTCAAGACCACCTTGCGGGCCTTTTCTTGGACGACCTCTTCGGCCACCTGAGCAGCATGCTGGAGCTTTCTCTCTGTCTCTCTAGCCAGGGCCTCCAAATGCTCCTTCTGCTCTCTTTCCTTCTTTTCTGCTGCCAGTTTGGCTCTCTGGATCTGCATGTCCTCCCGCCTGGCCTTCTCCCTCAGCTCCTGGTTCCTCTTCTCCACTAGCTGCTCATAGTTCTCCTGAGCCTTGGTCAAACTCATCTCCAGGGAGGCCTTCAGCATTTCCTTCTCTTCTGCCTCTTGCTTGGCCAGTTCCTTGAGCAAGGCCTCGTGCTTCAGCTTCTCTGCTTGGTTGAGCAGTTTCTTCTCCTTCTGCAGCTGCACCTCCTTCTTCATCCTCTTCTGTGCGGCCGTGGACAGCTTCTCTTGCAGGAGCTGCTCCTCTCGCTCCCGGTGCTCCTTCTTGCCCTCCTCCCTCGCCTTCAGGTTGTGCTCTTGATGGAGCTTCTTCTGCTTGTCCTCCTGGACGGCCCTCTCCAGCTTCTCCCTCCGCAGCCGCTCCTGCTTCTCCGCTTGCTCCCGCCACCTCTCCTCGCACACCAGGCGCTGTCTCTGCTTCAGCAGGGTGGCCTCCTCCTGCTCCTGGCTCAGCCTACCCCGCCGCTTCTCNCCCCCCCGGGCTCCCCCACACCCGCTGGCCCTGCAGGAGCTGCCTCTGCTTCTCCTTCTCCTCCTGCTCCTTCCGCTGCTCCGCCAGCCGCCGCTGGCTGTCCCACTGCAGATGGGCCGCCTGCCGCTGCTCCCGCAGGAGGTTGGCCTCCTGGTGCTTGGCAATCATCAGCGCCGCGATCTTCTTGTCCCTCTCGGGCACCTTCGAGAGGCCCTTCTTCCTCTTCACCTCCCTGACGATCCTCTCCACCCTCTGGGCGGTCTGCGGCGAGTGGCTAAGGTCGCCCAGGCTGAAGCTGCGCCCCAAAAGGGAGCTGGCGGCGGCGGCTCCCCCCCGGCCCCGGCCTCCCCCTTTGCCCCCGCGCTCCCGCAGGCTCTCCCCGCTGTAGGAGGACGAGGCCCCCGACTCCGAGGAGGTCTTGCCCCAGCTGCCCTCACGGCGCTTCTGCAGCGAGTCCAGGGAGTGGCTCTTGGCCTTGGCACCCCCCGCCGCCCCGGCCTTCCCCCCGCCATGGGGCCGGGACCCGCCGGTGGTGGTGGCGGCAGCAGCGGGGGCAGCCCGGGGGGCGAGGCGGGAGGCGGGCGAGGGCGGCAGGCTGCCGAGGGGCGCCAGGATCCGCCTCTTCTCCTCCCGGATAATCCTCTCCCGCTCCTCGCGGCACTGCTGCAGCTTGCGGCGGCGCTCCCGCTCGTAGGCCTCGTAAAGGCCGGCGGCCCCCCGCATGGAGCGCCCGGGGGCCTCCCGCAGCAGCTCCCCCAGCGCCCGCGGCAGCAGCTCCACCGGCCGCACGGCGCAGCGGGCGCAGGCCTCCAGCGACCGCGGGCTGGTCAGCACGTACCGGCTGCCCTCCGCCGCCGCGCAGTCGAAGTTGTACAGATCCAGGTGCAGCAGAGGCGACTGCTCGCCGGGACGGGTCGGCCCCCCCCCCGCCGCCGCCGCCGCCGCCGCCCCCCCGGGTGCTGGGCAGGGCTGCGGGG
>VYZM01016672.1:116261-130007 GCA_013398915.1 Dromas ardeola | reverse complement strand
GGGGGTGGGTCGGGAGGTGGGCGAACGCCCGGCCCGCCAGGCGTGTGCCCTTCCCCGCAGGGATCCTCCATCCCCGAGTGCGCATCCCTCCATCCCGGCGTCCCTCCGTGCACCTGCCCCTCCGTGCACGCATCCTTCCCTGCAGACCTTCCCCATACGAGCGGCACTTCCACGGTCGTGCCCCCCCTCCCCCTATTTTGCACTGTGCCCGCACACAAACAAGCCCATCCGTATTCACAGTTAATATAAGCGAGGATAAAGGGGCATAAGAAGGAGGAGGGAGTGCTAACCCAGTTTTACAGATGGCAAACTGAGCCACAGGGAGATGAAGGTGCCTGCCTTGGGCTACCTAGGGAATTGGTGCCAGAGATGGAAAGGAAAGCCACAGCTCTCAAATTTCAGTGCAAAGCAGTTTCCAGCCATGAAACTCTATTCCCTTTAGTGCTAAGGTAAGCTACTGCTTGCTGCAGGGATGTGTCAGGACTGAGAAGGAGGGAACGAGAGCGATGTTGTGAGCAATACAGTATACCTTTGCAGATACCTACTTTGAATGGGCTGGTTGCAGTTACTTTGATGGATTCACCCGTTTCTACAGGGATCCTGGGCTCAACAGCCACAGTGGAGTTGAGGAATACCCTGCTCTAGAAACACCGTTCAGCAAAAAAGGGGATTGTTGCTGGTTGTGGAGCTGCAGAGCATCTGTGCCACATAGTGGAGCAACTCTGATTTTGTCAGGCAGAGGACAGTAGTAGCAAATGCACCACTAGCCACTGTGTTACAACTTCAGTGCTTTTCATCAATTTCTTGTTTAACCTCTACAGGCTCAGCTTAATCTGCTTTGCTTTAATAAGGAAGGACAGGGCACTCGCCAAAGGACTTCCAGGATGGCCCAGGACAAGGATACAGAGCAACAGAAGGACCCAAGAAAGGTCTAGGGAGCCCTTGAGAGAAAGCTGAAGAGCTGCAGGTTGGTTGTGGTTTCCTATTGCACAGGCAAAGACTTTGAATTGTGCTCATCCCCGTGCTGATGAATGCACACAGTGATGATGCATCCACAGTGAGTGGGCAAACTCCACCAATAAACCATATTGACTAATCTGATCTCATTCATTCATCATCATCTTAGTCTGCAGGGCATGGTTATAAAGCTTGGTAATTAGTTATGGGAAAAATCCTCAGGCCAAGGAACAGCTCTCTGATGCCTGAAGAGCCCAGCTCACTGGCTGGTGGGGCTAACTTAATACTAGCTGCAGAGCCGTAGCTGTTGAGCCATGGCTGTGTTCCCTCCTCGTGGAAAACATTAAGCCGGTAAGTGTATATGCCAGGTAAGGTATGGGGTTCTCGGGGCTTTTGGCAGGTGTTATGGTTTGAGAAAACCCATAACAATTTATTGTCGTTTAGTCAATTATTCTATCACCCAATGGCCCTTCCCCACCTGGGAAGGGGAATTGAGGAAAACAAGGAAACACGAGGGTTGAAATATAAATAGATTTAATAGGACAAGACTAAATAATTCATAATAATACTAAAGAACCAGTATTGATGCTGATACCAATATAAGATATACAAGAATTATACTCAGCCAATTTCATCAGCAGGAAGCTATGCACTCGCAGCAGGGGACAGCAAATGTCGGACACTGTCAGCGCAATGGCTTCGGGAGGAAGGGAAGGGCTCAGGGGTCCGTCACCGGGGCAAGAAGTTCTTTAGACCACCGCCATCAAAGGAGAGAGAGAACTATGCAGCAAACTTTCTAATTTATAATGAATGTGACATTCATGGTATGAAATAATCCTGTTGGCCAGTCTGGGTCAACTGTCCAGGTCTCACTCCTCCTCATCCCTGCACCTGTCAAGGCTTGAAACCACTGAGACCTTGAATCCCACATAGCCTAGCTGGCTGTAAAGTAAGTATTTTCACGAATTCAGACACTAGAGTCTTCTAAAAGTGCAGTTTTCCTGACCATTAGAAGAGAAATTAGTCCTATGTTGCTCAAACCGGGACAGCAGGTTGCAGTTTCAGCCTCCAGTGGGGCTGTATTTTGGCCTTGATCTTTCAGGTTGCCCTGTGGATCTTTAGGAGTCCCATAAGTGGTCTCCCAAATGCAATGGGAAGGAGATTTATTGGGAGATTTTAGAAGCAGCTGGATATGGCTTTAGGAGACGTTAACACACACTATCCAGACATGGAGTCATATCCCTACCTCGTCAAGACTAAAAGGGATTTTGGATGATGCAGGAGGAGATCTCTGGAGGAGTTCAAGAGGATCACTGCTAGTGAGTCATTTTCCCACACACAATTATAAAATCTAATTCTCTGTTGGCTAGAAATGTCTACAAATCTACGCACTCAGGTGGAATAGTACTATAAGGTTACGCTCCTGCTTTAATAAACATTTTCCTTCTTTGCGTTACTGTTAATGATAGCAAGAGATGTAGGGCAGTGGAAAATTGGGACTGCAGGTTGTGCAGGGGGTGGAAATATTTGTATTACTTCAACAAATTCTTCTGTATGCTCTTCATTGCGCATGTATTAATTACTTTCTTCCCATACAACTTTAAAACTCCCTGTACCTGGGTTTTTCCCTGCTCTCCTCATGAGAGCTATTTCACAACCTTGGCTCCTAGAGCTTATTGGTAGAATGTTATCAGTTACTTTCAACTTCAGTTTTTCCTCTCTTTGTTTTATCTTCTCTAGTAAGTAATTTGCCCTCCCTCCTGCTTGGGTTTATGCCTTACAAATGTTTGTAAACTGTTTCCATAAGCCCTCAGAGCCAAGGAAAACATACTGTCACTGCAAATCAATCCCCTGTAGTTGCACAACCAGAGCTATCGCCTTTCTTCTGACCTCCTCCCAGTGCCTCAGGCTCTCCCGGTAGCTGCTGCCCTGAACTGAGCAGTGAGCTCCTGCCCAGCGCTTACCCCTGCGCTGCCCGGCACAGGGTAGCTGTGTGCACAGGCCTGGTGCCGCTGCGTTGCCTTCCCTCTCTTGCATCTCCTCACGTCCCTTTCTCTAATATGCTAGCTCTCCTAAGGTTTACTCAACACAGTTGGACTTTCCAGAAATCTTCCCCCCTCTGCTGTGGGGAATGTTAGTTGGTGAATTATTCCCTCCTTGCTAAATAGCTTTTGTTTTCCAGGTTGAATCCTGTCTCCAGCTAGTTTGCAATTTCTACTCTCTCAGGTAAACGATGTGTTTACACCGTTGTTGGGAGGACCCTGACCTAGCTGTTGTGTAGCTTCTCCGGCTCTCAGCCTACTCACTCCTGTTTAGACTCCTCCTGGTTTTGCAGCAGAATATTTCTGCACCTTCCTGAGCCCTGGGGGATAAGGGGAAGGTGACAGCCTTGGGGACAGGAGAGTAAGGAGCCCTCTGACACAGGTTTTAGGCTACAGGCTGCTGGTATCTCCCAGGCACTGGGTCCTTCTCTCTCTATCTGCTGATGGAGCATAGGCACACAGTGCCTTCCCGAGCACGTGCCTTCCCTCCTGAGGCAGCTCCTGCACCCCTCCCAGACACCCCAGAGCCTCTATAGCACAGCCTTCCTCTGTCAGATGGATGGTTTAAGAACTAGTTTAAAACTTTAATGAGGCACTGAGTCTAAGGTCTTACTGATCCCCGTCCCCGTGGTACCCTTGGTCCCCCCGCTGTAAACAGCCCCTTGCCACATGCCATAATATTCTTTACGGTCCTGCGACCCCTCCACCTGAGGGATTTTGCAGACAGCTCTGAGCTAATGCTGGACATAAAGTCCCATGAGACTTTACATGCTGGGCTTGCCTGGTAGCCAAGGTCTGAAACCCAGCACACCACAATGTCAGTGTAGCAACCTAAAAAAAGCCAAAGTCCTCTGGGAGATTTTGGTGTTGGCTCCTTCCATCCATTCCCATGCTCTGCCTGTTGCTTTTGTCGCTCCCTGCTTCTGCTCCGCTCGCAGCCCTGGCACGGCCTGCCATTCCCTTCCTCCGTGGGCAGCAGGATGGGCGTTTGCTTTCCTCCTCCTGCCGCCAGGCAAAGCCTCCCTCTTCCCCTGGGTCGTAGGCGTTGTTCTACAGCCCCCTGCCAGGCTGTTCCAGTGCAGGGAGCGGGCAGCAGCACCCTGAGCCCACTTCAAAGTAGCTGCCCAAAGCTGAGGTACTGTCCCCACCGCTCGCAGCCCCGAGGCTCTGCTTCATGTTGTCATCTGTGGCTGGGCCTCAGCCACTTCACGTGAGTCTCTAGGGAAACGGAGCTTCTGGCTGGGGCAGATGGGCAGAGCAGGGAAGCAGAGAAGAGACGGGGCGTGAGGACGTAGCTGGAGACAATGACATATGGTGAGGGACAATGCAGAGGGCTTCTGCCAGAGGCAAAATATTTGGCAGCCGCTGGGGACAGACTTGCGCTACAAATACTACATCCTTCACTCTAAAGCCGGAGTCTAAGACCAGCATGTGAACTGTGCTGACAGCGAGTTGTTATTAGTGTTCACCTTGCTGAGTGACACTATGGTGTGTGCTGTTTGGTGTCTCATCGAAAATGCTTGGTCCCCAGTAACAAGACCTCCAGACAGTTGGCGCTCCCTGTATTAAGGACTGGCAGCAGCGTTGCTGCATGGATGCTTTCTTGGGGTCACGCTGCACAGCTCTCTGCTTTGTGCAAGTTTGGCACATCTGCAGTAGTCTCTGTATTCGGGTAAACCTATGCAGCTGCCAGGACTGGCAGAGAAAATTCCAAAAATGAGGGGAAAAAACCTTGTCAGTACATATTTCCATGGAAACAAGTATAGATGTAAGAGTAGATTTTATTTGCTTTTGGGGATATTCTGTTGTCAGTGGTTATTTCTGGAGAAATTAGAAACGAAATCTGAGATGTGGCTGCTGAAGCTCATGCACTCAGTTCTCCTGGTCAGGCTTGGCTTCTTACGGAGAGAGCTCATGGGTCATGAGGGAGTTATGGAGCGCTTGCTCGGTGAATCGTGGAGGATAGATTTGGCTCCAGGGTCACAGAGCAAACTTAAGATGGGGTAAACAAATACGTGAATCACTCGGAAAGTAGTACGAGGAAGTCTTTGTTATATGAGAAGTCAGAGTACACCGTTAGAGTGATCTGTGCAGGACTACAAACTACACCTCCATGAGCTACTATCCATATACAAATAGCGCAGTGACCCAGAATCGTCTCTAATAAGCAAGTGCCATTGAGTGTAAACTCACCAGGAAGATTACATGCTAACGCTCGTTACATCTTCAGGCTGAAGCTGAAATGCAATTATGTTCCATTCATTTACTTGAAAACTGTTTGTTTTAAGCAAATGATCAGTCTTGCATGCTGCTTCAGATTCCAAGCTGAGCTATTTATTCTGGCACAGCCTGGAAATCGCAACGTGGAGCTATTGAAGAACAGTGATATGACATTGCTGGTGATGCTCTTCATGGGAAGTAAAATGCAAAGTGTAATCAAACAGAAAAAAATGTTCGATTAAGACTGGAGATTTTGAATTATTTTAGTTTTAAGTAATCTGAGGTGTTTATTAGCTGAAGAGTAACAGTTTCTTTCTCTTTCTGTATGATTTCTACCTTGACCACGGCATGGATTTTATCGATTAGGTGTTTTTAGGACAACTGCAAAAATCTCACATCACTCCTCCTTACCCTGTCAGAAGCCACACCAAAACACAGTTTTCCGGGGCATAGTGTTCAATGTTCCGGTCTAAATATGAGCTACTTTTCCATTCTTAGATTGTACTTGGTCTTGCCTGGTGGTGCTGTGCTGAGGACCTTGTAGACAGAAGGAAGAGTTTTGCTGTTTGCTTCTGCTCTCATCTGGGAGTGAAGCGCAGCAAGGAGCATGAGAGAGGGGTCAGGAGTTGGGAGACAGACCCTTCCTCACTTCGTTAGCCATACACCCATGTTTACGGAGTGTAAAAGAGGTATATGGGGGCTTCGTACTCGCCCTGCATTGAGGTACGTTACGGCCGGAGGAGAAAGGCGAAGAAGCATTAAGCCCATGGTGCCCGCCCCCCAAACTCGGGAGAACTGAAAGAAAAATGTCGCACTGCTGGAGGCAGAACGATCGCACACGGGCAGAGTTGCATCACGGACCCACATGAGGCCCAGGGAGGCGATGAGTTGCCCCTGCTGTTTTAACATCGTTTAACAATAACTTGAGCTACCGAGTCTGCCTTGGCTACAGCCAACCCCCTTATGAATAATTCTGCTTAATTACAGGCGAATGTCTGCAGCTGAAGCCTACTACTCAATGATAGGATTACATTTAAATTCCCCCAAATTATATCTATATCTGCATGTTTAGACTTTGGAGGGGATAAACTCTATTATTATCTACAGCAGGAGCTGGGATTCCTAGTTCCTTAGGCATCAGAGAGCATCCGTCCTGAACCCCGGAGGCCGGACCAGTTCCAGTTTAGTTCAGATCCCATCATCTGAAAGCCATGCCATCAAAACCTCCCTGGGAAAGGAAACTTTTCCACCTGAAGAGTGAGAGACTGCAACTGGAGACAGTGCCAAATAGTTTTTTCTTTTCCCTTGGGCTGATAACTGGGAATAAAGCCAGCTGGAAGACTGCTGGAAGGAAATCTTCCTAACTCTGATCATATTTGCAATCAGTTTTTATGCCAGATGTTGCCTCAGAAAGTATGAAAGTCAGCAGACAGTGGTTTTAATATGCAGCTTCGCAACTTGAAAAGGGCTGAGTTTTTATAGAGGGGAAAGAAAATAAAGATGTACTGCTTCCCTGAGGTGCACAGAGTCACTGTATGTAGCCAAACAATGCAACATCATGTGGAAAAAACAGATGGGAATCCAAGAAGTTAACAAATGTCCCATAAAAAAAACCTACTGAAATAGAAAGATTTTTACAGCTACCCTTCATTTTGAAGAAGAATAAGTCAAGAGGTGCCTGGCTTTCTTAATTTAATTTTCAAAATTGATAATGAAAGGAGAAGCTGAGAGCAAATCAGGCTGCTTTTCACAGGAGAACCTGGAAAATGAAGTTCTCGTTGGAAAAACCGAATGCTTGAGGACAACGGGTGTTAGGAACAGGTTCGGTTCTTTGCTTTGTCACTTTTTTACCTAAATAAATGCTGTGACTGGGTACATTTGGGGATCTGAGCCTCCCTCTTCCATCTGTGAAAAGGAATAATAGCATCTTCCCTAAGCGGTGCATAGCCAATGTGATAATGAAGCCGTATATTAAATATATTAGATAAATTTGGCAGCGGGAAGATCTCAAGATTGTTGGAAGGTAATTTAAATTAATCACAGGATTTTGCAGTGAAGGAGATCTTGTCCTTCAGCCTCTTTGAAACAGAATCCCTCAGACAAGCAAAATGGGATCCCCTGTACCTCTTTATTGTAGCACATAGGCAATGGTACAGCTACTGCGTCATTGAATGGATACTAAAGGGAGTAGGATGGATATTTTCCTGTAACAGTTTTGTAGAATTGGTATTTCATATATATGTGTATGTCAGTCAGATTCTGCAGTTTCTCTGCTTACACCAACAGTTTCGCTGGACTCAGTAATTTGGATTTTGTCGTACCTTTTTTTCCCCTGAGTTTTTAGCCCAGCGTAGGGATGGAATTCATGAGATGGTGCTGGACAAGCTGGTACAGGTCCATGGCACTGTAGGATACCATGGTGAGATACCGGTGCAGGATGGCTGCTGTACAGCTGCGCCGTGCCCAGGCGAATCGTTCTGCTGGGATCTGGGCGCACCTCTCTTGGAGAAGGGGTGGGTGACAACTGTAGGGAGGCTCTGAGCTACCCATATGCAACAAAAGCCAAGAAGGCCAACGTGATCTTCTGGTTTACTAGGCACAGTGTGTCTGGTAGAGATGAGGAATTACACCGCTGGTTTGTGAGGAACGGAGGAGACCCTGTCCAGAATGCTGCCTGTTATTCCGGTGTTAGGAAATCCTGCAGGCAGGACTTTGGTGTCGAGAGAGATTAAATGAAGTTTGAGACAGCGGAGCTAGTTGGGATGATCAGCAAACCAGGAAGCTAGCCTTAGGACAGGACACTAAAAGAGTGTTGATCTTTGAGCCTGTAAAATGAAATTTGAGGCAGGATGTGGCAGATCTTCAAAAATATGCAAGGGACCAGGCAACTTGCTCAGCCAGTGCCTTCAATGTGTCCTGCATTTTGCCGTGTTAACCCAGAGGCATGTCGCAGTCAACCTCAGAAATGCAGGCTCTGAAGAAGCCACTCCTGTGAAAACCAGGGTGCTTTAGTTGTTGACTTCAACATGAGCAAGACCTACAGGAAACTCCCTTTTCCTTGCTCTGAACATTTAGTCCTTAAGTGAAGTGGAATTAATACCATTGTGCTGTGTGGCTTGAATCTAGCACAACTGGAGCAGAAGTCAATTTGCTGTATTTGAAAGAAAATTAATTAAGGCCTCATTTGTTTCCCTCAGAGAGAAAAGCTCTGGGTAGTTTCCAGGAGATTATTTTTTTTTTTTTTTCTGAGCTGCTTTGGTACAGGCCTATATGTACAGAGCAAATGTTGTACAGCTTCGAGCCCCAAACCCCTGTAAACTCGCAAGCTGCGATCTGGGTCTTCTGGCTCCCATGATGGCGTGACAGCCCCAGTGGCTGGTCCGCAACTGTGTGCTGCATTTCAAGTCACGAAAAGGGAAATTATCTCATTGCAGTCAATATTGGCAGTACTCCGAGAAGGGAAATGTCATGGCAGAGGTGGTGCTCGTGGCCTGGTTTAGCCTCACCTGTCTTTTATCAGCAGGCGGTGAACTGCGCAGAGGGAGGGGTGAAAGGGTTTGGAGACGAGGGACTCGGCATCATCCCCTCGGCTCTTGGCGTGCTTCAGCGAGGTAGGAAGGTGGATGGCGTGCCAGGTTTTCTGGTTTACTCTTGTTTTGCCCGTGTTGCTTCAGGAGTCTTTTGGAGATGAGCTTTTCTATTTACATCTACTCTGAATATTGATAAATGACCAATGCCCTGCTAGACATGAAAAATGTGAGTGGGTTCCAGTTTGTGATCCTTGAAGTGCAATAGGGGGCTGGCAGAGGAGGAGATGTGCGCAGGAGGGAATGGGAGAAAACAAAGCAAAACAGGAGAGGTAAACCATACAGGAGGCTAATGGGCTGTGGGGATTTCGGGAGCACTTAAAAACTGATTTACTGCTGCAGAAATCCCACTTCAAACAAGTTGCCAATGAATAGGTCACATAGGCGTTATCAGCAAGAAGGCAAAGGAGCAAGAGAGTGTGTGGCTGTCATGTACACCCAAGCGGGAGATGCTGTTTGCTGGAATCACGCCTGGCATGCTGCCGGCTCTGAGGAACAAAAGGCATTTCTGGTGTGATGCCAGCTACCTGCTTTGCCACCGGAATCTGGACATGGGGGATTCATGGAAGCAGCCAAAGGTGAGTAGCTCTCTTGCATCTTAGGCGTAAGAATTTTGGAGCTGTCTCGCTGAGGAGAAAAGATTTGTGAGGGAGCCCTGTGAAGCTGTGTTGGGTTTGTGTGGTAATGTTTTGGTAGTCGGGGGGGTACAGGGGTGGCTTCTGTGAGAAGCTGCTAGAAGCTTCCCTTATGTCCGACCGAGCCAATGCCAGCCGGCTCCAAGAAGGACGCACCACTGGCCAAGGCTGAGCTCATCAGCGATGGTGGTAGCACTTCTGTGAGAACATATTTAAGAAGGGGGGAAAAAAAAACAATCAAAACTGCACAACAGCAATAGCAGCCAGAGAGAGGAATGAGAATGTGTGAGAGAAACAACCCTGCAGACACCAAGGTCAGTGAAGAAGGATGGGCAGGAGGTGCTCCATGAGCTGGAGCAGAGATTCCCCTGCAGCCTGTGGTGAAGACCATGGTGAGGCCGGCTGTCCCCCTGCAGCCCATGGAGGTTAACGGTGGAGCAGATATCCACCTGCAGGCCATGGAGGATCCCACGCTGGAGCAGGGAGATGCCTGAAGGAGGCTGTTACCCAGTGGGAAGCCCACGCTGGAGCAGGTTTGCTGGCAGGATTGTTGCCCCATGGAAGGGACCCACCCTGGGGCAGTTCACGAAGAACTGCAGGCCATGGGAAGGACTCATGTTGGCGAAGTTTGTGTAGAACTGTCTCCCGGGGGAGGGACCCCATGCTGGAGCAGGGGAAGAGTGTGAGGAGTCCTCCTGCTGAGAAGGAAGGAGCAGCATGCGATGAACTGACCACAACCCCCATTCCCCGTCCCCCTGCACTGCTCAGGGGGAGGAGGTAGGCAAAAACTGGGAGTGAAGTTGGGCCCGGGAAGAAGGGAGGGGTGGGGGGAAGGTATTTTAAGATTTGGTTTTATTTCTCATTACCCTACTCTGATTTGATTGGTAATAAATTGAACTAATTTCCCCAAGTCGAGTCTGTCTTGCCCATGATAATAGTTGGTGAATGATCTCTCCCTGCCCTTATCTCGACCCACGAGCCTTTCATTATATTTTCTCTCCCCTGTCCAGCTGAGGAGGGGAGTGATAGAGTGGCTTTGGTGTGTGGGAGCACATAGTGCTGGGGAGGAGGATGTTGCACAGGATGGTAACGTTACCAGGGGCCTCATGAGTAAGGATGGGTTGTATCGCAGCCTGAGGTAACATTATCTCTTAGGCTATTTTTTCTCCTCTGATAGTGCTTAGATTGTCATGACACCTTTTCCAGCTGAGCACTACCATCAGGAACCATATTTTATCTGTGGCTTCTCTCTCAGAAGGAAAATTAACTTGAAATTGGGGTCATATTAGATACGTGGTGCCTGGACAGACACTGATAACCTGTGAAGTCCATCATGGGATGGAAAGGATGGGCAGGCGTGGGTGTGAGGGTGAAAGGTACCATTTGTTATCACGAGGATGTGAAGGGCTTTCAGAAGTTTGAAGGAGAGGACACAGATTTCATGGCTGGGATTAAAAAGATGTTTCTTTTATCTGAATAATCCAGTGATGGGTTTGGATCTGGAGGGCAGCAGCCGTCCGTGTGGGAGAACTATCAAGGCGTGCAGAACAGCATGCGTTCGCTGCACTAGGAGAGATGCTTTGTATTGCTGTAAAATGGGGCTTCTCCCCAGGGCGTGAGCAGCCCAGCCTCCCCCACCATCCAACTGCTGTGGCCTTGCCAAGGGGACCGGGGGAGAAACGCGGTGTGGGGTGCCCCACTGCCCCCATGTGTGGGCCACCCTCTTCCCCAGGCCCCCTGCCAGCGGGTGGCAGCCTGACCAAATGCCCACCGGCGTCTCTGCCAGGAAAGAGCGTGTTGATGGGCTAGGACTCCTGTGATAGTTATACTCCTTCTGTGGAATAAAAGCAACATCCATAACCACCGGATAAGAAATTAATTGTTTAGTTAGATGGGGCTGCACAAAATAAACATGCTTTGACCTTCCAGCGAAGTTTGGCAGCTTTCATGCTTTAAAATTTCTGCTACCCAAAATCAAATGTTTCAATAAATTATTTCTTTTCACTTCTGTTCAAGCAACTTGAAAGCCTTTGAACATCAGGAAAACTGCGACAAAATATCTGGGTTGAGATTGTAAGCTTTTTGCCTGGGGGAGAGGTGCTCTGGTGGTAGCAGCTCCCCATCTTCCTTTATCGACACGTGTAAAAAAGGGAAAATAGTTCACCTCCCTGTTCGGAACCTGGTGCCTGAAAAGAATGGGACCAGTAGGTCACAGGCACTGGGCCGTGAAGAGGGAAGTACCTGTTTCGGGGGGAGCTGTTGGCATTTACTTCCTCTAAAGCATCGGCTGTTGGCTAACGCTTGAAACAGGACCCTGGACTAGACAGATCCGTGGCCTGATGCAGCATAGCAAATTTGATGTAAAAGGCATTAGTCTGTGCAATACTTTGGACACATAAGAGAGTCTGTAAATGCTGATTTCTGTGATTCCATGATAGACAAAAAACCAAGCACCGTCCCACTAGTGTATCTGAGGGCCCAAAGGAAGAGCATAGCTTTTTTTTTAATTATGGTTTGATACAGTTATAAAGAGAAATCTGTAGTAATAGGAATTAAGGAAACAGAGTATAGCATATAAATGAAAAAGTACCTCTAAATATTTTAAAACAGTAACTGTTTGAACCTGAAAATGTGAACCAGCCTCCAGTGAGAGGCCATTTTAGTGAGGATTTGCCAGGAGTTGTGCCTTTTTGGGTGCGTTAATGCTCCGAGCAGAGGGATCAGCGTGGCAGCCTCCTCACCGCTCACCTCTTCCAGAGGTGTGTGGGTTTCCGAACTTCCCCTCCAGCTCCAGAAGAGCTGCGCCAGTGGGTCAAAACCAGAGCAAAATGCAAAGGTGGAAGGGACAGAGTGGAAATCCTGGCCCACGTCCAAGATTTCACAAAAAGAGCAGCTGTGTGAATCGGCAGGTTTTGTGTGCAGCTCCAGCTCCCGCTCTCTTCCTTCCTGCCTTCAGGCATGTTTTTCCGGATGACCATGTAGTTTTTTTCCTGCTTTTTTGGTTTTGGAGCGCTTAAGTGGGGAGTATTTATTGGGAATGTTTTGTCATGTACCGTATTCATGTCTTCCATCCGATCGAGCGATGGCAAGCCATTTCTATAGCCTATTATGGGCTTTTACTATGAAAGATCACTGTGCTGTCACAGAAAAATTGGAAAAGTAAACTTCCCTCCACATTTCCAGTAGAGCTACATATGCTTCCCTCCCCCATAAAAGAGGGAGAAAAGCTCACTCTCCACAGCAAAATATGAATAATGCAGCAGATCTATAGAAAGTAGGTGTTAATTCAAGGAAGAGAAAGGAAAGCGCAGAAAGAGGTCCTTCTTGATTTCCTGCGAGCATTGTTGGATAGAGAAGTGTTGTCTTGGGAGAGACTGTAACCAGCAGATGAAGGGAGAGGAGGTGGCAAGAAGGTGCAGGAATTCCCCCAACACCTGCGGGCACCAGACCCCCGTGAGCGTGCTCTCCTCCTCCAGCCACGGCTCAGCCTTGGACTTTCTCACCAACAAGGACGGGGTCAGGTATGGCTTGTGTTTCCACAGGCTGGTGACCCGCAGGGTCCGGCTGGGAGGGGAGCTGAAGGGGCTGCCAGCAGGTAAGTGGGGGAGAACAGGGCAAGGGATGGGCTGGCAGATGGACGCCTGCTGAAACAACCGCTGCTGAGGGGGCTCAGCACGGCTTCTGTCCCGCTGTGGTATATTCACAGCGACGTATCTGTGGCAGAGCTGCTCCCTTGCCCAAGCTCTGGTACAATTCAGAGCCGCAGCAAGGGCAACAGGCATCTCACTGTGAGATAAGCCCGTCGCCCTGGGAACGAAGGGGCTGAAAACGCACGGAAACGAGTTGGATTTGGATAACAAGGCCAAGAGCAGGGTCCTGCATGTAGTTCGGGGCAATCCCAAGCACAAATACAGGGTGGGCGGAGAATGGATGGAGAGCAGCCCTGAGGAGAAGGACTTGGGGGTGTTGGTGGATGAGAAGCTCAACGTGAGCAGGCCATGTGCGCTTGCAGCCCAGACAGCCAAACCGTGTCCTGGGCTGTGTCAAAAGAAGCGTGGCCAGCAGGTTGAGGGAGGTGATTCTGCCCCTCTATTCCGCTCTGGTGAGACCCCACCTGGAGCACTGCGTGCAGCTCTGAAGCCCTCAGCACAAGAAGGACACGGACCTGCTGGAGCGGGTCCAGAGGAGGGCCATGAAGATGATCCGAGGGCTGGAGCACCTCTGCTATGAGGACAGGCTGAGAGAGTTGGGGTTGTTCAGCCTGGAGAAGAGAAGGCTCCAGGGAGACCTTATAGCGGCCTTCCA
>VYZM01016672.1:28190-107663 GCA_013398915.1 Dromas ardeola | reverse complement strand
CCCTCTAATGCTTTCAACAAGATTATTATCCAGTACTCTAAGGGAGTCCTAGTGCTGACAAACTAATGTGAGCCTTTGTTCTGATGCTAATCAGAATAGGGATAATTCCTCTGACTGTGCCCTCTTCCCCTCAGATCCCTCTAGCAGCGATAAGGCATTAAGCTCCTTTGCTGCCACTCGTCTTGCTGTGCTGGCCTGTTGTCCTTGTTTCCAGCAACTGCTACCTTGAGTGCAAAGGCTTGAATTTTGAGGAGGTCTCATTAGGACTGCTCATCTAAATCTTTTGAAATTTTTTGGGTGCTCCTGAGTGGTACTTGCACACTTCAGTTAAATAGATATTTTGGTGGACGTGTGTGTGTGTTGATTTTTTGTATCATTAAATAAGAAAGTAACTTTTTGTTGATGCAAGACACATTGAACTTTAATATAGTGGCATCTTTTGTTACATGTTGGGACATGTAACTGAAGGAATTCAAGTTGGCATATAGCTGAAACTTAGAGGTATTTTTCCTTTTGTCTCTTCTTTCCTCCTTCCTTGGCCAGAGCAAGCAAGTGCCATTTCTCAAATGCTTTTAAATACCATTCAAGAGACTAATTTATGATAACTAGTCCAAAGAGCTCTGTAAGTTTTTTAGGATGAATGTGTATGCAACCTATATATTGTTTTGGTTTACGCCAATGATATGCACTCAGTCTAAAGACGAACTGCACACCAGTAGAAAGAGGAACTTGAAGCCTAGGTATATAGTGAAATATGACTTTGCATATAATATAACACAAAACCGAACCCATTAAAATGATGCCTCTTCACTAAATCTTATTTGTGTCAGTGGGGAAAGGGGTGTGGGGGTGGTGATGAAGATACTGGTCAGATCTGATGTGAAATGATCGGATCAGACAAAGATGTTAAAAAATATAGATCAAGAAGGGAAGGGGAGAAGTGTACCGAGTCAGCCTCTTTAGCCTTTCCTTGTCAGTACGAAGCTGATGAGAAGCTCATCCTTGTGTTTCTAAAAGCAGATCTCCTCGTATAGCTGTTCAGTTTGTGATAGTGGGTTCTCTGAGGATAGTTGGTGGCAATCCTCCATGGATAATCTGTCCTGAGTCCGGCTGAGCTGGCCTTCTGGTGAATTTGTAAGGGAGTTTGCTGTCTTTCACTGGAGGCTGTTCTCTCTGCAGGGTGGTTTGAGACCCTCTTTAGTATCAGTACAGAATAGAGGGACAGGAAAGATTTAGACAAGTTAAAGAACTTCCCGAGAAGACAGACATTGGCTGAGTGCATCTGCACAGCGAGCATCTGCGTCTCGACGCAATGGTCTCATAGTGTTTCATTTTGATGGAGAGTGTTTTTTCCTAATGCAGAATTGGAAAAGGCCTGTAGTGATGGTATAAAAATCTGATGTCTTTGGAAACTGCATAATTTTTGGCTATGTAGACATAATGTCTAGATGAGCTGAGCTCAAAAAAGTGTGTAAAAAGGCATTGAGGAGGAGGGAGAAAGGCTCCATCAGAAGATGCCCATCTGAGGAGACTGATTTAAAGTGTTTGGGGCAGGGGTTGCAGAGCTGAATCTTACCTTTTTGCCTAGTGACAGTGCACAGGTGGGGAGTGCGTGTCACAAAGGCTGTCCAGCGTGGCTTCCTGATGTGAACCTGTGTGGAAGCATGATCTGTGAGAAGAGGTTTATGAGCACTTCCAAACAGCAGTTGTTTTTTAAGGTTGATTCTGTTGGCAGTATCATGAAGAGACGTCACTAATAGATGCAATGTGACACATTTTATGTGGGTAAAATTATGGGCTAGGCATAACTGCCTTTGCCTACCACTACTAACCCAACAGTTGTTAAATCCCAGGAAATGTGCATTTTCAGGGTGGTGATTGCTTTTATGACCTGAAGATAAAAACCGGAAGGCATATGTGTTGTTCGTTTTCTTTTCTTTACTCTTGATTAGCATATGCAGGGTACTTCCTGCAAATGACTGCCCGGTACTTAAGAGTTATTCATGTTCTATCATTTTGCAACATCCTGTTCATCTTCTATGATTTGAAACAATTACCCTGAAATGCTGTGTGTGTTCATGAGAGAGAGAAAGACTGCAGAGAAGTTGCGGTACAGAATACAGGATTCCTCTCCCCCATTATTTTTATCCTGTGAAGTGAGAACAGGAGGAGGATGGCAGAAGCATTTCTGAACAGCTCCTGTGCAAAGCTTCACGTAAGGCCTTGAATGCTCTCTAACCTGTTCTTTCTTGTCTGTTCCCCCCTTGCCTGCCTGAACCATTTGTAACATGGAAAGCCTAAAACACAAGTGCTTCTAACAGTGGTGTCTGCTCTGGGATTGGACAGTGTTCACCTGCGTCCCTTCATACATATTGGGGTTTCTCCTTTGTGTATATTTTGACTTTTTTTTTTTGTCCAGGTTAGTATTTCCTTTTAAGTGGTGTGTTGTAGCATAAAAATCCAGGGGCATATGGCATTGTTGGTATTAAAAATAACGGAAACAGTACAGAATATTCAAAATTGATTTCTTTTTCTCCCCAGATATTTTATTTCTGGTACTGATAGGAGGCCAGAGGGAACTTCCTCTGCCTGTTTCTTTATGTATGAACTGAGGGTTTGGATTCTACATGAGAGTGGGTTGGGTTTTTAGTGGATTTTTTTAGTGTTTATTTTAAGGTAACGTGAAGACCAGCTTAACCCTTGTGACTGTCTGGTTTAATCCCTGGTAGAGAGGAAGAAAGGTGGGTTTTCAGTGGCCACCATATCCTGGAGACAGTATATTGTTCCATTTAAGCTACGATGATCACTTCTTACCACCTCCTCCCCACTTCCCCTCTAACATTTTGTGGAACAGACAGTTCTTGATTTTAATTTTTCATGTGTATTTATCCCTTATTGTGAAGCTAGATTTTTTAATTAGCATAGATTAGTCATCCACTAGCACATTGCAAAAAGCCTCTTTGACTTTTGATGTGACAAACAACTTGCTGTGTGTGAAACTGGGAAGAAGATTCCCCCTCGTAGCCTTGTGCTCCCTGGCCGATTCCCTTCTGGCTCTGTTACCTTGACAGAGTTGTGTTTACAGGTAGAGCTTAGCATCTTGGGGAGTGCTTGGGACCATATGCTCCTTGAACAGGAGTTGCAATGAGGCAAGCTTGGGTTCATGTGGGATGTATAGATTGAGGTACTTCTCCTTTACAAGGATGGGTCATTCAGATGAAAATGAAGGCATGCCGAGGGAATGTGTGTGGCCAATGTCCTTACTGTGGCTCTTCAAGGAAATTGACATTATAGTTAGTCTGCCATCTCACTTGCTGGAATCCTCTCTTCTCGTTGCCTTTCCAACACAAAGGGCTTGGCGGTTCGTGACAGAAAGCAGTCTTCTCTAGTTCAGCAAATCTGTATGAGAGTTTCAAGAAAGGACAGTTATTTGTAATGGGCATCACAGCTATTGATAGGTAACTTACTTTTGGGGCAGGGACACTCCTCTGTGTTGGTAGAGTGGCAGTTTTATGGCAGTGAGAGCCTGGGATGAACTCATGAATATGAAATACTCATCTGAAAAACAGCTTGCTACAGAAAACCTGTTTAAGAGGTATGTCACCTGAAGATAGGCCTGCTGCAAAATAGGTTGAAATCTGTCAGTGCCTCTTTTGTTTTAAATGATTAACAGGAAATACCTAGATTCTTCAGAAGAACTTGGGTGTGTTTTTTGGCTTTTTGTTTTGTTTTGGTTTTTTTTGTTAACTAAAACCAGGCTGCTCTGCATAATGTATGAGACGGCAAAGGGAGGTGAGAAAGGAGAGGTGTATTGTACTGTCGAGACTTTTGAAAGGGCCTGACATTGAGGTTGGAAGGAGTTGAAGCGTTTGAGCCACTAAATGTTAACAGTTGGCATTAATATGCTTCTGACCTCTAGCAACGTGGCTGAGAAAATAGTCCTCGTTGCTCCTTGTAAGTAGATCTCCTTGGTTGATCCAGCCTAGGCGATTCTACGATTCTATCTGTGTACCTGTGCCCGGTCTTTTCCACCATCTCCAATGGTGTACTAGTGCGTTGGTTGATGCTGACTAAAGAGGAGGACTTGAGTCAGAAATACTGCTTCTTACAGAATGATGCACATGCTGCAGCCTCTCCAAGCATTGTTCCAGACAAGCCTTACTGAATTTGAGATACGTGATAAGCTTTTATTTAATTTTTTTTCCTCTAAGGCACTTGGTTGCAAGCAACCATATTGGCTAGAGCAAGCTGGTATTTTATAGTCCTCCTGCGCTGTGCATTTAATTGTTGCATAACTGATTCCTGCTGTCTCAAGCATACATTGATTTTTCTTTTTTTTTTATGCCAACTGTTTAACAGGTTCCCAGTACATAGGGGAATTTTGCACCCTCTTTTAGTTAAAGTAGTACTTTGAACTTGGAACTGTTGAGGAATATTATTCATCTTAGACAGTACAGTACTGTGTCTTAACAAGGGTGTGTGCCTATCCTAAATTTTGTGAAGATATAGCTGGGCACTGTCTAGCTGCTCAGAGAAGTTCAAGGCAATGCTTTCTTCCCTTTCAGCACCTCACGCTGGGTCCTCAATTTGATTAATCTCCACAAGTGGTGAATTTTATAGGATGGATGCAGTAAACAGTGCAGAAGGGTGGTGGGGTTTTTCTTGTCTTCCAAGACATGAAGATCAATATTAAATGTAAAATCAGTAAATTCTGTCTAGATTTTTTTTTTCCCCTCTAGGACTCAATGATTATCTTAAGCTTTCTTGTCTTTGAGGTCTTCTCTGTCTCCTTTTTGGCTGTGGAGCCAAAAATGTTGTACGTGATGATGGTAGAATTTACTGTAAGTGTAGAAGGAAGCCTGTTTTTCAAGTTGAAGCCAATTTTTGGAGGTAGGTGAGGTTAAGGAGGAGCCAATAAGGTATTTTAAGAAGGCTTTTTGAAGCTAGCTTAACTCATTAGTTATACTGGGATGAACCCATGAATTCAGTAGAGTTATTTCAGACTTGCACTGTGAGGGTGGTTGCTGTTACACTCTCTGTATCTGATGTTTGAAAGAGTACTGTGGAGATCCTCTGCCCTTTTTGGAGAAGGGAAGGAAAGTAAGAAGAATATTGCAAACACAGTATGTAGAATCCCCTGGTAAGTGTGACACTATGCCTGCTACCCATGAATTAGATGCTGAGAAAAGTATTTGACTTAGACTGCCTGTGAGAAGAGAGACTGACAGCTCTGGAGGCTGAGGCTCTATTAGCCTCTAAGAAAAAAAACAGGGGAGGTTAAGAAAGGTGATTAGAGTAGGCAGTGATAATGCAAGCTTTGTATAGTGCTGTGAATGTTGTGTTGTTGTTGCCTGGGCTTCTCTACATGCTTCCTGCCTATCAAA
Source organism: Dromas ardeola (assembly GCA_013398915.1). Taxonomy (NCBI): domain Eukaryota; kingdom Metazoa; phylum Chordata; class Aves; order Charadriiformes; family Dromadidae; genus Dromas; species Dromas ardeola. The sequence continues at coordinate 102,279 of VYZM01016672.1, read as the reverse complement.
GCCTCTAGCATCTGCAGGAAATGGAGCAGTGAGCTAGATGAACTTGTTTTGATCACATGTGAATTCTTGCACACCAATATGCGTGTTAATCTTTGAGGGTAGATCAGTTTCCTTAGCTATGTATCTCTCTGTAATCGAGATGTAATCTACAGTGTGCCAGGCAGTGCTCTCAGCTGAGGACACAAATCACAGCTACAGGCCAGTAGCATGTGATGGAGGAAGGTAGGGAAAACGAAAATACAAAAAAATATAATTGCTTAAAACTGAACTAGGCTGTTTCTTTTATGTGAAGCTACTCCTAGGAAGGTGATGATCTGTGTACATATGGGAAGACAAACCTGTCAACAATCTACCAGTCTCCTGGTGTCCAGGAACTAGTTCTGGGAAGAAACGATGTCGCTTAGCTTCCTGGTGAGAAGGAATAGCTTTGGTTGTGAAGTCAGAGCAATAAAGGTTGGACCTCTGGAGCTGCTATAGGCCCAACCTGCTGCTCAGAACAGACACTTGGACTGTGTAGATCTGGATACAAGGGGTAGGTCTGGATGTCTTTTTGTAATGGTTTGGGCTATAGGTAGTAGGTGAGTGTCCCTCATGGGACCTTCCCTCAAGGGACATGCTGAGCTTGGCTCCCAACTAGCGAAATAGCTGCTACTAGCTGCAGAACTAGCTACAGGAGGCTCAGAAGAGGATTGCAAAGGCTTCTCTGTTCAAATCCGCATGTTTTGGTGATATTCAGTTGGCTCCTGGGGTCTGGGCTTTGACACCGTTTATTATTATTTCTGTCTTTGGAGGATCTAGATCTGGGAAGAAGTGGTAAGAGGTAGTTGCATTTAAAATATAGAGAAGGAAGATTTCTTGTATAAAGTAAAAACGTGTTTGCCTGCCCGGATGTGACAACCTCTCTCCCTCCCTTCTCACCCTCCTTCACCCTCCGATGAAAGCATGTATTCCAGGACATATGTGTCTTGGAATAGATAAAATATTTCCATCCATACAAACACGATGTTTTCAAATACCACAGCAGTCTCTCATGCTGTCAATAGTACATCCTGGGGTTAGGCGTGTAATTATTTGGCCGTAGCTTTTTGCCTTTAGGCAGTGTTTGGCAAAAGAAGTTTCAAGTAAATTCAATACAATTTACTTCGTATTGGTATTAAAAGCTTAAACCCCATTTTTTTTTTCCTTGGTATTTTTGTGGAGAAGACACTGCTGGAGTGAGACTTGCAGTTGGATAACTTGGCTGCGTTTTATAGGTAACCTTCTTTAACACAGGATGAGCTTCTGTGATGTCTTCTGGAATAAGAACAGCTACAATACAGAAGCAAAAACTCAAGTAAAAACATATGCAGATTTAATTCCGCAATAATGGCCATTTCCAGTGTAGTAGCATGTAACACGTGGCTGCTGCATGCCTTGCACTGTGCTGTGCGACTTCACTATGTTGTGGTTTTCCCAGTGTGGGGCTGTAAGGTTGCCAAGCTTTCAGCTGCTGGTGTAGGGTAGTGCCAGCCACGCCTGGCACACGAGGAGTGGTGACCTTGTACATGTGTGGGGCGTGGGCGGCCGCGGGGAGGATGAGAGTTTATGTGCTGCATGGGGTGGGGTGGCAAGCCTCGGCATTACTGTAGCTGGACACAGAAGTCTTTATTTGTTTAGTCATTTGGTCTCAGGTTAAGTGCCAAACTTGGGAATGCAGGGCTGCTACCTGGCCTGGAAAGGAAAACAAAGTCTTAATGCGGAAATGTTGTTCTTGGGTGGAAAACGTTAAGGTAGAAAGCAGCAGAGGGGGATCTCTGCTGCTGCCACTGAGTCGGTGGTGGCCTCTGAAGTGGCTTGCTCTGCATTTGGTGGTTTTGCAGGCTGTGGAGGTGCCCATTTTGCTATAGTGGGCATTAAATAAACCACTTGATTTGTCTAGAATGCAAACACACAATGATAGCTATACCACAGAGGAAGATTTGTATGAATGTGTGTTGAACAAAACCCAAGATACTTTGTCCTGGGTTTGTTGTTTTTTTGTTGTTTTTTTTTTTTTTTTTCTTGAAATACCAAATGCCTAAGTTTGAGGGTGTGCTTGTCTCTATTCTGGAGGAAGGTGAATTTGGGGATCTCTTCCCACAGTAGCACTGAGCTAGACCTTACCTCCTTTTCCATCAAATGGAAGCGCTTCCTTGTCACACTTCATGGGCAGGAGAGCTCAAATACGTGGTCTTCAGGAAACAAAAAAAGTTCTGTTGCTCTAGGGTTTCTGAATGCCTAATGAGCAGTGACTACTTAAAGGGACTTGGTCAACTGGGAAATTCTACATTTGTCTGAAAAATTTCTCTACATCTGTTCATGTAAGATCATGAAAGAGTTTGGAGGGTGAAATGTTACTTTCTCCTTTCAGATCATGGCATGCCCATTGACATAGGTATGGTCATTTTGATAGCCCACAGAATAAATCTGCTCCTCCCAGGGTTAAATGCCTGCTACGCTTCTGTTTTTCTTCTCTGCGCTGCATGAGGTAATAAGCAACTGAGCTGTCATGAGTCTAAAGTTCAGACCATGGCAGAGCGGCTTGGAGGCATCTCTAATACCTGAAGCTCCTTTTAATTTACAGAGGAAGAAAAAAAAAATCCTTTAATTACTGGATAGATGACAAATATGAGGATCGAAGTGAGACTTTTGAGGCAAAGCTTAACTACTTATAAGCCAGAAGTAATCATGGCTCTCCTTGCTGATGAAGTTTAATGTTGGAACTACAGAGCTGAGAAGGCAGACTTGGGAAAAGACAATGTGAAAGACTTATTTTTTTGTCTGCCCTGTGAAATACCAGCCTTTCCTCCTTGTCCTCTGCTGAGGATAAGGAGGCCAGGTGCCATGTGAAGGGTCATTTTGGCCACTGCCACTTCCTGCAGCCCTGTGTGCTTGCGTTGGGGTCACCCACAAAACTGTTGGTCTGCTCTGACCTTTTCTTCTCAGGCTTCCACTACTTCATGCCCCAGAGCGTAAAGGCGACACCACATCCAGCTCTGGATTCAGGTGATCCTAAAATGGATAGGGTGTCACAAGTTCCACACAGGAAAAAAATGGATTTTGTTTGTCTCCACAAAATCCACCTTTTCTGAAGACAGTAACAAGGTTGCTGTGGTTTGATCACAGTTAGCCACAAGCAGAGTTGATGATACTAGACAAAAAAAGAGCCTAGAAATGTTTGCTATGGAAGTCCATATTTAATCTCTCCCAGTGGCCTTTGACTTGCTTAAAGCTCTGCTACAACCTTTCTGATTTCCAGGACTATTGATTGCCCCCCGTATCTGCAAATGCATTTAATTCTGTGATGCTTCTGCTGGCAGTAGGTCTTCCTTTTCACATGGAAGAAATGTAGTCTATAGATCTTGGTAGAAATTGATTAGGAGTAACTTCTGGTGGCATGGAAAATCTTATATAAGAATAACATAAGCCATGTGCAGAAGTCTGAGTTGCAGAAGGCTTTGAAGTCAGAAGCCTGCATCTAGCTTTCAGCTTCCATAGGAAGTTACTACCCCACACAAGTGCACTGTTGCTGGTGCAAAGTGTATGCTTTTCTAGGAGGATCATCAGTAAATGAAATACATAAGGAGGACAAAACATGGAAGAAAATGACACTTCATTCTACAAACTTATCATCGAAAGCTGGCTTTTATAGACATGAAGATGGAGTTCCTGGTCTTAAGATGAGTCTGCTAGCCACCTCTGTCAGTAATTACTTAGCCTGGCAATAGCTAAAATTCAGATACTGCATCTCTCTTTCCCTCTGGCACTTTCTAGCTGTGAGGCTGTTAACTAGACGGTTGCTGTCAGTGTCTCTTCTGTGCTGCATTACTGCTTGTGAGGAGGCTGAAAAAGCCTTGCTGTCTCAGCAGCGGACTTGAAGTCCCCGTGAGAGCTGTACACCAGATACCTGGGAGACTGCCTTTTTGTCATCCTGTAAGCAAATGCTTGGCTCTGCTGGAGACCCTCGTGGATTGCTCTTTATGTGGGAATGTTCATCTCTGGATTTCTTGCCCAAATTCCCTTCCATGGGCAGAGGGTGAATAAAAAGTGAGATGTGTGGGTTGGGCCAGTAATATACCTGGACTCAGACTGGAGTGTTTTAAAGGGATGGAGAGGGGAGACTGGGACATGTTGTGACCTGGATGGATCTGGGAAGTAACGCTGGCACTAGTTAATCTGGCCTGTCATTTTCCATTTTATTTACTCCTGGCACTTGATTGTCAGAGCAGGCTTTCATACTGTGTTCTCTTTGTGGCTTAGGCTGCTCAGCACTGCTGCAAAATCCTTCTAATCCTTTTTGCCATCCGTCTCTTGCAACGAAAACTCAATTGACAAAGTGAATACTTGAATTTCAAAGAACAAGTGGGGATTCAGGTTTGGGAAGAATGAAGAATCAGCAAATATTGCAAGACCTTGTTGGGACTGAGGGACTCTTACAATAGGTGAATTAACTTGTGTGCTATATCTTGACAGCTGTTGAGGGACTTTGCTAGTACCAAGGATCTTATCTCCTTGCACAAGACTTTCGCAACTGAATGATACCCACCAACAGGTGCTCAAATAGAAAGAGACCTTATTGATCTGTTTTTTTAAGAGATAATGAGGATGCATTAAGATTGTTCCTCTTGACTTCTGCATCTGGTTTTATAACTTTGCTGTGTGGCGGACCTGTATGTGGGATAGCACTGCTGAAGTACATGCTTTCTCAACCAGCGTGCCTGTGTTCTGCGAAATATTAGAAAGCATTGCTGCCATGTGTCTGGCTTCTCATTTGTTGAAGAAGGATGTGTTCTCGGGTGCTCTGATCTGAACCAACTGTGTTGGTTGCAATTCTGGGCAATGCTTTCAGTAATTGAAGATGGCTTCAGGATAGTGGTTGAGATTTGCTGTACTAACCATGCTTACTGCTGCCAAATGCCTCACAGCTCCAGCGTGTTACTGTAATCTGCTGTGTACAAAACTGGTCTTTCAGTGTTGCAGCTCTGACTGGGCTGCAGATAACTAGGCTTGTGTTAGGGCTAAGCAAAATTCCTACAGGAGCATTCTCATCCTCCTCATTCTGGCATCCTGTCATGAAAAGTGCTCTGAGCTTGACTGTCCAGGCCAAAATACTGGCAGCACCGGTTCTTCAGAAAGCTGAATCTGGACTGGGGATGATGGGGCTGGAACAGTGGAAGGGGAACAGGTATTTTCTCTCTTACCTTGGAAGGAGTGACCTGTTACTTTTGCTTTTAAATGGGAATGAACTTATTCTCCGTATTTCAGTTACTGACCATATGGTATTCCTGGTAAAAGTAGCAGATGTTCCTCTCTTGCTGTGTTTTGCTTTGTTACACAAATTCTCTTTGTTTTCTTTCTACCCTTTCTGCAATGGACTGTAGTAGTGTTCAGCTCCAGTATATCAGGTTATTGCCCTGCATTTCTAAATGTGCATTTACAAGTAAGGCGGGGACTGCATAAAATGTTACTTGGGTTGTGGATCTGATGCATGTGTGTGTATAGGTGGTAACTGAACCCTGCATTCTGGGTCAATATGCTCATCTGAATACTTTCTGTTTCACTATTACTTATGGCCTCTGCACTTTGTTCTTCAACATAAAATCGAATGTTCCACCCCACCTTCTTTGTAGTAGTTTGGTTTTGTTTTGCTAGTGAATGCAATTTCTTTGCAAATCTGCATCACTGTATCCCAAAGCAGTGTTGTTTTAGTGAGAGAATGGGGATATTTTTGCACATAAGTAGTTGTTTTCTGTATGTTCCCTGCCAGTATAGTTGTTTGTCCTCTTGTGTACTCATGAGCCGCTGTTCCAGTTTAGTCTAGGCTTGTGGTGGTGGACTGCAGCAGACAAATGTCTGAGTGCTAGATAGACTATGGCATCCCCCAGTCAGGAATTAAAGGGTTGCACCCACAAAGAGTTGTTCTCTGTTGTGTCTTTATTTGCATGGGATATGAAACACTTCGCACAACACTAAGAGAAACTGGTCCTTGCTGGTGAAAATGACTCAGCTCTTCATACATCTCGTAGGTTGTATTCTTAGGAACCCTCATGTGGAAAGGGGCATATTGCTTTGCTGCTGGAGGTCTGTTGCCCTAAGGCAGTGTCAGAGGCTGGCTGAGCCTGCGCTGCCACGCTGACCTGCATGTAGTCTATCGCACATGCAGCTGAGCAGGTGGGGTTATGAACGGAGCCCTTCTGCGAGCTTCTTGTCTGGGCGTAGATAAACAGCTTCTTCCCCTTTGCCTGTTAATCTAGCCATGGTCAAAACTTCTTTCTTTCTTCTGTCCAGAGACCCTGCCTGCCAGTCTTCTGTGTAAAGATAAGTGTGTGTCAGTATTGACGTATTTACTAAGGGTGTCAAAGAAGAATGTGGTTGTACTTTTTTTTTTAAAGATTTCTGGAATGGGAAGGAAGATTTGCTGTTAGTATCAATAAAACTGCTATGGTTTAACAAAAGAACTTCTCCATCATTCAGTGAGGTATATGGTGATGGGATTGCTTAAGGTGAAACAAATACTAGTTTTGTCTTTCCTTTTTGAGAGAATGGGGATACCAGCTTTCTCCATATATAAAAGACTGTGGAACAGTTCAAAGTGTGTGGGGGTGTTTGTGCTCACTGTTTAATGTGATACTGAGAAGGGGCACTGGCACATCTCTTGTGACCAGTCTGGTGATGTGTTGTCTCTTGTTTTACTTTGGGAGGCTTATGTCAGTGGCATGGGTCTAGTCTCCTTTGGGGAAAGCATGAGCCTCTAGAGGAGGGATTCTTTCTGGTGAAGGAAGCAGAGGTGGGGAAGTGGTTATCACAGGGCCCAAGGGGTTTGCCTCAGACCGTGCACTAAAGAAAGATGCAGTACAGAACTACCCTTCCTGTCTGTGCTCAGAAACCACCAGTCCTTTCTGGAAGACTCATGTCTGGGTGCTCTTAGGCTGTTTTCTGTTTGAGCTGTAAGTCACCTGTGATGTGTTTGTACAGTGCTGCTTAGCATGGGAGGGCTTGTAGTTGCTATATTCAGTGAGACAAGGTGGTCTTGCGGGCACCTTTAATTGCAAAATACTGTAACTTGCAGGTAGTTCCAAATCTAATGTGGCCCCTTGGCAGACCCAGTCAATGGGCCATGCTGTTTTAAGCATCTGCTTGTGCAGGAGACTGAAACCTAGAGGACTGTTTGAGGGAGAAAGGGTGCGTTTGAGGACGTTGGGATTAGTGGTAGAATTATTCAGTTATGACAGAATGCTCTAAAATTTTAACGCTTGTCTTAGTTGAATACAAAACCACAGGAGTGAATCCTGTGTTTGGGAGCAGGCTCGGGTTCCCTGAGAATCCCACTGGGGCCGGTTACAAGCATGCAAGGAGGCAGCGATTTCATCGTTGTCTTTAATCAGAAGAGGAACAGCTGCACTGGAGGTGGTGAGATGCAAGGAAAGGCCAGATAAATGCTAAGACATCAAGAACAGAAAGAGATCTCTTCTTAATGTTCTTGTTTGTATTACAAAAGTTACCACAGTCTTTGAGGTGCTGCAAGAATGTACACCCTTTGAACAAAAACAAAAAAAAAAAGAAAAGCTTAAACTCTGATGGAAAAGATCAGTGTTCAAGATGACTGGAGATGTTATGTAGTGAACCTGTGTTCTCTGTCCTTCAGAGACTGTGCTCTCAGTAGTTTACTCGCCACTGCCATTGCAGCACCTCATTGTCCGTGCTGCAGGCATGCTTTGGCTTAGTATCAAGCTTTGAAAGATAGTTCAGCAGCAGCTCTTGATCCCAGACAAAGAGGGGGTGTATGCTTGTGCATAGGTTCTATCTCTTAAGGAGGCGTAACTCAACTGCGGAACAGATAAAATAAAACCAAAAAAAAACCAAACCAAAAAAACCCAAGAAACAAACCAAAAAACACCCCCACTCCCATCCCCCAAAAAAATCCAAACCAAAACCCCCAGCACAAAACCTGCACACCTTCTGAAAGTACATTTGGCATGGGAGAGGAGCCAGTTTGCTTCTTTTTCCCTGCAGCAGGAGATTCCTATGTTCCTGGTTGTGGTTGTTTAGGGAAGCCTGTTGCAGGTAGTTGGAGGGTGGCGATAACCCCTTGCATGAAGGAACATCGTCTCCATTACCAGTATGCAGCTCATCTCTGCACTGAGCTCCAAAAAGTGAGAGCACAGCTCAGCCCTTGCCGAGGGACTGGTGTGCCCGCACAAGTCTCACTAGATTGCTAATGCTGCCGCCACACAGGACCTTTGCAAAATGCACAAAGTAACTGCCCTCAAAACCTTACAAACTCATTCCTGTATGCCCAGGGGTGATTTTTTCAGTCATGGGAAGTCCTGAAGACATTGTTAATGAGTTCAGCTGAGGAAATAGCACAAGGAACTGTGGGAGAGGGAAGGCTTACTCTTGCGTGCAAAGCGTGAACTGGAGTGTGTGCAGAGTGGGTAAGAAGGCGTGGTAGTAATTTTAAGAAGGAATGAAAGGGAAATGAAAGCAGAGGTGAAGCTGTGTTAAGACTTGAAGATGAGGAGAAAGAGCTGGGAACTGGAGAGGGAGAGCCATTGCCAAGTGAAGTCTTAGTCTTTACCCCTTTTGTAAATCTGGTTTTATAAATCAGTAAGTATCAAGCTCATGTCAGTGACTGTAGCTACAAAAATAAAAAGGGAGTTAAATATTTACTGATAAGAACTTGAGGGAAGCCTGTTTTCAAGTGGTTTTCCTCTTTGATTATTCCTTCTGAGCCAAATTATTGGCATGTTCTAGGACAGAAATAGCTCATGTATCTGAGTGACATTTTAATTTCCTTTTCAATCTTCTGAATCCACTGTAATGAACAAAGAAAGCATTAAGAAGAGGCGTGGTGCAGATTTCATTGCATGTTTGCAGTAGACCAAATAGCTCTGGATTTCTTTGGGTGTTATATAGCAAGAACCTGCTGTGAGAGGGGAATCGCAGGGAACCAGTCGTGGTTCAGATTAAAGAGGTGGCTTCTCTCCATGTGGTGGTAGTTTTTGATATCTTTGTAGCAGTGGTGTTTATGCAGCACCTAGCACAGTGTGGTCTGATTCCTAGGCTCTGATTTCTGCCTCCGTTTGCCCTGCAAATGCTAATGAGGGAAGAAGTGCTTGTGAAGGGCTTTTTTTTTTTGCCTAGTCTTATACCTGTCAGAAGCAAAAGTTTATCCTTTGGCATATGACCCAGGTTTCCTGCCTGCATCTCTTCCCTTGCAGTGACTTCTGTAGTGAGTCACAACAACTAGCTGTAATGTATAAAAAAAAAAGAATGTTAAAAAGCATATGCTAAAGAGAAGGGGATAAGAAATGAGGTTTTAGCCAAGAGGCTTTCTTTGTGTGAGATGAGAGAAGTGCATGCAGTGGAGGAAGAAGTGGTATGAGATCAGTGCGCTTTTTCTTGCAAAGCACGATAAGATCCCACAACTAAAATCTGATCTAACCTTTGCTTCCTGTGTCTTACAAGAAATGTTTTCCATGTAAGGCACAGGAGAGCCTGCTGTAAGGAAGCACGTGGCTGTCATTTATTTCAGAAAATGTGCCTCAGCATTCAAACATAAGAAAACAGACCAGACAGACCCGTGGTAGCTGCAGCCTTTATTGCCCACGTTTGTGCTATTTAAAGACTAGTCTCCAGCTCGATTCTAGTGAAGTAACAGCCTTGCCTAAAGTCTGCTAGCTACTTGTAGGTGAGGAGCGTAAGCCAAGTGTCGCTAGGGATAGGCCTGGCGTTTCTCAAGTCAACATAATTGTATTATCTAGCTACTGGTAAGCCGAAACCCTTCCAGAAGGCTTCTAGAGCTTAGGTTTGGGTGTTGGTAAATGATTTCTTGTGCAAGACACCTATACAAAGCAGCCTGCAGTTCAGGTGTGGTTTTAAAAAGAAGCTTTGATTATGTTAATCACTTTTCTGAAGTTCTGCAAGACTGGTTCATTCCCCTGATACCCTTTTTTCTCTTACACTTTTTCCTGTCATATAATATTGGAGGAAAAAAAGTTCTGTCTAGGAAGTGGGGATTTAAGCATTTCTTGTAAGAAGCAGAGGATTCCTTTTTGCCTCTTGAAATGAAGGTGTTTGCAGACCTCAGGTTAATCTTAATAACTAAAAAATAATTCTAGCCTTCAACATTTGCTAATTCCATGAACCGAACCTTCCCAATATTGATGATATTAAGGCACTAACATGCATGTCCACTGTTCTAATCTTCTCAGGTTTTTTTAGGCTTTGGCAAAGTCTGGGTCTCACTGTGGCTTGTGCATTTTTCTTTTGTTGCAGTGTCTCTCACGTTACTAGTACACGTCTTAATTCAGCAGTCTCAAACCTTTTGCATTTTGTGTGTAGGCCTGGGTGAACACTCATAGAAGTGAACTGGGATCCCTCTGCATATTGTCATCTGTTGATGATTGGTTTTTAGATGACCTCCATAGCCTGCTCTCAGGAATGTGCAGTGGGCATCAAGCATTACCATGCGCCAAAAAATAACGTGGCCCTCACAAGGCTGGCTCTTTCCTTTTTCTGCATTTCTTCATTCTTACCAGACCAGGAGTTCTTCCTGCAGTTAGGAAGTCTGATGGCCAAGCTTAATTCTCTAGAAAAGAAAGCGAAAATTTCGGGTTGGGCATCTTGCAACTGCTGACACTGCAGACCATCACCTGCTCTGCTTTTCTCTGCAGGTGGAAGTATCTGCAGTGTTTGGAAGGAATAGCTTAGTAGGAAGGAATAGAGGGTGTACTGTCAATTCTACAGAGACATCCCTCCTGAGAGCCTTTGCCTCTTGGGAAGAGTAACTTTTTATGTCATGTGGTGGAGATTGAAACTTGCTGTTGGTCTAGTGACAAAACCCAACAGCTTTCTTTGGTCAGAAGTAAAGATTTCTGAACAGGAATGCTTCTTTGAAGAACTGAAACTCCTGCCCTATTAGACTTGTTTCATAGCAAATGTAGCCTAAATATAATTAGCTTCTTCAGATTTGGTTTGTTTGCAAGGAACTAGTGAAGACCGTTGATGTCTTTGATGTAAGTAAAGTGTGGCTGCGCTTCGCAGAGAAAATGAAACTTAACCTTGGTCTCTCAGAAGAAGTTGGGCTCTGTCCTCATCAGTAGGTGGTCCTACCTTTCAAAAGGACTGGTAATAGTGTTTCACTGGGACTTCTTGCCATTTGCATGGGTAGTGTGAAGCAGCCTTTGCAGTGATTCCCAGCAGCTATACTCAAGTGCCTCTGAGAGGTGTGATTTGGGTAGGGGAGTGGGGGGCTGGAGAGGAAGGTGGAGGCTGCAGGAGTGTTGCTAGAGGCCAGGGAAGGGGATGTGGCTGTTGGAGAAAGGGCTTCTGATAGCTATTGTGCTCTGTAGTAAGCTGTAAGGAGGGTGGTTTCCTGAAAATGTGCCTTATAGCATCCTGTGGAGCCTTAATGGAGCTATTTATTTTCCATGATGCAGGCTCCTTTGTCCTCCCCCCCACTTCCCTCTGCATGTGAAACAGTGACTGCTTCATGAAGAGAGTAGATCCTGAAGTGCAAAGGGAGACAAAGAAGGTAATTTGTTGTCCAGAGCCAACTGTTGCTTACATCTGTTAAATGTCGTGTTCAGCTCACCCAGAAAAACAGTTGTAGGTGAGCTAGAATGTGTATAAAAGCAGGTGGAGGATAGCCTTTTCACAAAATGAAGCTTGTAAGTGGCCTTTTAAAAGATGCTGATGGAAGCCCGGACAGTTGCAAATGACAGACCACCAGCTCCTCTGGATACTGCTGCTGTACATGACATTCACAAGACAATCTTTCCCTGAACTTCATAGGTGGAGCTACAGATGGCATCTGTTTGGTTTTTTCAACAGTTGTTTCTCTGTGCATTTAGTGAAAAGAAGTGAGGTTAGCTTAAAAAAAATTCTTTGTCAGTCCCTGTGCAGGGACCCTTTCTGGAAACTCCACATGATGAGGTTTTTTTCTTGTGGATAAGAATGAGCAGCTCAGTTAACTTGTGCATATGAGACAGTTGCCAATCTGTTGATGTTTAGACCTTTCTGCAAGATAACAGGTTTTCTTATTTGTAAAGCATACCTTAATTTAAGTAGTTGCTCTGTTTCTTTTAAACTGTTGCTCCAGTGCTGTTACTTTACTGTTACTTCCTATTGTCTGTTCAAGAGATGACAGAGAATTGTTGAGCAAGTTTCTGATACTGATATCAGGCTATTTGCTTCCCTCCACACATATGTAGCATTTGTAGGAACTAACACTTGTCTCTCTGTATTGTTTTTATTTAAAATGTTTGGCCTTAGAGGAAAAGGAAATTGGTAACACTAAAAGATGGAGCGAATGGATTTAGCCTGTTGTTTTGCAGCAAAGTCTTAAGACTGCAAAGGCAAAAGGAGAACAGCTTTCATGAGGATGACTGCTGACTCTCAAAAGACTAAATTGCATGTCAGATTGACAAAATGGGGAAAACAAATTTAATCTTAGGAGTACAGTAATAAAGGGATTGGGTGAAATTTCCTTTGAGAACTCACTTGAAAATAGATTAAATGAACATGAAAATACTCTGCTGTTGAAAGACGTTTTAAATCTTTGTCTAGCAGTTTGGTGGGTTTTGCATATTAATTCTGCTGTCCTGTCAGCTCTTGTAGCTGATCTCTTTGTGCTGCTTCTTGGAGCACTATGTTACAGGTAAAAACACAAAGTGGATGACTTTTAAACTAGCTTGCTTTATACTAATTCTAGTAACCTTTATTTAAGCAATTCACTCTGAGGGAACCCTGTCTCCAGAGACAGGAAATTGCTTGAGTATTACTGGCTGTGGCAAGACTTTCATATTTATTTGCAAAATATCTGAAAAAAAATAATTAATAAAATCAGTCTTCCTTTAAAGGCAATTGAAGCTGGAGTTGCTGCGCTTTTCCCGTGAGGCTGAGTAGAGGTCACTGGGAATTCTGTGCCGGAATGTTTTTTCTTGACAAAATAGTTTCATGGCTTGAGTGTACTCATGCAGGATGATCCTTGGAGATGCATCAAAACCCCAAACAAAGCAGAGAGAAACCTCTTTCCCAAGTGGATGCACTATTTGCTTAGCTGCTAGTGGCTCAACAGAGTTGTTTTCTACCCTGGTGGTAGAGAAGAGTTAAATGTGCCTGCTCTAAAATGCCTTTTTTGGGGGGAATGAGGAAGGATCTTCCACTTCTTAGCTCTGTGTGTGCAAGAGGAGTGTGGGGAAGAGGTGTTTGGGGCAGCATGAGTGGTATCCTTTATGCTCGTGTGTCCAGCCTGTTGTCATTTGAATATAAGCATACTGGAAAAGTAACAAAACGCAGAAATCCAATGAAGACTCTGTAGCCTTGTCCTCTTTTTGCTTGTGTTTTGTGGACGCTTGCCTGGTAGCTGGCCCATTCAGGGAGTGGAGGACCATGACTAGAGCCAGGAGGGAGGCGGCACCTGGGAGCGATGCGCTTGGCTGAGGGACAGCAGGCAGTACGTATTGCTTTCAGGGGGGCAGCTGCCCAGGTCACTGGCAGGATGCTTCACCTCTAACTTCTGGACCCAGTGGTAAAGAGGCATTGCCTCTGGCTTTATCCGGCGTTTGTCTTTGCACATGTGAGTATCAGGAGGGAATCTGATCTTTCGAAGGGTTTTCCCTGGAGTTTTGAGGCAGACTGGCCCCTGTATAAGCTGTGCTTACGCAGTTCTGGGTGGTCTAGTGAAAAAGCCAAGGTGTGAGGAGGCAGAAGGTTATATAACCTGTATCCTCGAACTTTTGGGTGTATTTCCTCCTGACCTAAGCATTGGCATGTGTGTGATTCTTGTCTGTATACAGCAGCACTTGGTAGCCTTTCTCGCTGTTGCATGGAACTGTAAGATTTACTGCCAGAGCAAGCTGCTGACTCTTGCTGTCCTGCTTTGTACAACTTTTTCCTCTGTCTCGACTTCGATTTCATTTGACTTCCTCTAAGCAAGCCTGTGTTGCCTTTGGCTATCGTGGAACACTCTCACCCGGCCTTCTGGCTTTTAATCTGCGTGGAAACCATGCTTCTCAAAGCCCTGATTTAGAGAGAGGGTTTAGATCTAGACCACCTTTATGCGTAGTAAATTATTTCGGCCACATTTTAATGTGGATTGAAGACTGAGCTGGTTTTAGGAGCAAGAAGCCTGTGCAATTACTTAGCCCAGCACGTAGTACAGGCCACTCGCTTAAGTCAGTGGTTCCATGAACTACAGACCTCAGCAGCAAAGCTGAGGTGGGAGTTTCTTACCTCTCCCCAGCCGCTGCTTCCACTGGCTCCAGAGCTGCGCTGGTGCAAGGATCCAGTTTCCCCAACAAGCTGTGTTAGCACAGGGACCCATTTTCCCCAACAACCTCCTGGAAGCTGCATCAGCATTGGGAGTGGGAACAGCAGCATGGGGGTGTCTGGTCACCCTTCATCCAAGGTAGCAGCACAAGTATGTTAGTGCTCGGATCGCGGAAGGACAGGCCTCAGCCCTGGTCAGCCCTGCCAAAGGGGTGGCGCTGATGTACAAGGGGCAGACTAGGCTAAGGGTCAGTAAAAACTGAGGAACCATTGCTGCTATATAAACAAAACACTGAGAGCTGCTGAATGAACAGTTGCTACCAGGCAGTGCTCCTTGGCTGCCTCAAGACCCTTTGCTTAACCTTTGTGTTGAGTTTCTGTTTCATAGTATCTGGGCAAAGGCCTCTCCTTGGGGAGCAGAGGAACGGCGATCCCTGTGAAACTTGCAGGGTGGGTGCCGTGGGATGGGTGCAGGAGGCCATGGTGGTGCTCCCCCTCCCTTGGTGCTGCAGGTCAGAGCATCCTGCATCCCACCTCTGGGCTGTCCTAGTTGCAGCAAACAGTGTCTATACGGATATTTTTTTTTAATACTTTTTTTCACTAATAGCCATACTTTGTAAAGTGTGGCTATTAGCATAAATGTCACTTTGAGTCAAGTGAGGGAGAGGTTGAAGATTCAAATTGACCTTCCACTGAGACGCAAATTACCGGATTTATGACAGGTTTTATCCTGCAGACTCTTACTCCTC
This sequence comes from Dromas ardeola, assembly GCA_013398915.1. Lineage (NCBI taxonomy): Eukaryota > Metazoa > Chordata > Aves > Charadriiformes > Dromadidae > Dromas > Dromas ardeola. The sequence goes on along the minus strand of VYZM01016672.1, from coordinate 87,238 downwards.
TACTCTTCTCTTTTGGCATGCTGCTTCTTTCCCACCCCAATTTAATGGTGGAAATCTTTAATGTGCAGCCCTTGAATGGTGCTTCTTGGTCTCAGGAAGATGGTTTGCCACCCTATTAGAAGTGGACCTGTCCTGGGGAGTTTTCTTGGAGTGCTTGGCCTCCTTACTGTGCATGTGTATGTCTACCCCAGACACGTAATAAACAGTGATACTTCTTGGAGTGCCTCTCTGGCTTGATGCTCCTAGCTTGTGCTGCTCAAATCGGAATATAATTACAACTGATCCCTCGTTAGAAAATCAAATTAAGCATAGCCTGTTGAGGGAACCCAGTTAGAGAAAAAAGGCTGTGGGGGTCTTCTGCGTAGACATGTGTGCTGTCTGTGAGCTGGTAATTGCAAGAGTGATTTAAAAGAAAGGAAGCTGTTAGGACTCCAACTTCCCACCCCCTCTTCTCTCAGCCCTTGTGTATTGACTTTTGAGATTAATTTGCAGCACCTTGCCTGGAGTCTGAAAGCCATAGGCTGAGTATTGGGGTGGATGCTGGTAAGCCTGATGTTGGTGAGGGTGCCCAGATGAGAAGCCTGCCTGCCCCACCTTCTGCAGCCACCCTTGACCGTGGCCTCATGGGAGTGGGCGTGCATGCAGGTGGTGTGCTAGTCGTCCTACAGTTTTAGTTGGAAGGGATTTGAATGTTGATGCAAAATTTGAATTTTCCTTTTCCAGTTGTAAGCTGGCAAGAGTGATGTGCCCAATGCCCCTGTAATTGGTTTCTGCCACAGTGAGGGTTTATGGCAATACATGTGCATCTGTAACGTTAACACAGTGCATCCTAAATAGGAAAAGCAATAGTTACTAAAAAAAAAAAAAAGCAGTTCTCTGCTGTGTTAAAATCCCAAATGCCATCTTAAAGTCAGAACCAGAATTCGAAACTGTGCTTTTTAACTTTCTCAGTTTGGTCAGTGATACTAGGCTGTTGGAAGATGAAGCTTTCAGAGGACTTAAGGAGCAGTCTTATTTCTCAGAGCTTCTGTGTGTGTGTTTACCTTTGAAAAGACCTTTGTTCTGACAGATACCCAAACATCAAGGATATTACAACAGAACTTTCTATATAAACTGTGATACAAATAATAAGCACTGCACAGCAATTGTCATCCTCCCTTGGAAGTGAGTGAGTGGATGTTTTCATATCTGGGGTGGCAGCTTCTAAACTTGAGTTGTGTCTCACAGCTGTACTTTTAGGAATAAACCTGAGACTGCCTCCATCTTCTGGTATAGCTCCTTATTTAAATGTCAGACTGGTCCACAGAAGTTTATGTATCGAGGGCTTTGATAGGAAAAAGATTTCCCAAATGAGTGTCCTCTTGAAATGGTTGTGCTGCTGGCTGGTATTGCAGCTGCGTGTATAGCAGACTGATGCTTTTAGCCACATCAGTTGAAAGCACAACAAGTGGTAAGGGTGGTGAGAAGCATGTTCTAGTAGTGAGGGATTATAAAATAAGCCTTTACTGTACATGGACCTTGTGGTGCATTTCCTGAAACAGATTAACACAGTTGTATAAATGCAAAAAGCATCCTGGATATACAAGTGACCTTACCAATCCAGTGCTACTTTGAGAACCGTGTTTTACTGAAAGTAACACTTTAAACTTGTATGTGGTTTCAAGAGGTTCTGCCTCTGCACGGCTTTTCTTTATTCTCTTTCCCTGAAGCCATTTCAGTTTACTGTGAGTTTTCTTTTTTAGAACTTATTATTTTTGGAAAGCGTTCTGGAACATTTTGTGCATATGGTCCTCCGTAAATGTGCTGTTGTACTGATTAAAGCTGAAAGTATGAAACCTAGCCTTTCTGATGCAGTGCGGCAGGGGAAAAATGCTGAAACAATAGTTTCCAAAGGGAACGCTTTTCCAAATAAAGACATTTAAAAAAAAATAAAATAATCAAAACTGGGAAAGGTTGTGAGACAGATATTCTCCACTATCCCCCAGTCCCTACTTTCTCCCACAGATTGCATAGATGCTTAGAAAAAAAAAAAAAGAAAATCCCTTAAAGCAGATGCAACGCTTCTTTTTTTTTTTAATAACTAGTTTCTCTTTATTCACTGGTGACATGATCCATTGCTGTAAGCATCTTTGTAATAGCATAGAAATCTGCCATGCATTGGAGTTGTGTGCATTAACCGGTCTAACTCTCCACCCTGCCCCTCCATGGCTCTGCTTTTCCTTCCTCCTGATGCCTGGAGGTTCACAGCCTGCCTGTAACTAGCTTCTCCTTCCTTATTTGGAAGGACAATCGTATTTTTATCTCTTATCTTCCTCGTCCCAAGTGAAATAGGAAAAGTTTCCACTGAAATTCTGTGACTTTCAAGGAAACTTCTTAAAATTTGGGGAGCTAATGGTGTTTAGGGCTTTGTTTCATACTTACCAAGGCAAGGAAAATTGGATGTTTTTTTTTTTTTTCCAGTCATAAAATTCAAATCTTCTGGGACTGTGTCAGACTTGGCATGACAACCACAGTACTTGGAAATGGGGGAGGATCTTCACAAGACTGAGACTGTTTCTAACAATTTGTTGTCTGACTGTTTCTAAAAGTATGAGTGATGTTTACAAGAATGAAAACCGGGTCCTAGAGCAAGCTCTGCTGTGGTGTCCTCTTTACTGTGTCACAGGGTGTGAAAGCAAGTCAATTGAACAGAAAACATTTTGTGGCTTAAAGGCTATGATGTGAAGCAATGTTACTACACATTGATCACAGAATCATAGAATCTTCATGGTTGGAAAGGACCTTTGAGATCATAGAGTCCAACCATACACACACAAAAAAAACCCCTACAATCTCTGCCACCAGAGCATGCCCTGAAGTGCCAAATCTATACATTTCTTAAATACATCTAGGGATGGTGACTCAACCACCTCCCTGGGCAGGCTGTTCCAGTGCCTGACCACTCTTTCAGTAAAGTAATTCTTCCTCATACCTAATCTAACCCCCCCCTGCCGCAACTTCAGACCATTTCCTCTGGTCCTGTCATTATTCACCTGGGAGAAGAGGCCAACACCCACCTCTCTACAGCCTCCTTTCAGGTAGCTGTAGAGGGCAATGAGGTCTCCCCTCAGCCTCCTCTTCTCCAGACTAAACATGCCCAGTTCCCTCAGCCTCTCCTCATATGACTTGGTCTCCCGACCCCTCACCAGCTTGGTCGCTCTCCTCTGGACCCGCTCCAGCACTGGGATGTCCCTCTTGTACAGAGGGGCCCAGAACTGGACATAGTACTCGAGGTGAGGCCTCACCAGGGCCAAGTACAGAGGCACGATCACTTCCCTACTCCTGCTGGCCACGCTATTCCTGATACCAGCCAGAATGCTGTTGGCCTTCTTGGCCACCTGGGCACACTGCTGGCTCATGTGAAGCCTGCTGTCCACCAGGAGTATCTCTCAGCCTGCTGTGCACTTCTCTTTGGGCTGCAGCAGGGAAGAAGCTCATATACAAAGGCTTGCACTCAGCTGCTGTCATGGAAGGGAAAAAGATGGAGGAAGGAAGTGATCCCTGCCTTTAGCCCACAGAAGGATATTCTTGGCTAACCTCAGGATGAATTCTTGAGGAATGTCAAGTGAGATAAGGAGGCAAACAAGGGAGGGGTGCAAAAGCGTTATCTAGATGCAAACAGGACTTTAGACTGTGATAGGAAGGATAGAGAGGAGGAGGCTGGGGAATAAGCTATGCAAATTGGTGAATCTTGCAGGTTTAGTCACTTTGGGTAGGAATGTTGGTGTGACTTTCACAGTTGTAAGGGACTGGTTACCTAGTAGCGAAAAATCCAGTTTCCTGGCTTAAAGCTTAAGTGTACCTTAATGGGGCTGTGGAGAGTTAGGTACATGCCATTTTTAGTGGGGCTGTGGAGAGTTAGGCACATGTCCTTTATCAGAGATTAAAATGGAATTTCAGAATTTAGCCTGTCCAGCAAGCTTCTTTCTGAGCAAACTCTAATGTTCCCTCTTGAAAATGGGAGTTCTGCCTCACCAACAGTTGTGCTGATATTTTAGAAACTTTCATGAGAGAGAGGAGGTGAAAGCTAAACCACGATATTTACATGAAAGAAACAGATGGATTTGCAGGTCATAGGCCAAATCCTGTGGCACAGTTGGGGAATGAGGAAGGAAACCCAACAATTCAGGTCCCGCTACAAGTTGCAATCAGGTTTTGTTTTGCAGGGGGATGTGCGATGATTCCAGTGTCTGGAATAAGCAGCTCAGGCTGCCCTAGTGATTCCTTTCTGCAGCAGGGGATATGTGCAGTTCAGCTTTATGCTGCGTCTGTGCTATGCAGAAATCTGCCTTTTTATAATTCAAAGATGAAGGTGTAAAATGAAGCTACCAAACACCATGTTCTAAATCATCTGATTCCTTTATGTGTGTGTGGAGTGTTATATGGGTTGTTTGGTTTTTCTTATTTCCTGTCTTCCTCTTCCACCTTTTCCAATTATCCGGGATAATTGAGAGTTGGCTGTGCTGAAAAGTCAGATGATTAAGATTTTTCTAAACTGCATGCAGGTAACTTTGGATGCTTTGGGGTTTTTTTCTTTCTGTCTAGTTTAACTTAACAGTTTAATTGAACTGTGAAGTTACTCCAAAATGTTAAAAATACAATTCTGTTTCTAAAAGCTTTCCATTAAACTGGTTTAGCTACAAAAAGTAAGTAGAATTAGAGATTTCTTTCGTCTGCTGGCACTTGGACTTGATTTTTCTGTTTTTTTTCTTACTAAGCAGCCAAGAGGATGACTTTTCTTTTTGTTTTAAAGCTTGACTGCATATTCAAAGCAGACAAAATAAGGATACAACAAAACCAGCAGGTAAGGGTGAAGGTTAAATCCCCTGAACCACGTTGGTCACATCAGGTTCCACCTGCAGTGTGACCATGAGGCAAGAACAATCCTCGTACTTAGCCTTTCAAAAGGTATGCTGTGCACACCCATCACTCATCCCACTGCCAGGATCTTTGCTGTGTGCATTCAAGAGATAACAAACAATTTCTGAGTATTATCCTGTGAGGGGAAAACTATGTGGATAAAATAGAGATTTCTGATGTGCATGAGGATAACTAATTTCTTTTGGCAAGTTTCAAGTATGGCAAGTAGCATTCCAAACATACTGAACGCTTCCCTAAACAAACTGTGAAGAATTGAGGTTGAAGACCTGTTTTCCAGAAATGGTGACACAGGACATGGCTGTGCCAGGCATCTTGAGCAACTGGACAGCCTTAGACTGTCCTGTCCACCCCGCTGACATCCCATGTCCTTGGTGCACCAAAAGTACATGAATCTGGTTCTCTTTCATGTCCTGTGCACGTGACCTTCCAAAGAACACTTTTCCTTGGGGAGTCCTGTTGTGACAAAAAGGGGAGAAAATCAGAAAATCAGTTATAATCCTGGGAAAATGTACCCATGCTTACAAAGGGATCTTGAATCAAGGGATATGAGTTGGCAGCTTCTGAAGGTCTAGAAGATACACGGCAGAGGTCCCCAAACAGCTTAGCTTAGAAAAAGTTCCTGCCATATGTGAGTGCATCATCTTTGAAAATGTCTGATTGTGGTTTAGAAGCGAGCAGAAAGTCTGGCCTATGTGGTTTCAGTGGTAGCCAATGCCTGCTTCAGGGAGTTCATGTAGGAGCGAACTACTACTTGTTGTGCGAGCAGGGCTGGCCATGCAGTGAGGGGGACTAATGCTGAAGCATCACTTAGAAGGTTGCTTGATGATAGGACGTCAAGAACAGAAAGAGCCGGGGATGACTGTAACTCGGGTGCAATAAGTACTTTTCCCCCATAGCATTCCCTGGGAAGGTGTGTGGCTATTGACGTTTTGGCCATAGAGGACAGTTTATTTTCTTACCTGTATTTAGTAGGTGTTTTTCCAAATGCATATTAAAAAGAAAGCAAAAGAAATACCTCTGTTGACTGATGTACTGTTAACAGAGAAGAATCTCCTCTCCACTCCTTACTGTATTTATGGGAACTGCTGGCTATACTAAATATTATCTTTGAAAACATCTCTGTTTAAACTTAATCCTCCCATAACCCTTCAGCCTAGGCTGTGGCATGTGAAACAGGTTTGAAGTGTCCTCACTTCATACACTTGTGCTACTGTCGGCTTCTGCCTCATGGATCCTAGAAACAATTAAAGAAACCAGCCTGTTCCTTAATGCTGCGTGTAAACAGGGAATCACTTTGATTCACGTAGACCCATGAATTGTTAAGCTATCTTTCCTGAGAGTATGTCTCTGACAAATGTGTGTGCTCTACAGTGCACTCCAATTGACTTCTGGAGGTGGAGGCCTGAAGAATTGTTATGAAAGCTGCTTCCCCCTGAGCTGTAGGTATGAGGAATGTGCTGAAACAACAGTCAACTTTCAGGGAATTGAATGTCTATCTAAATAGCTTCCCAACCACCAGTTCCCCTCTGGGAGGAAAGGATACCTTCTTATCTAGCCAGAATCTCTTTCATCTTCTAATTTTGCCAAGGAAAAGTCAAGGCTGGGAACAAGTTTTGTAACTTAACTGAAGCCCAAGGGAGGATCCTCGCAGGCGGTACCTGTACCCATTGTCTCCTAACAATTCTGAGGGGTTTATCGATGCTATCTTCCACTAAATAGTTTTGCTGCCTTTCTGCTTCCTTCAAATCCCACACTAAACTAAATCAGCGTAGTGGGATGTTACTGTAGGCATAGCAGTAGCAATTTACAGCATTCCTTGTGGGGCAGCCCCGAGCCTCTGACAGACAGGATCCCTGATAACCTGAGGCTCAAGTGACTTGGTGGCTGAAAAGACACAGGGAAACCATCCCCAACTTTAGAAGAAAAGACAGAAACAGCACTGTGCTTTGGAGCAATCTGTTAGTGAATTGAGAATATGCAATAATTGCTTCCCCCAGAAGATATTCGTGTTTTAGGTATCTCTAACTAGATTGTTGTTCAGAGACTGTAATTGAACTGCTGGCTTCCACGTGCAATATTTGGGAGAGGAAAACGCCTCTGGGGCGAGGTAGCACACCTCGGGCGGCTCAGCAAATTCTGTGATAATTGCATGCCCTCTTCCCTACCTCTCTTTCTGGCCACTGATATGTCACTGGCAAGCACTGTTCCAAGGGCAGGGAAGGGCACCTTTAAAAGGTACCTTGGCAAGACTTGTCAAGTTTGTTATACTAATGAGGCTTCATTAAATTGGAATGGGGAAGACAGACCTGTCTTGATCTGATCAGAAGGGCCATTTGCTGAAGATGGTGTATTGTTTTGTCAGAGCTGTAATTTGGTGCAGAGCAGTGACTCTTAGAAGAAAGCGGCCAGCCGTTGGCCTGGAGTATAGGCTGGATGCTGGCCTTTTCCAATTGAATATAAACTTAAAATTCATGCCAGAGACCTAACTTGAGAGGAGGGGGCAGAGGTACAGACTAGCTGGCTTGGTTTTCTTCACAGAGGAATATTTTTCATTCCGTGGATTAATTGTTGCTGAAGGAATTCTAGCAGGTGAATGACAGCATCCTTATTCCTTTCTGCATGGTAGGAGTTTGGTGAACAAAGCATTGGCTCCTTGTCTGTGGAAGATATGAGAAATCTATAGGCGGTGTTACAGGCACAGAGTGGGATAGCTTCACTTCTCTCCCTCCCCCTCCAAATGAAGCAAGAAACAAAAGGGGCAGACACAGAGTTTATTGTAGCATCAGCTCCAGACTTGCCACATGGTGGTTTAAATGTCATAGTGAAATGACATTTCAAGTTGGGGGTGTATGCAGACAGAGAATTCCTCTTTGGTAGAGACTAATTGACTTGAAAGATCCAAATCTTAAAGATAGCCCTTTTGTGAAGGAAATGTGAGCATAGTGATGACATGGAACTAAGGAAACCCTCTTTTCACTAGGATGACTTCCAGGTTTCATGACAAATCTACATGTTCCCTCCCATAATGCAGCTTCTTTTTTGCCTGAGTAATTGGAAATGTGAGTTGTGGCTGTTTGAGTTGTGTGTTTCTCTGGTCAGTGCTGGCCTGTTGACTTAATCTTAGAAGTACTTAAGGATCTGAAAGTCATACTGCCTTCCCTTAGTAGTAGGAGCACTAACTCGGGTCTCCCGTCTCTTCTCACAGGGTACAAGAGAGTACGATACCCACCTTTGCACCTCTCAGATTTGCTTGGAGTTATCCAGCAGTTTTGAATTTCTATGGGAAACTTGGCCAAAAAAAAACCTAATAAAAAATGCCTCTTCAGTATTAATATCCATTTAACTGAAGAAGCTGTGGCTGAACGGGATTTCCCTCAAAACTGAAAGTATTCCTGTGGTCAAGTGTAAAGAAACATTAATTTCTGCAATTTTATTTTTTTTCCCTGAGAGCTTTAGATGTTTGTGTAGGGAATAGCATGATAGAAGTGTTGAAATGTGTCTTCATGTGGTTTGTTTTTGTTGTTTTTGGGTTTTGTTTTTCCACTCCATCACTCACGCAGTTATCTTTATCCCAGTTTTCTCCTTCTTGCTTTGTAAAACCAGTACACGCACATTTTTTAGTCCCAACTTTCTTTCATCAGCGTTGGAGTCATGTGTGATGCTGTTTATTCATACAGGTCCAAAGTTACCGTTGGAGGTCTTGCAGGCTAAAACCAAACTAGATTGGTGGGACACGTATTCTGCTGTTTCTTTTTCCTTCATTAAAAATAGGGGTTCAGCTTCGTGCTTTCTTGATTTCCCAAGTGTGCTTTGTGTGTTTGTGTACAAGTTTGTTTCTGCTGTGACAGTGCCTGATAGGCTATGGCTGAATCCCTCAGTCCTCAGGTATGAGCAGTGTCACATCCTGCAATTTTAATTGCTATGCTCTGTACTGTCAGAACATTATACCTGAGGTTTGCAAGCTGTTTTACATTCTTCCTCATAAGCGTGTGTTTGCCTGCCTGCCGACTGGCTGTCAGGTTCGCTGTGCCTCTCCAGGTGGTTGAAGAAGCATTTGATTTATTTATCCTGGCTGTCTAGTGCAGTCTGCTGTGTCTTGGAGACCTTCTGAAAGGTGGTGGGGGTGTAGGAAGGCTGGCTCTCTTGAAGTTATTTTGAAACAAATTCTTCAGATGCTACGTCCTCTGGGGTTGTCTTGAAAGGAAAAGCTAAAATTAATTGTAAGCTAGGCAGTCTTCATACCTGAAATATTACAGGGTGAGTGAAAAGTTCTAGTCTCTCTATAATGCAGCTCCTTTTAGTATTTTCTGTGCAGAAGATTCTTTCCTGCTCCTGTTTCCTCATGAACTGTGAATACTTCCTCTAGCATTTAGGAATCTTACCATGCAAAAGGTCGCTCTTGTTTGTTTCCGAATTTCCCCTTTTCCCTTTCTCCCCAGATGATGTAGGTGTTTGGCACAACACTTACTGTTTCTTTCTTTCTCTTTGTTTTTGTAGACCAAGGTGCTCCTGATCAACCAGATCTTTCGGGAATTTTTAAAAGAAACTTTGGTGGGTAAAAGATGTGCCATGGAATGGTAGCACCAAAGAGCAACACAGGATCGTCTCTTGCCTTGACTAGCCATGGGTTATTTCTTCTGCTAGTTATCTTTGGTACCTTTATCCTGGAAACACAGGCCATGGGTAAGTGAAACATTTGCATATACTGCAGGGTGGGGGAGATGTATAAGTATGGAGGTGGGCTTACATTTTTGAGAGAGCTGGTGATGGTTGATGCGTTTGTACACATCTTTCAGTACACACAGGAAATCTTTTGTAGCTGCTTGTTAAGTAAAGGGCAGTGTCTGAACTGAATGAGTCTTGCATATTAGTAAGTAAGTGGTTGTCCTTTATCCTGTCATTTTGATTCCCCCAGATTTTTTCCCCCCTCCATTCTCATCCCTTCACTGCAGCTGGACTGTCTCAAGAGCACGGACCATGTTTTGAGTGAGATTCTCATGTAGACACTCCTATCTGTATGTCCTGTAGCAACTGCTCATGTGAAGTAGTTTCGGAAGCACAGACTGTCTTGAGCTCTTTGCACAGCTGATGAATCTGTTCAGTGTTTCCTTGTTTGCTATCTTCTGACACCTCATCACCTGCTAACTGCATCCCTCTACTGGATCCTCTTTGCTGCTTGAGTTTCCCCTCCTCACCTTTCTAACTTCTTGATGTTTATCTGATGGATGAGAGTGGTGAATAATGCAAATAGCACTGCAATGGGATGATATGTAAAATGTGAGCAGAGATGAGGGAATCTGCCTTTTAGAAATAAGAGGAAAAAGAAAATTATACTGGATATTCACAAGGTACTACATGATGTGAAGTATGTGTTTGTTTACCCAGTGTACACTGAAATATGTCTTTTCTCTCAGACCAGCCATAATGTATTTTTTTGTCTGTAGAGACATGCCTGATCATAAGGGGCATGGGATGGAAGGAATAACTTTGTGTGCTTATGCACAGAACTTTAAAGGAGGTTAGTCCCTAAAGGCACATAGATTGCAACAGCTGCTGAAGTCAAACGTAGACCAACAGTTTGCCTTTTAAAACAAAACCTCAGTTCTTGACATAACTCTAAAAAGTCATATTTTTTTGACATATCATGGCACCTGAAAATGTCCCATGACCAACGCTCTTCAGCATCAATGAATCTTGAATTGGCCTTTGTGTGATAGAGCAGAATAAATGTTAGTTGCCAGATGCACTCGAAGCCGAGGTGATGCTGTATGGAAAAGTCTGCTAGTGCTGGAAACTGATGGAGGAGGAGTTGATCTCCTTTTAGTATTTCTGGCTTTTCAAGTTGGAAGGGAGAGGCTGCTGAAATCAGATATCCCAGACTTGTATATCTTCCTGGCCTGATTTTGGCTTTGTATGTAATGAGGGGTGGGGGGGACACATGTGAGAGAGCGACAAATTGGCAAAACCTGATGATGAGAGTGGGAAAGGGACAAGGTCTTTTTGGATCTGGTTTATCCTTGTTGTTTTTTTCCAGTCTTGCTGTTATTGGTGATAGTGTCACTGCCTCGTTTCAGATGTAGGCCTGTCAGATATGCCTCCCAGCCTGGGGCTGGAGTGCACCATCCCCGTCTGAAACTCCCATTACATGCTGCAGCACCTTCGGTTGAGTCTGTAATCAGTATGCAAATGCCTTGTGCGGCACAGGGCTGCTGAGTGGGGAAAGGCAGCCACAGTACTGGAAAGCCTTTTTGGTATCATTTTTGAGGCATCTAGTCACATTAACAAAAGCACTAGTTAAGCATGTCAGAAGATCCGAGAGTGGTTCTGCATTGTTTCCCTTTCTGTGTTCCTTTTGCTTCAGGACCTGAAACCAGCTGTGGCAAACTGATCAAGGCAGATCATCAGCTAAATAGGATTAGGGTGGCTAGGCACGAACCATTTCCTGCAGGGGAAGTGAGAAAGTGAGTGCATGTGGAAGGGAACCCAAGATCATAGCAGAGGGCAAGACATGCAGGGGAACAAATCCTGGGGGAGGGGAAGGGCTTATTGAGGAGCACTTCCATATACAGGTTTTCTGAGACTGGGAGGTAGCAACCCAGCTGCCAGTTGCTGGGAGGGATGGGGCTGCTCTGTGATGCGTCATGGTCCCGGAGAGCTGCACCTGCAGCAGCACGCCAGCCATGAGTAACATTAATGAGCAAGTCAGCTGAGGAGCGGAGAGCCAGATGGAGAAACAAAGAATGCTGGCGAGGCGCTTGGAAAATCATCTTTCCCTCATCTTTGTCCCCCAACCACCCCTCTATCCTCACTTTATTACTTTACATAGCAAGATCGTTCAGAGCAGGCAGAGCAAAGCGATGTTAACATGAAGCAAGAGATTGTATTAAATCTCTTGGTGGTAATGCTTATCTTGAACGCGGGGCCAATGTGATGTGCTCACAATTGCTACAAAAGCTGAAGAATGTTCTCATAAAAAGACAGACAAGCATGGAGACAATGGCTGGCTCAGCTCTGAGTGAGAAGGCAGAGCTTGTGATTCATATGTCTAAAACCATATGATGTGTATTGTATTGCAATAATTTTGCTACTTAGAAATTCTATTGCTTGAGTTCCAGGAGGCTTAGAGATATATTCATGTTCTGGGCAGAAATGCATTCTCTTTGCCACGTGGTTAATGCAGAGGGCAGACTCATTTCCAGTCAGCAAGCATCTGGTCTGTCCTCTGGTAATAAATTGATTTTATTTATGCATGAATTTTTAAGGAAAATCTTCAGCACTTTGTTTCAAGCAATCTATCCAAATATCCTGGAGTGCCATGAGATGAGTATGATAAATTGCTTAGTCACTAAGCACACTGCAGAATTTGGGGAAACTGTGCCCTTTTCACAGGAAGATATCCATGAACATAAAAATAACTGCTGCGTATATTTTAACACAAAACAAACACAGCATTTGGTGATGGGCAAGCAACGAAGCTATGTGAGAAGAGGAGGATTTATGGAAACTTCAGTGCTGTTCAGAAATATTTTTCGAGCTTTATCACTGTTACGCCTTTTTTCCCTGTCTGGCAACTTCTCCAAGATTAGTTGGGCGAAATAATGGAGTGAGCAGGCAAGGAGACTTGGAAAGCCAAGGACCTGAAATGCTGAGGCTTAGTTCTTTGTCTGTCTCTTCTGTTTTCTTTGAGGGTTCATCTGGAATGTAGCTAAGAGCCGGGGTGCTTAGTAGATAGAGATAGGGAATTTTTGAAGTGTTGGAGGGGAGTAATAACAATGATTTTGTCTGCTTTTCTGCAGATAACGCTCCTCTATTCTTTCTGTGTTACTGTGATTATTTTTTTCTTTTTTTTTTCTTCCCTCTCCATCCCATCTCTGGCCTTTAAGGTTATTCCCAAGCTCTCAAAGGCCTTGTGTTTATATCTCATTCACAATGGTCCTCCTATCTGGCCGGGCTATTTTTGGAGGGATGACAGGAGATCAGAATAAGTTGTTCATTAAATTTTAACATGTAGTCTCTAAAATACTCTGAAAGCTTCCTATCACTTGTGTTCCAAATGGTGTAATCACTCTCAGATTCATAACCAGCTCTGTCAGAAGCCTATCAAAACATAGGTTGGTCCTTTCATTATTGATAATAGCATCACCTGGTCTTGGGAAATGCGAGTAAAGGTGTTGGTAAAAGTATTAAACATCTCGAATTAAGCAAATATCAATACCCATAAAGAAGAGACTTTAAATAGTAACCTTTAAAAATTAATAATAATGCAGGCTCAGTGAATCTAAGTCCAGTTAGATTTACACACAGCCTGATTTTTGTTGACTGATCACATGTGAAACGCTATAAAGCTAGCTCTTTAATTTCTAGGATTGCCATTAAAGTGATAAATTAAGCTTGAATAAACTGAAACGACTTCATTCCTGTGTGTTGTCTCTGACGCAAATGCAGCCAATCTGCTGCTTGCTGTTCTAAGGTCTTTTCAGTGCCAAGGTTATTCTGCACAGAAGCTCTTGGATACCGCTGGTATTTGTTTGCATTGCATAGAACAGCTTGTTAGAGCGCACTCCAGTCATTGAGCAGATTCAGACTTGTTCCTATTCTTTGGGAGTCTGTGCAAAGCAGAGGTTTCCTTTGTCTGTAATTATGCAGCTGAAAGGAAGGCTGCAGGGATACAGCTAAGGATGAATTCAATGGTCATGAAAACAAGGACACTATAACATTGGATGGACAGGCAGAAATGTGGGAGGTGTTGTGTGTGAGCAGAGGTTCATGATTCTAACCTGCATGCTTTGTGTTTGGAGGAATTACAGGGTCAGGCCAAAGACATGTGTAGTTCTCCATGGAGAGAAGGGGGAGCAGTTTCAGGTGCAATTCCTCTTTCCAGTCCCTTTGGAGAGCTTAGTAAGAGCAGAGTAGTATGGAAGAGCGTGGTGAGGAGCTGCAGAATAATGGCCAGGCTGCAAAGGTGGCTAGGAAGCAGATGCAGACGGGCCCAGAATTGGGCTATTCAAATAACAATACTCACACTGTTACTACACTGATCCAGGCAGTGCTATTTAAGCAACTGGCTTGAAGGGTCTCAAGAAGCCACACAACTTGTTTAATTTCAACCAGTTCTAATGGTTGACGGAGGAATTAAAGCAAGCATAATAGTAATCCTGATTTTTCCTTTTGTCTGTCCTAGGTTGGCTCAGCAAATCCAAAGGACCTGCATGTGAGTAGACTTGTATTCACTGCTGTGCTATGAGAAATGAGTGTGATGTTTTACTGGTTAATGCAAGTGGCTATGAGCTAGGATTTCCCATTATACTTTTGTTGTGTTGGGTAGTCTGACATCCATCTCTCTGCCCCATTTCCACTTTTATTCCTTGTATTCGGGAAAGATGACTGCCCTCAGTTTGAGAAAGGGAGATCAGCTTCATATGTTTCACTGTGCTTGAAGGGATCCCTGTGCCTTCTATAGCATTTAACTTCAAATGACTCAAGAAAAACCAAACAGAATAAATATTTCATTAAAATGTGGCAAGAGATGCTGCTTGTGAGAGTTTTGAGAGGCTGCCAGGGAGGACAGGGAGGGCAAGCTAAGGCAAAAAAACCTTGTTTCCTTTAATCAAGAAAGGTGAAGCATGACTCTGGATATATTCCATTGGATACTCCTGCTTTTCATTTCCTGTGCTTGGAAAAAGTCTAAAATCTTTCCTGTGTGCATGTTATGGATGTATGTAACTTTGGGAGGAATTGGGAAGCGTATTTGGCTTCTGTATGTGTTCTAAATATATAAAATTTTGTGTAAATCTTTGTTGAAATCTGAAATTTGATCTGTTTAGTCTGAACTTTCCCCTCTCCTCAAAAAAAAAATAAATCAAAAACACAACCCCCAGAACAACTGAAAAAAACCCAACCAACAACCCCAAAATAGAATACAGGAACAGAGTCTGAGGGGAATGGATTCATAATGAAGTATTTAAAAGTGTGGGAGGGGAATTTTACCACCTACCAAATTTTGGTCTTCAGAGTGTGAGTTGGGAGAAGAGCTGATGGAATCCTCTAAATCCTGGTTTTTTATCCAGTGCCTGAAATTTACTCCTGGCAAGACTGGCATTACACACACCTAGTACTAAGGGGCTTTCAGTTCTTGGCCATGGTTGCTAGCAGGGAAATAAGCTGCTTTAGGAAGTAAGAGTTGTCTGGTCCAACTCCCCTTAGGTGCTTGGGCTAGAATGAGAAAGATGGAAACTGGTAGGAGCTTCATTGTAGAGAAGGAGAAACAGGAGAGGTGCTGAATGGCATAGCTTGTTCAAGAGAAAGTATTTGTGAACTTCAGTCCAGGTTCTGACTCATCACCATCTTGGTGTCCCTTGATGACTGCTGTCCGCTTAGTTGAAGGTACAGACTTGTCTGTCATCTTATGCAGCTTCCTTCTATCACTGAGTCCTTCCTCTTTTATCTACTTGAGCCAATCATTTGGGAAGAGTCTGGGTTTGTTCCTAGTCTCCTGGGAAAAGTCCTGGCAGCGGGATGGAAGAAAGTTTGCTTGCTATCACCTGGTGCCATTTGACAATTCCTTTGCTCCTTCTGTCCCTTTTGAGTCCTAAACTGGTTACCATTGCAGCTGAGGCATTATGTTTTTAGGATACGTTGGATATTTTTCATCTGTGCAACCCACATGTTCCATTGCTTCTCCAGCCCTTATGTTCAACTGCAGCAGCACAGGCAGTTATCACCTCCTGTTCATGCTGACAGCTATTACTGACTGTGCAGCAGGGGTGGCAGAAAAAGAAGTAAATTTGCTGTGGAACTCTGTCAGACTTCAGCCTGGGCTGTTAGTGCAAGTACTGATGGAATATCTGGTGTGTGGTATGTAAAGTTGGGGAGTAAATATGTCCTCAGTGTGCTTACATGGGTAATAAGGAGAAAACAAGTGGTAAGGCAAGGTGGGTAGCTGTAGACTGAGCTTTTGTGTCTGAATCTGTCAAAGCCCTGTGTTAAACCCAGCAATCTGTGTCTAGATGAGGATTGCTAAAACACTGCTGGTAACAAGCTGCTGATAGTCAAGAGTGAAGGTAGGGTGCTGAAGGCTCTTGAACAGCAAGCTCAAAAATGCTTGTACCTTTGTGAGAGTAATTGGAACCCAGTGACAGTATTATGGCATTGTCTCAAGAGGTTGTACCTGTTTATCTGCGTGCACTGATCTGCATCTCAAAAAGCATTTTCCTTTTAATGAACCAAAACCTGTGGGGAGTGTTCATCTTTCTCTGCAAGCAGGAATTCCCCTGAGGCTCTGCTGCTGCAAAGTGTTGGAAGGTTGTCGAATTTCTTGCTTCCAGATGTCATTGAAGGGATTTGAAGTAACCCCTTAGGTATGGGGCTGCTTAGATGAGTTATAGGATGTGCTAGAGGGGGCTTGTTGAAGAATAAAACGAGCTTTTTGGCGAGCCTGGTAGAGTGATTCTTTTGTTATGGAAGGGGGAGGGGAACTTTTGGAGCTCCTGTGCTGAGAAGACTGCCTAATCTCAAGAGGTTGTGGGGATGCTCCCTCACTGTGTGTGTACCTTGGCCTGTCTGGTGCTGGATGGAGATGCCTCCTGTGTTCCTTCTCTATAGGGCCAATGCCGTGAATTCAAGGATAAGTACATTTATCTGCTTGGTGTGGTAAGAAGTATTTCAGGGGGAGCAGAAGCCGAAGAATTGAATAGTAGGGTAGCAAAAGAGCATCTTTAAATCCTGCGGACTCAGCATTTTAGGTCTAACCAGCCATCTAAATTCAATAGGGAAAATCTTTCTTGTTAGAGAACAGAAAGAAACATTGCTGCTGCTTTTGAGATACATCATTTACTTTGTCAGTAAAGGGAGAGGCATGTCTGATTGGAAAAATGTTGCCTTGCTGTTGAGTGAGATAAGCACCTCTGGTGGGCATTGTCTTGAGTTTTCAACCCACAGACAGGTACAAAATGTGGTAGGCCTGACACATGCAGAGTCATAACTAGAAAGCCAGAGGCTGCTGCTGCTTTTCTGGCTTGAAGAAATATTTTCTGTTCCTGAGAAGATCATCAACATGATGTGTAACGAGTTTTGTGTCAGACATACCCTTAGGCACCCATAAAACTGTCGGTCAGAAAGAGAATGAAACTGTTTCGTGATCTTACAGTTTTGTTGTTTAGGCAACTTTGCATTTTCTTCTGCTGCTTTTTCAGCAGAGATGTCAGCTGCTGAGACAGCAGATGAAGTTATTCTGGTTTAGGTAGAACTAGAATATTTTGATGGAAATGGAGCTATCTGGAAACTCTTCAGGATTAGAAAAGGACTAAAGTGAATGGAGATTTGTAGGAAGGTGGTAGAACAGATTGAAGGTGAATGAGGATCACGGGAGAATAAAATTCTAGGAAGGAGAGGGACACAGGAGTGCAGCAAAACAGGAAGGTGAAGGGTTTCCATAGGTGGAGTTGTGAAAAAGGTCCTG
The DNA here is from genome assembly GCA_013398915.1 of Dromas ardeola. Taxonomy (NCBI): domain Eukaryota; kingdom Metazoa; phylum Chordata; class Aves; order Charadriiformes; family Dromadidae; genus Dromas; species Dromas ardeola. The sequence goes on along the minus strand of VYZM01016672.1, from coordinate 69,861 downwards.
GTGGTTTAAAAAGCCAATTAGTGGCTTGGTGGTTAAGTAGTGTAAGTCCTGAAAGAAGGTAGTGTTTTAGTTATGCAAGCAGATTAGAATGGTTGAGAACAGTATGGCCTTGGGAGGGAGGACTCTAGTAGAAATATATATATGTGTGTTTATTTTTTTAATGGCTAGGTAAAAGTGTCTTGATGCAGGATAAGCCTTTACAACATCAGGCTTTTCTATATGCAGCAGGACTGACTAATGAGACACTGACAGAGAGTTTAAGAACTTGAGGGTTGCAAAGTGTGTGTGCCCTCCAGGGACTGAAGCTTCAAGGCAGGAATGTCCTCAAGGCAGGAGCAGAGCAGGGTGAAGATGCCAGTTACTGGAGCACTGGCTGTGTCTGCCTGTAAGTGCTCCAACATCATGTCTGGGGACCTGGAGGGGGAGAGAAACTGCAAAAGCCCATATAGCAACTGTGTGTGAAACAAGACATAGGGAGTTTCAAGTGGAAGTTGCTGCCATGTTTAGAGAAATATCTGTGACTTTCCGAGAAAGTTCTGCTTTTCTTAGTTTGTGTTCAGTTTTATACTTAAAAGCTGCTTTGCTCTTCTCCCCTGTCCTTGTTTGGCTGCTACACCCACCATAGAGGAACACTGTAAACAAGATAAACCTATTAAAGCTGCTATACCCTGGATCCTTGTCAACACCGAGGTATCACTCCCTGCTGGTGGTGATGCTTTCCAGGTGGGGTCTGTGTGTCACTGTATGTGTGGGTTAGGGACTTCTGGTGCTGCCTCTATTCTGGACCACCCTGGAGATTTATCTCCGGGAGCTGTACCTAATGCTGCAGAGGCCTCTAGGAATGTATTTCTGGTGTGCCATACAAAACCCACAGCTGTTGATTTATCCTTGGCTGGGAGGGGAGAAGTGTGGGGTTTTTGTTTCTTCTAGCCTGTTCCACTCCTACCTTCAGAGCAGCTAACTTTGAAACTCGGAATCCTGGAGATGCGCCGGTTGTGTAATCTGTCTCCAGTAGTTCAAGTTTTAAGCCTGCTGACGTGCTTCTTGAAAAGGACTGGTACTGTCAGAGTGGTGCTGAGCCATGCGTTATGCTGCAGCACATCTTTACTTCTCTTTAGCACAGGCAAAGCACCATAACTGTAATCGTCTGTATTATCCTAAAGCTGTCTCTGGTTTTGCTTTCCCCAGTGAAAGTAACCTTTGAGTGCTCCTGGAGAACAACCTTCAGGTTTCATTGTAAACACTTTCTTGGATGTAATTGACTTAGGTTATAAGATAGTAAGAAAAGATAAAGGCCTTATAATTTGAGTGTTTAGGTTCAACTTTCACTTTTCTCTCAACTGAGGAAATTATTTGGTTTTGATACGTAAGCTGAAAAACCTGAACATAGTGACAAGCTGTAATGAGCTTGCCTTTGAGTGCAAGTCTTAGTGAAATCCATGAAGGTGGCAGATTTGTTTTTCCAGTTGTATTCTTTTAATCCTCCACTTTTTCTTTGTCTTTCCCAACAAGCTGGTCTTGTTGCAAATATTATTGCCACTAGCCCAAAGCAGAAATGAGTATTGCTGTGATGTAGAAATGTGATGTCTTTGAGCTAGCATAATTTTAACCTTCGGGCCTTCCCACTTTGAATCTCTTTATTTGCATTTACTTCTGAAATACTTAAATGTTATCTTTAAGTTGACAGTTTGCTTTGATGGTAGCTGTTTCCTCCGTGGCATTTAGTAAGCTAGACTCCACTTTTTGGAATAGTTGGGGGAGATATACATGCTGGGAGAGTTGAACTCTTTATTGGTACAGGAACCATGTTCAATTTTGTGTCACTGAAGCAGTAGTGAAACAAATAGTCATCGAGTTTGATCTGAGGCAGATTACAAGGCTGGCAGTCAGGCACCATTAGTGCACTTCTGTATGGGAGAGGAGGTGCATGAGAGGAGGTGGCCAGATCAGTGTCTGCTGGCATAAGGCGATGCCTCTGGTGGGTGGACACACTTGAAGTGCAGTGTGGGTGCTGTGCCTGAAGAGGTTAGCCCCTGTGAGAAGTTCTGCCTCCACTTAGCACCCTGGAGATGTGACTGCCTCTTGGCGCCTGCCTCCAGCTGTGGAGGCTCCCCAGGGCTGGAGTACCTTTTCAGAGCACTGTTTCTTTTCTTCTCTTTTTCTTTTTTTTTTAAATTTTTCTCCCTTATTTTTTCCTATTGGTGTTGCCTTGTTCCTGTTTGCTACCACTTTAAGCAGCTCTTTCCAGTAATGAGCTGATCCCTTGTAAGAGTTGAGTCCTTGGGTGGGCAGTGGTATGACTGCATGGGGGACAGGGGACATTGCAGCCTGTCAGCCAGTACATAGGTAGGGCTGCTTTTAGCATCCTTGATTCTTGCTGTCAGTAAAACCAGGAGAGACTGGTGGAAACTGCTAATTAGGGGTGTTGTGAAGAGATTCATTCTCTGATACAATCCGGGTGAGCAAAGACTTAACTATTTTACTGCATACCTCTGGCCACCTGCCACTTGTCTCAGGCAAGTCAAGAGTATTTCACGCTTGGCTGCATCTGGTGCTGTGGAGCGATTTGAGAGGATGAAAATGAATTGTCTGTTCTGCATCCTCTGACAGCAGGGAAAGCATCTATCACTAAGTCTGCTTCCATCCGCTGAACTCTTAACTTAATTAGTTGCTTTAAATGGGGGATATTTTTCTCCTGACATTGGTTAGTTAGTAGCACAAAGGGAAGGGTGCCTGCAGAACTGAAGCTTTTGTGTTTTTCATTTTAAAATAATTTGGGTTTGGTGGCAGCATTTCAAAGCTGCTTACCAGTGCGCAGCCTGCAAAAATGAAGCCAAACACATCTCCCTTTCCAGAGCAGTCTTGTCACCTTTCTTCTTTCTGTGGCAATAGAGGCTGGCCTCCTTGTTAAATGCAGGTACTTCTCTATAGGTAGGAGTTCAAACACTTAAGCAGCAGTGGGATGACTGAACTTTCAATGTGAAATTGCTCCTCTTTCTTTTCCAGCAGAGGGATTTGGGGATCTTGCGTGTTATTTCTGTAGTGTTGAGTAACTTCACCCAATCACATAGTGAAGTGGGAATCCCTGTAAACAAAACAGAGTTTGTGAATGGCAAATGTTATTTCAGTCTGTAGCTTGCTTTTCCAGTTAACCTGTATTTCACCTGGTGTAAAACTTAGCTTGAGTTACTTCTCAGCCATTGTGGTGATGGGCTCCCTTTTCTCCTGTAGTGGGAGGCTCTCTGGGAGACAATAGGAAATGGTTAGTTGTAGGAAACACTTTTTTTTGCAGCAAATCCTGTAGTACTTAAAACAGAATCATTACTTGCTTTTCCCTGGCCATTCCATGACTGGTATCGGAGGCAAAGAAAGCTGAACACTAAATTGAAAACAAAACTAGAAAGCCCGCTGGTAACCATCTGTCAGTTGTTACAAATCACATGGTGGCAGGATGAAACTTGTGGTGCCCGGTCTGGTCTCCGATCTCCCCACAGCAACTAGTTCCAGTTGCTTTTACAGGGAAGTTGCCTGCTCTGCATCACTTTGGAGTAGCTTTCTCCATGGGAGGGATTCTTCCCTGAGGCTGAGCTGGTTCCTGGGGTTGTCAGGATAGATGTATTTATGTTGATTAGTGTCTTTGAGCTGTGTTCTCCTATACCAGTATCTGTTGTGCCCAGTTTAATGACCAGCTGTAACATTTTTTTACTGTTGTGAGATTGTTTAGCAGTCGCAAGAGAGCAGTTGGGGACCTTTTGCTTTGCCTTCTTTTCAAGTCTTCCCCGAGCCCATCTTTGTCCCCGTGTGGGTGTTCGGAGAACACAAGGCTGTGGCGTACGGCTGCTGTGCCCCGGGCCCCTGCCCTGCACGCATGAATTCATCAGCTTGATCTTTCCACCCCTGCTCCTCCAGAGGGTCGGGCAGCAGCTGCAGCTCCTGTCAAGCATGATGCCGGGCAGGGAGCTTTGGGGAGGAGAGTTACAAAAGGCCCAGCTTAATTCATCTGTGTAAGGGCACAGCCGAGGCTCTGTCACCCAGGCCCCACAGCTTGTCTTCTGGTGCTATGGTTGTAATGACATTAGCATTTCAAAAAGGGGATTACCACAGCCCCCAGGTTCTGAGCGGAGGATATTTTGGCTGTTACTTGAAAAGCTGCTTTCTGTCTATCTCTGCTTTTTTCCCCCCTGTGTATGGATCCCGAAGGGTTGGTGAAGGTGGCCACATCATGCTAAAAGTGAGTTGTAGCTGTTGCGAGGAAGCTGGTTGTTTATTGGCCTAAACGTGGGCTGGTAGGTGTGAAGTTGTTGCTGGTAGCATTCTTTTTTGCTGATTTGGAGTGACTGTGAGAATTTCCTAGTGGAAAAGTTAAATTAAAGGGTCTGTGTTGGGATCACAACGGTATGCTAGAGAAGTATCCTGAAGTCATACTTAGAGGAAGAAGTTAAGGTAATTATACTAGTTTGTCTCGTGTATTTCAACCAAAGGAAATGGGCAGCACATTCATCCTATTCATTGTCTGCCTTCCACACCTCCTTTGGTAGCAAAAACCAGTTTTAGTGCCCTGGCACAGGATTTCAGGGCGGTTCCTTTAGAAAATGATTGTATTTTTATAAGGTCTTGTTTAAAAACAAAAATTCCTCTAGTAAAACTTAACTCCTGAGTCTTACAGCTCTGTTGCATTATGCTCACCTCAGATCAATATTTGGTTGATCTTCATTTTTCACTGAGTTCACTTTCCCTTTCCGATGTTGCTTGTGCTGGAAACTTGCATTAAGGCTTTACATACACTGGGCTCTAGTGCAAAATCCGTGTAGTTGCCATCTCCTCTCCAGTTCCATTAGCTGTAGAAATGATGGGTCAGACCAGGCAGGTTGGTCATCTGGTCCCTGGGGCAAGAGAAAAAAGGCAATTGTCTTGTTTTCCTACTGGAGAGAGGCAAGAGTGCTTTGTGCAACCGCTTCAACCATGTCTGGGCCCTAAAATTGGTAGCTGACCCACAGTGTCTGAAACAGGAGCCCCTTGGCTTGAGTGTGGGAGCATGGTTGGAGGGCGTGGAGCAGAAAATGATGGTGGTTGCCTGGAGCCTTGTCCTGAGCAGTAATGCTAGTGCTGCGTGTATTGAACTGTCGAATAAGAAAGGGAAGGTGTGTTTTGAAGAGACGTTATTATATGCATAGGTTGAAGTATTCACAGGCCTTAATCTTTGCATGTGCCCATAAGGACTTCTCTGGCCTGTTCACGTAAGGCGTAGTTCACCCAAGTGGTTTTGCAAAGCGGTGCTGGCTTGAGTCACGACTGCCCCTTGCGCTGGGAGCAGCCACGAGCCGGGTCTTATTCCGTGAGTCACAGCTCTTGCAAGGGGACAAACAGCCGGAGACCGGCTGGAAGAACTGCTCTTCCTGAGAGAGATGGCAGGCCTGGGCCACAGATAAGCTGTCCCTCAGGGCATCAAGGAGAAGCAGAAATACAGTTTCCTCTGTAAACACTGCACAGGGTACTTGGTGTGCTGAGGAAGGGAGGCATTTAACTTCTCTGTGTGAAAACAGGAACTGTGGAAGGCCTTCCAGGAGCGTGGTGGCTGCTGACAAGGTGTGCGTGCTTATTCATCTACCAATTTCCAGGCCTGTTCTAATCTCTTTATTTCTGTAGAGCACACATCTGTCTATAAACTCTCAACAAGGATGGAGTGTCTTAAACATTAGATGCTCAACTGAACCTGCGCTGAGCAAAGGTGGAGCTTTTGGGTGCCCTGTGCCTCAGGTGAGCTGGACAGTAAGCACAGGGTGGCAGAGTCGCAAGTTGCTATGGTCACTCTGTCTTGTACTTTCCTTTTTTCTGTTTCTGCAAATGTGCCAGCAGACACAGCTATGCAAATCTGCCAGCTGTCTCCATGCAAAGTTAGTCACTGAGTCGCTGTGCAACCAGCTCTAGCTGCACAGGCTTTTGAATTTGCGGTTAAACTTAGCTACTGTGCGTCTTTGTGTGGCTGGTCTGGGGATGTGTGAGTTTCTGCATCCTCTTTTCAAAACAACTTTTCTGATAGTAAATGGTAGAAATGAAACATTCAGTATTCAGGTGGAAGTAGGCTGGAGAGAAAAAGTAAAACTGTAAATCTCAGTGCTGTGAACTAAAAACCTAGGAACTAAAGAATGCAGGAAACAACAAACAGCCTGGTTTCTGAGGGGCTAATCAAATTTTAGGTTTACTGGGGGGGAACCCTCTGTCATTCTTTCCAATTTCAAGGCAATTACTGTTTTAAGGCTTGTAAGAGAAAGATAAGGACAGCAAAAAATAGAATGAGTGAGTGCTGGTCATAACATTTAGTGGGATAAGAGCATTTGTAATTATTATGGAGTAAGAGGAGGGGAAAAAAGCATGAAGGAGAAAGTAGTTTTATTTCCCTTGCTCCCTGTTTGGATTAATGAATTTAATTACTTGGAAATAGCTAGTAGCAAACTTGTGGGTTTTTTCAAATGTACTTTTAACAAGACTGCAAATTTTAAAAGAGGAGGAGGCAATTCAGTAAAAATAATTGAAGATGCGAGTAAGAATTTAACTGCTGTGTCTCCCATTGCAAGTGCTTTGTGTCTGTAGATGCTGAGAGACCTGAATTAATGTGCTTCTGATGTACTGGGAGGGGAGAAACCAGGGCAAGAAGACGCAATTCTAAATGCAAGGAAGCAAGCAAGATACCGATTTTTCAAGTAGATCCTTATAATAAAGTTGTTCTTTCTTTTGTTCCTGTCAGCATAAAATAGAGACAAATATGGAAACGAAATGGCTGAACAGAGTAATGGGATTCTGTCTGACAAGCAGCAAGAGCACATGAGGTGGGAGAAAGCACATCGGGCACAATGCCAGAAAAGGATCTTTTTATAATAAAGCTTATGTCAGAAATTCCTCCTTTCTTGATGGTATAGTTTAGTTTCCACTAAATTGTTTGCTCCTTTGTCATCTTAAACTGGTCTTTATAAAGTGATATTGCAGCTAAGCAAGTAGATAGCAAAGAAAAATAGCACTGCATCTTCTTTAAATTAGTGAAGATACCTGGTGGGATGGCTCTGATGTCAGATATGTTTACCATCAATTGAAATTTTCCAAAGTGCTTGTGTCCCACTGGTAATCAGTTGGGAGAGGATGTTTTGAGTCATGCAAGCACTGCTGAAAATTTTGCGAAGTGTGTTTAACAATCTGAAAGAGGGATTTAGTAGCCGGCTGCCTTAATTTGCAGGCAATACAGTACTACAGGAGAGCTGCAAAATTCCCATGAGGGCTGAGTAACATGAGATTACTCTTGAGTGACAGAACAACTCAGTAACATCTGGAAATCCATGAAGAGAGACTGAAGCTAGCTTTCCCCAAAGTTTACTTGACTAGTAATCAGATTGAGGCAGCATTTGGAAGAAGGCACAAATCCATTCCCTTAAACAGTTTGCAGAGGTGGCAGCCCATTCTGAGTTGTTTCAGGAAGGCAGGGTAGAGCCATATGCCTTTTCGTTTCCTCTTGGTGGGTATGTACCCCCAGACAATGCGAATTATCTGTACTAAAAGTCTACCAGCATTACAAGAGGCCTTCATATTTCCAGCTGGTCTGATTCTGTAATAAGAACAGGCACGTTGCCACAGCTGGCTGGGCCGTGAATACTAATGCAGGGAAGCTTAATTCTCTGGCTGCAATTCTACCTGGAAAGATGCTTCTGTGTTCCCAGTTTGACCAGTAGCAACAGTCTCTTACATTATCATCAGCATTAGCATGAGCCCCAGTGTGAGGGCTCCCCAGGGCACGATTTATTAGAAAATAGTACGCTGAATAAAGCAGTTTTGTGCGGCAACGGCAAGGCAGTTTCTTGTGGCTTTCTTGGTGTGACCCTTTTTGTCAAGTCAGCAGGAGGAGTGTTTGAAAAACGCATGCCATGTTTGGGTCAGTCTCATCAGGTGCTCTACCATGGAACAAGCACGTCCTCTGACTGGAGCCAATACAGATGCTGTAGGACAAAAGTAGCCGTTCATTCTTGTCCTAGGAGCACCTCCTGAAAAGCCATCCTTCCTGTTTCTGTGGGCTGCTGTGGTCCCAGAGATCTCCTTGACTACAACATAGTTCTGTTTGTGCAGGTATTTTGCACTTCAGGGTAGGAACTCACTTCAGTCTAGTAGCCTGTGATTGCTCAAGAGGATTTTCACGTTATGTTCCTATTGCTGTGAACCTTGTTTTTTGATGTTTTTAACCATTTTTACTAAGTGCCAGGTCCCTTAGTATGTCCTAATTTTGTACCTGCAGTTGCATGGCCTCCTCTCAGAGTGGAGCATTATGGAAAAACTACTTTTCTGGGAGCTTTTTGCAGAGTCTAGACTGGAAATCTGTTGCCAGTAAACGTGCTAGAGTGGGATTAGAAGTTCCCAAGCAGTGGTCTTCAAAACACATAAGACTAGTCCGTGTAGTTCTGCCTGCCACATGATTACAGCTTCTTGTTTTCAAACTGCTTTAATTCTGTTGAAATGGAGCTTTAAATGTGTTTTTGCTTTCCAGTGCCAGCAGTTTCTGTAATTGTCAGAGGTATATGCCCCTGAATAAGAAGGTATATGATCACGAACTGCCTCTGTTATGGAGGAATGCTCTTGCTGGAGTGTATTCTACACGCTGGGGTGACTTTCATTGCTGATGAGGAGTTCAAGAGGAGCAGGAAGGGATAACTTCAAAAAGCACAGCTGTTTAGAGGAAAACACAGGTGCAGCTGGGTAGCTTGCTCTTCCTGGTGGAGCTATGGCAGAAGGAATGCTAGGCCTGCCAGTATGGTTGTTGCAGGATAGTGTGGGATCAGTGTCTTTCCGGAGCAGCGGAAGAGATATTGTGATTTGGTTTCTGTTTACCCTGTGAGCTAAAGACTAAATGTCAACTGTCTGATTGTCTCTTCCACCCTGAGAATAAGAGTGACGGTGACAGCTTTGATGTGCAATAACTAGGTTGCTGTAATTTGTGTTCATGGCTTTAAGTTCTGATGCTGTGGGGGCAGGGCTATCAAAGTAGATCATGGCATTTAATATAAGACAGACACCTCCATTCACTTCATTAATGAAGGGAGTTTTCCCTTTTCCACTCAGCTATACTGACTAGGAAGAAAAATGGGGAGAAAAGAAAAATCCTGTGTCATAATGCAGGTGACCTTTCCCAGGGCTTGGGAAGCCTTTGCTCTCTTTGTCCTCAGGCAAGATACCAAGAAAAAGAGGGTGGAGAAGAACAGCGGGTGTGTCTTTTGAGGAATGCCCTCCTTTTCTAGACATTAAATTCTGTTTCTACTTCTTGGGAAGTCACCTTTACCTTTGGTGGGAGTTGGCACAGTGTTTAGCCACAAAATGGCCTTTTGCACGATTGCAGCATCCGTTAAGAACTGAGAACCTATTTTAAGGTTTCTCATTGGCTAAACCTTTGGGAGAATGAAAAATCTATTTCTTGACAGCGCTAGATCTTGAACATGTATTTTAGAAACAGTAACTTTGAAATCCCTGGGTATTTCGTGAAAAGATCTAATCCAGAAGTTTTGGAAAAGGACTCTTTGTACTTTGATCCCAACATAAGATCCTCTTGTGAGGTTTTAGAAGGCTCTTCAGTGTACACACAGAGGGAATGTGGTGTCGGCTGGAGGATGTGTGGTCAAACTCCAGTTGTGCTCTGACTCGGGAGGAGGAGCACCAATCTGGGAGGAGAGGACACAGAGAAACTCTGAGTTTAGATCGGGCTGTTCAGTATTTCATTAATACTCTGATGAAAGATACATATTATTATGAGGCAGTCCAGTTGGGAAGTAGATACTTTTAATGCTTCTCCCTTCTTTCTCAAACTTGAGCTACTTCCATTGGGGCTAAGCTGTCTCCTATCAGTATTGTTCTCCGCTCTTCACGTCAACTGCCAGAATATAGCTGTTGTTATGAGTAGCATCCTAGATCCTAAGCGTGGCTAAAGTGGCCTTTTCTAAAAAGTGAATAGGAAAGGCAGGGGTGGACAAGGGGCAGAATAAAGGATGGCGCTGCAGGCTGTCTAACATGACCAGCACTGTGAAATTGAATGCAACAGCCTTTGGACAGTCTTTGACTATAATTGTGTTGGCAACAGGAAGAAAGTTCTGACAGTGTCTGTGCTTGATGGGATGTATCTGGTGAGAGGGAGTAACTCCTGTGTGCTGAGCAAATTGTGCGGGGGTGAAAGAGATAGGAAGAAAGGAAAATTACCAGAAGTTTGAAAGAAGGGGCCATGGAATCTTGTCCTGGTAACTCCCTGCTGCCTGCTAAACATGGCTGTGCAGTGCCTGTTGCCTCACTAGTAAAACAGTGCGGTTTCTGTTATTTCCTTACCCTAAAAGACTTCAAATCCCCTTTTCCCCAATCGTATGGAGGAGATGGGGAAACAAAGAAACAAAACCAGGAAAGCTCTGGACAAAGGAGATACCGCTTTTTGTCTTTAGTATCAGAATGGCTTTGTAATATTTGCTGTTGATCCACAGGCTTCCTAGATGGTGTTTGTTCAAGACACTATGTGTTCTTAGCAAATTTGACCCATGTGATCAAGATTGGGAGTTTCGTTTTACCCCTATAATGCTTATTCTTCTTCATTAAATGCGGGTGCTGTTCTCTGAAATTGTCTATATTGGTGTGAAAAAGAGATCAGTTACAGAACAGTAACTGATAGGTTTAGTAAATGGAACTCTGTTTTACTGTCTGGAGGCTAATTTATCGACATCAAAATAACCTTCCTCCCTGCTGGTTTTTCCCACCAGTTCTCAGGCGTAAGACATCCGTATCTCTTATTTAAGTGTTCTCAGGGAGTCTGCATACACAGTCGGGAGACTTCCCAAGTGTGTTTCTCTGGGGGACAACATTTCTTCTATTTTTAGCATTATTTCTTTGGGGCTTCCGTTTCCTTTGTGTGAGAAACCTCACCAACTGGCAAGAGGTTGAACCATACAGTAGATGGATCTCAAAGTTACATGGGAAGCTTTCACTACCAAGAAACCCGTAGGCGCTGTCTGGGCATTTTCACCAAACTCTCAGGCAGACTGAGCTCCCCTGAGCAGCTGAGGAGACATCATGGTGTAGCCTGGCATAGAATTACTACATCTTGGAAACAGTTGGTGTAGGGACACTGTCTGTGTACTGTTTATTTTCACTGCGTCTGGGGTCTTCGTTTGTGTCAACTGGTAAACTCCATCTGGCCATAATGCGCAGTAGTTTATTGCCTCTCTACTGAACTACAATCCAGAGGGTGTGATGGGAGAAATTTGAACATCTGCTGCAGGTAGAAAGAAAAAATGCATTAACTTGTGAATCATCTGTTTAAATGAGGAGAGACTTTGCAATTCAGGGAATTCTTGGAGCATAGTGAGACCCTGAATTCTATAGGAGACACGGAAGTAAGGCTGGACGGTGGTCTAGAAATGGCAGTAGGGATGTTGAATTAGTTAGCATGGGAAGTGTTCAGATGTTGACGTGGTGATTGAGAGTGGGCTGGAGTCAATGGCCTGCACGTCTGGCCTGCCCTTCAGCTGCCTTTCTGGAAGGACACAGGTCTCCTGAAGGCCCTGTGCCATATCTACCAGCCCTGTGTGGATGTGTAATGCCTCAGAACTAACTGAACCCTCTGTCTGGGGATCCCCATGGAAGAGGTGCTTTCTTCAGCTCCCTGAAAGTGGCTTGTGAACATGTATAGGGTCAGTTTTTAGGATATGGCGTGCTCGATGTGTTGAGGGATCTTTCGGATCTTGCGTTTTTCTTGAAAGTGTCCGATGATCTGCTTGTGAGCTGTCTTTTCACAGTGCCAAGGGCCCACAGGTGTCTGGTTGAAGACAGACTCCATGGGCAGAAGCCTGGTGAGGCCTGGGAAGGTAAGCATAAGGCCGGTTCAGCAGGTGGGTCTGTAGAGGGTGGGAAATCTAGCTGCACTGGTAGTTAACACTGAGGCCTCTGGTGAGAGAACACAGAGAAAAAGAATAGCATAACCTCTGCCCTCCCCTGGTTTAAGCTTTTGATAGCGTAAGCACTCTTACTGGAAATAAACAGATGCTTTCCCCCCCCGGCCCCTAGATTGAGAGGGTATTAGATGGGAGCAGTGATACTGGGGAAGAGCTGGGATTTGGATCCTCGCTGCCTACCACATGCATTCATGTGATGACGTGGGAGGCAGGTCTGGGTCCAGCTGTGTGAGTGTGAGGGCTCCCCAGGGTGTTCTCAGCATTCCTCCCAGCTCTGGCCCCAGCTCTGCAGAAGCTGGGAACGCTCATGAATTTTCCCCCGTTTGTGCTCAGCAGAGCACTTCCTGTGGCATTCAGGCGTGCTTCAACAGCTTCCTCTGCTGTGTTCTTCCCTGGGGAACATCTGAAATGCTCTTTTTGTGTGTAAGGGACTTCTTAAAACTGCTTTGTTCTTGCATGGCTTGGGAAAGATTGTGTTGTTTTTAGCTGACGGGCTATAACTTCTCCTACTGTCTTGGTTGCTCTTGCTTAATGTTTCCATTCCAAAGTCTGAGTCAGAAGAAGGTGGTTGTGAAATCTTTCTGCTAGATTAGTGTCTATAGATGTGAGATGTATTCTGTGTTGACCGGAGTACTGGAAAGAATTTTTATGTTCTAGGAAATTATGAACTTAAAAAAGAATAAATCTTTCCTTTTAACAATTATTTGTCTCTTGGAATAATCTGGGCCTCCCACCTCATCCTGTTTCTCAGAATATCATAGAATTGAGCTATTATAATGACATTTTATAATGTAAAGTTAGCATTTCATTCTGATAAGTCTTCTGTCTCTCATAGTGAAGATAAGATGGTTCTGCATCTCTTGAAAACAAATTTGAAATGTTGTCCTGCTGAATTGACAATTCAGACAGAAAGGAGCAGGCAGTTTAAATGTCACCGAAATGTACTGAAACTGTCCTTGCAGGTAAATGCTTAAAAAAAACCAAAAAAAAAACCACTCAAAAAACCCCACAAACCAAAACCCAAACCAAAAAAAAAAAAAACAAACCCCAAACCCCAAAAATCCAAGCAACCCAAAAAAACCAAACAACAAAACCCAAACAAAACCACCGTACACCCCAAAACCCCAGCTAACCACACCATCTCTTTTATGGAGCTAGGTAGTTGAAACAGGAGTTGAAATTACTGTCTGATATGCGGGAATGCTGGAGCTGAGCAGGAATTTTCTCATGCATGCTTGATGGAAGATGGCTGTGAGCATGCGCAGTAGGACTTAGGAAGGAGAAAGCAAAACTGAAGTGCGACTAGTTGATGCAGTAAATGCTGTCTGGAAAGTGCGTAGGACAACAATGAAAACGTTTTCTTGTTGTTTTGGTGGTGTTCCGGTATTCAGGGAAACAAGGTTTTGTAACAGCATCTGCAAATCACTGAGTTGTCTTGAAGAACCTGGCCTGCAACAGTCTCTTCTTTTCAATAAGGCAGTGTCCTAGACCCCAAGGTCTGTCTGGCAAGAAATGATAAAAGTATAATTCAGGCTTGGCCTGTCAAAGTCAAGAGCGATCCAGGTAAAATGCTATTGTTGAGTTGTGATTCTGGGTACTTTATGCAACCAGAACTCATTTTCACACTGTTGTTATCCTGCTAACTGTACATTGCCTTGAGAAATACTCTTGCTGGTTTAGCAAGAACTGCTCTGAAATGATTGGTGATGCTGTATGGATAAGATGTAGCTGAAAGAAGCCACTTGAGAGAGCTGAGTAAGTAAATACCTCAAAACAATAAATGAAACTTAATGAAATGTCACGAATAACATAAAAATACCAGCTGGCACAGAAGGAGCCTTGTCGAGTTAAAACCAGACGGTTACACCACAAGATGGTAATGCAGCATATGTGTCCCTAGCCATGTGTTCGTCGTGTTTATGGCAATGGAGGTTGAAGTAAATTCCTGGCCAGAGACACCTGTGTGGAAGAACTACTGAACTGTGAAATCCTGCATCTGGGTTGGCTTTCTCCTATAGAAAAAGATGACACAAATGTTAATGCAGTCAAATTAATCTGTAAATCTTTGTCATTGAAAGTAATTACATTGTTGACAAGGGCCCTTAAACCATCACATTGGACTCTCCAGACTACCTGAAACTATATTTACAAGGGCAGGCAGAAAAGCTCTCTGAAGAGGGAAGCTGAGGCAGGGAGGCAAAACCTCAGGTGAGGCAGCAGTGGAGCATGTCTCTGGGCCTAGGTCCCTTGTGCCTGGGCTTTAGTTCCGGCCACTAAGCTGCAGTCTCTCACTTCAAAATTTTAGCCCTTGATGTAGGGATCCATAGTCTCTGAGTCAGTGATGGGATGTGTTTTGGCTGGCTTTGTGGCAGTAGGTAGGAGCTGGAGTTGTGCGTCTCCAAGGCTCTTGAGCATCTGTTGGGTCAGCTGTGCTCCAAACACGCCAGGAAAGGAGCAAAAGCAACACCATAATAAAGCATTTTGAGAGCGTTTGCTTTCTTAAATCTTTAACTTGGTATTTTAATTGTTACAAAACAAAGAATCTGTCTGGGTTACCAGGGAATACAAATAAGAAGCAAAGGATATGTATAGTCTTGTATTTCTTGTTGCTCAGAAGCAGAGAAGAATAGAGAGGCAGGACTGAAGATTAGCAGTCCTTGAGGAGATCTGGTCTCTTTCCTGAAGATCTTGCTTTGAAAATAGCGGTGCTGTGGGGAGTTGGGTTGTATGTTTTATAATCTCTTTTTATGTCAAATGGAAGGAATGGTATTTCATCTCTTCTTATGTTGTTGTCACGCATCTAGGGCTACAAATGGGTCCTGTCTTGGCAGTTGCTACCTTTCTAACCTCTTTTTGTTACATGCTTTTTCAGCTGGATTTTTTGGCTTGCCTGTGGTTTGATTCCAATGGCTATAGTGAAAGCATCAAAGGGCAAGTATTATTTCAAAGGGTGAAAACTCCTTCTACGCATCTTTTCTGGACACTTTTCTTGCTAGGTGTGAAAGGAACTTGTTTTTCGAATGGTTTCCCAATCCTGGCTTGTTTCAGTGTGGCTTTGTTTATCCTGTGGGTATGTGGGATGGGGGGCTAGAAAGACAGAATGGAAAATTTCATGTTTGCTGCTAGGCATGCTTTTGATAATTTGCTAATACATCTTGTTAGACCATTTGCTAATTCATATCCATTGAGTTGCTTAGAGCTGTTGGTAGGTACTGGGAAAATGGAGGTATAAAAACAAGCACTTTGAAGCTATTATATCTGCGTAACAGGACAGTCTTCTCAAAGGAGCTGTGTGAAAATCTGAATTATTTTATACACTGCATTTGTAAGGATTATACTAAGTTGCCATTTACTTTCCATGTGCCATTTGATCTCCAGCAGAATCTGAGTGGGTGGAATGTGTGGGACACTGCCTGTTCTGCCAGAACTGATGGTGGCTTCTGTGACTGGTAAATCAAAGTAGTAGCAGCAGCATCCCACCAGACCTTGATGCCTCTTGCTAGTCACGCTCCAGTCACGAAGCAAGCTTACTGATAGCTTCACTGATTTACCTCCCTTCTTTCCAAAAAAACCTCTCCGGTTACTTGCATTGCCAGTAAATAGAGAAGATCACATACTGAGTAGCTGTTAAGTTTCAGTGCAGGTTATCCAGGGTCTGACATCACCTTCCCTACTATCACCTTGCTAGCTCTTAAATTGCCCAACACTGTTAAAGTGTTAGACAGTTTAGAAAGGTGTATCATAGCTAGCTCTTCTCAGTAGAAGAAACTTCTTACTTTGCTCTGAAGCTTACTTCTTCAGCTTCACGCTGTGTCCTAGAGCTTTTGAATTATTAGAGTCTGGATTGAGTCTGTATCAGCTAATCAGTTCAAGGAAATGTAGTTGGTTGAACTTGCAGCGTAACTGGGAGGCTCTAAGACTTTGGTTTGTGGAAAAGCTAGGTTTGCCATGTGGAGTACTTCTGTCGCTCTAGTCTGAGGTGCCTCACATTTTCAGTGGGATGACTTGAGGAGTGTTCAAGTGAGGCTATTTTTGTTTTCCTGCCAGACTCTGTAGACAAGTTGCTTGCAATGCTGAGCTCCTGTAAAGCCAACAGAAAAGATGACTTAATATTTACAGCTAACTTAACCACATTTAGAGTGAAAATATGTAGTGTGCTTAAGAGAGGCTTTCCGTCGAGACAGGACTAATAACTCTTTGCAGTTCTGTCCAGTCAGTGGTAAATGATTTGAGTGCTCGTTCTGACAAGTCCCATGGCAGAGATGAGTCATTCTTAAAGGATAAACAAATCTGCCCAGATATTAGATTCTGATATGTTCAATGGTCCTGAACAGAGCCAAAGGTCAGAAGAGAAATGTCATGGCAGGATGAAAACGGGTTCTCCAGTGTGTGCTGATGTATCAGATTGAGGTTTCAGGATTGCTGTCCTTACCCACCTTTGCCCAGCAAAGCTGTCCATAGAGGTACTACAGAGGGAAGCTTCAGTAACCTAGGGCTTTGAGCTTCCTGGTTCGGTTTCCACACAGATGAAAGTGGAACAACGCTTAGCACAAAGCAATCTCCTGTGTGCGTGCCATTACTAGATCAGCCTTGGCCAAACTTCCAAATTAGTACTTTTTGGATAGGCTGAGTCAGAGGCAACAGCTGCTGCTGCTGCTGAAAGGATGAAAAATGAATCAGCTGCAAAGGGCTCATTAGCGAATGAAGGAGGCCTACCAGAGTAGAGCTTTAAAGTGACTTGGCTAGTGTAGGGATCTTTCCATGCACATGTAAGAAGATAGAGCTCCTTTCTAAACTCTAAAATTCTTATGTCAGATATTCTCGTGTTCCCTTGGAGTCTAGGACTGCTTCTTTAGCAGATTCATGACTGTGCAAGTCTCAGGATAAACCATTGCAGAAGGTAGGCACGAGCTGGCCTCTTGAGTAAGGGGGAGCCGAGTGTTATGTAGGTTGGTGGTGACTGCCTGAGTTCTACCTCCCGGTGGAAGGAGAGCAATGGACTCCTACTGCTGTCAGTGTTACCAGTCAGAGCTTGAGTGGCCATGCTGGAGCCCACAACAGGGACATATTTTGGGAAACTGCCATACCAAGAACTTCTAAGGCCTTATTGGAGAAAGGAACCGAATTACCATACTAGGCTGAAGTTTAGGGATTGGAAGTGTTTTGTAGTCATATGGAAATCCACAAGCAAGTGAAGCCTCCTGAGGCCCTGCTAAATTGCAGGCCTCTTGTCACTTGCGGGTAGAGGTGAGTTTTGCTCTGCTGTATCCTGGGGCCATGTTTCCCCTATATCCTCACCTCACGTCAATAGAGGGACTGCATTTATTTCAGTCAGGACTTACAGACCGGTTAGCCCAAATCAGTCATCTCTGTCTTACGAAAACCTGGTGTCCAAAATCAGCATGAACGTCTGATAGTTATGCTTTTTCCTATCTTGTCTCATTGTTTTTGCTGAAGAGCCAGATGGTTTTCTTTAGACCAGAGCCCATAGCTTGTGTCAGGCTTTTTACCTACAAAGGCAGCCTTGGGGTATTACTGTATCCAAAATGAAAGCTACCTAGGAACAGCCAAGGAAACAGCAGGGTAAATGTGCAGATTACCTCTGAATTAAGACCAATTTTTAGTTTTGTAGGTTTCTGGAAAGAGATGAGCAGGGACAAGACAAGAAATCAAAGCCGTGTGAAGAGTGAAGTTGAAGTTTAAAATTAGCACCAGTAATCGAGGACAGTGGATGTTACTTGAGTTCAAATGCCATGCTAATACCTTTTCAACTAACCTGCTTCTACACAGTAGGTGCTATAAGTTCCCGCGCAGCTGCCTGTTCCTTTTTTGAAAGAATATCCTTGTTGCAATATAAAATAAGATTTAGAATTGGATGAGCTGCCGGTGAGAGAAAGAGAGGCCCCTGATGAGTGTTTGCTGTGTCTGCCCAGTGCAGCAAACACACTTTTGGACTCTTTACATTTCTTAATAATCAGAATTTCTAACTAAAACACATATGCAACTTAGGGGGACCCTCTTAATCAAATTTTTGAAGTGGGGGGGAAGTCACAAAACTAGCTGGGTGCTACTTATGACAGTGGGTTTGGGTTTCAAAAGCAGAATCTGGGACCCTGCAGATTATACAAAGTGTTGTTACAGCACTTGCTCAATTTTCTTCTCCGAACATGTGGAAGTAATTATGGGGTGGTTGGAAGAAGGCATAGGGAGGCCGGAAGCAGACTTGAAAAACAAAAGCAAATGGAACATGTGCCACTTGGAAAGCTGTGCTGTGCCCAAGGAGGAGAGCAGGTTTCTGTATTAAACTGGCCTTTCTGGAGCCACTGTACCTGGCTCCAGCTACAGCCCAGATGTAAATTGTTTATACTGTCTTGGCAGTATGGAGTGCTGTAAAGTACTGGTCAGCTGGTATTCATCCTTACTGGACCTGAGCAAGCTGCATGAGCGTCCACATACATCACCAACAGCAATTTTATTTATTTATTTGTGTGGGTGTGTGCAACAATAAGATTGCTTTATCAGAAGATCTTAAAAGCACTTCTGCAGTTGTTCCTGGTTTGTTTCCCCCTCCTCGTTAATGCTTCCGGCATTAATTTGTCAATCCTGGCTTTGTTTAAAAGCACCAGGTTTTTGTCTTATGATTTTGTGTTATCCTGATGTCCGGAACGTCTGGTGCGGATGAGAGCCCCGGTGCAGCCGGCCCTGTGCAAACATAACGCAGAGCCAAATCTGAAAAACTTGGCAGTGTTAGTCTTAGAGCCTGTCAGGCTGAATCATTCGGGAGTGTATCTGGGGGGAGCGCATTACAGGTGGGCCTATTACGGGGAAAATAATACAGTTGTCATAGTGAGTAGCACTCTTCTAGGGAGGCAAATCTGCTGCTGGAGTGCAGTTGTGTTTTCATTGCTGCTTTCTATCACAGAAATCTTCCTTTCCCACATGTGATTCTTTTGTTAGCCCTGGATTTTGTGTCTTGGTTTTTCCTGCCTAGCATACAGTAAAGTCTGTGCTCCTGTTTTGGAGGGGGAAAGGAACTTGAAAGACATAAAACTTATTTTTCTGCTAAAATTTCAGTGAGAGAGGGAGTTGTCTAACTGAAGCAAAGCTTTCTAAGGAGCAGAGAAAAGTACATCTTATATTAAGTCAGTTTGTAGCACTCTAGAAGCACTAGTGGCAGCTTCATATAGCCTAAACATTTTGGCTCTCATAGAATGTAAATAGAATTTGCATTTTAGAGCAAGTTTTGATGCTAATGGTTTTCTTTTAGCAGAGAGATAAGCCACTGGGAAAAAAAAATCATATTTCTAATAGAAAGACAAGACCCATAATTGATGTTGCTCTAGCAGGCTTCCTCCATGGTTGGCTAATCACAGCTGAGTGTTAATAAGCATAGAGTTTTTTTAAATACTGTTGTAACATGTTAATTAAGATAATTTGGCTCCATGTGTCTCTTGAGTTACCAGATGGCAACTGCATTGGTGGAAGGCAGCAATTAGAGTCTTTTCTTTCTTCCTTTTTCTTCCCCTGCCCTAAAAAAAAAAAAGGCAGCTTTGGTGTGGATGGGATGGCTGTGTGAGGGGTGCCTGTTACTGTACACAGTGTAAGTGCTTCTGTCTAATTATATAAATGCACAGCTATATGATTATATATACAAATCTCTTTGCTTTGGTTTCTTCTCATTTACCCACATTATGACATAAAGAAAAATAAGCCTCCTCTTCAGACTATGTCCTTGCAAGGGAAACTGTAATTTCCACGTAGAGACTCCAGTCCTGCTCATTTTGCTCTTCTGTCATTGACTTCAGAGTAAGCAGCATCTGGAGCCAGTAAAGACAGAGAGCTTATTTTTCAGCGGACTTTGGCCTCTGCTTAATACACAGAGCCCAAAAGAGGGTTATGTTTTGCAGTGTGTTTTTAGGAAGGCTTAAAATATTTTAGGGGCAGGGTCGGCGAGAAGTGTGTGCGCTCACAATGGGGGCCTTTTATTGACTTCTGCCTCCTGTAAGTAAAATATAAAGAGGTCCTTTAGCCTCAGCTGTTGTGACTGGGCCCCGGCAGCAGCTGCCGTCTCTGGTTTGTCCCTCTGGGAAATGACCCATCTGCTCATGTGCTAGAGAAAGCCAGGAGTGCTGAAAAGGAGAAGGTTCAAAGTCTGTTCTCCTGGTTCCAGTCCCCATCTCCACCCGAGAAATTACAGACCAGTGGAAAACCTGGGCATCTGGTAATCTGTCTTTTATGGTGTGAATACTGTCTCTGGCTAGAAACACACAGAGTTCTCAACTGTTTCCAGCTGGCAGAGGATAGCTTCAGTCTGGGTCCCTTTTCAGATGTTGTATCTGTAGCTACTGTATTTGCACAGTTAAAACACACAGGTTAGCACGCTTGTGGGCAATAAGAAATAAAAAACAAGCCCCAACAACTGACTAACACTTCAATCTACCTGAAAGGGGAGCAGAGCATACTTCACCTTCACTGGGAAGGACCCACCTGTCCTCCAGGGGAAAGGCTTTCTAATGCCTGCAGGAGACATTTGTGTTGGAATTTAATTATGTGGGCTAAGAAATGTCCCCCCTAATGTCCCCAAGCTGCTGGATGTCAGGAGAGGGCAGAATCTCAAATATGATTCCCAAAGCAGGTCATTTGCTGTGCTTCTTGGAGCCAGCCTGCCAAAGAAACCCTGGCCTAAAGCATGGGGCCCTTCATGTTCAGCACAGACCTGCTGTTACAAGCAGTGACACTTATCCATGGAATACTTGATGAGGCATTTCCTAGCCTAATACTGGTATTAATCCAAATGCTTGGACTGGGGAGGACATTGCAGGAGCAGAGGGTGCATCGTGGAAAACTGCTGTGCTGAAAGCTTTTGAGTGTGCATGCAGGCAAACATCACTGGTTGGAAACCTTGAAGGTATTTAGCACTCAGAAATGGAGCTGGCACTGACCTATCTGGAGCATGTGGATAGAGGTGACTGCTTTTATATCTACCACTTGTGCATCTATCACTAAAGCGCATCCCCTTGTCATTGCTTTCTCAACAGGAAGGAAGGTGTGGGTGAGGAAGAGGCGGTACTGTTGATCAGAGCCTATCTAGGTGCTTTTTCTCTGCAGACCAGCTGCCTGGGAAGTGGTTTTTGCTTTGGTAAAAGATGATGTTTAGTTGACGTAGCTAGTCTAAAAAGGGTAGGAAATGATACAGACTTGCTTCTTACTAAAACCAAACTGCTGCTGAGGGAGGGGCTTCCAAAAGTGGCTTCTGCTGTTTATAGGCTGGTTTGTGTGCACAAGGGAAGAGAGGAGAAACACGAACGTTGCCTGTCTCGATTTCACACTGAAAGCAAAGCTGGCTCATCTTCTCCCCCACTCCACATCATCTCCCTCTCTGCAGAAGACTCCTGGAGCCAGACACCAGTCCTGCCTCAGGCAGAATGAGATGTTGTGTGTGACTGAAGGCCCTGGTTTGAGGAAAAAATCCTGACCCAAAGAGGACCTCATGGATTTTTCTTATTCTGCAGTCATGGGTTTCATTGCAGTTGTGCTGGTCTTCCCCTCCTTCCCCAGAGAGCAAGGCAACAGGAGGCTTGTAGTGGCCTGATATATCTGTATACTCTTTGAACCAAATAGGCTTATATATTTTTTTTTTTTATATTTTTAATCCCCAAGGCAGCAAACCACCTTTAGCCCAGACTTTTCAGGGCATAGAGGGTGAAGTTCTCATGAGAAAAGCAGCTGACTTGGATAGTGAATTTCCTGTCTGCTCCTTGGGAAGGGTTTATAAAATAAGTGCTTGCTGATGAAAATGGCGTGTATGCCAGTTGTATGCATGCCTTTAGTTTTGGTGCTGCATTTCTAGGTTTTTTCTCTTGGTAGGAATGTAGTGGGGTTTGAGTTCATTATATGCCACACAAGGATCTGTTCTACCCTACCAAACGTGGGAGCGTTTGAGACAATCACTTCTCTAAGAGGAAAAGATAAGTTTAAAAGCCAGAAATGTTTTATTTGCATGAAAATTTGGACAGTGTGTTCTGTTAGGTGTAAGCTGAGGCACTGTAGTCTGTCGGCAGGCAGGCTGATACGTTTGCCTTTGCTCAAGAAGCTGCTAAGTGAGCTTGGCAACTCCGCTGGTTACCCTATTGCTGTGGCTAAGGACAGTAGTGACATTATTATCTGGTTGGGTCACATTCACGCTTCTCTGAGTACTGGTGACAGAGGTTGGGAGTATATCCAATAAATAGAAGAGAACCAAGAACTGGGCTAAGGGAGGGGTAAATTGTTTGCTTATTGGCTTACTAAACAACCAGAAGATTAGTGAAGAGGTCGGGTAGTGCCCTGCTGGCAAGAATTGAAACTCTGCAAAGAGAGAAGACAATGCCTCTTCCCCTATTAGCAAATATGGCCAGAGCTCTTGCTAGCAAATTCATTCAGTTGCTTCCTAAGGCGAAACAAGTGTTCAGGGACACCCCTGAGTGGGATCTATGGGCAGTGCTCTGCTAGAATTGCCAGACCCTCCAGAAGCCAAAATGAGCTTTATTGCTGGTCTCTAACTTGCACTGCTAGCCCTCTGTCTGTCTGACTCCGTCAGGCTGTTGCATTTTTATTGTGAAAAAGCACTGCCTAAAAAAGTTGAAGGATTGTGTATGTATTTACAAACAAATAGCAACTGGGGGAAAAAAAAACCTCCTTTTGCTGCAGGTCCATTAGGGCACTAACTGGAGAGAAGCAGTGAGCCTGGCTCTGTTGTTTTCGGCATGTTCTGAGCTGCTGAAAATGCACAGTCTCTGCAGAAGGTTTCAGATGCAGCTGGTGTTTCAGACCACCCATTTAGCTGTGGCAGGACCCAGGCTGAAGAGGGGAGCAGAGAGAGAGGATTACTCCGAAGGGTACCATTGAGAGTTTGAGGCTTTTTAAAGGTCCTTGCCAGAAGTTAGTAATAGCTTTTGCTATTGTAGTGAAGAGATGCAGACACACAAAATATCAGAGTTGAAAATCAGAAGCCTCCATAGCAGGGACCAGTAACTGGATGATTGGGATATCTTTGTGTTTATTTCGGATGCTATTCTAGATGTGCTGTTTCTGTGGCTAGTGGCAAGTCCTGGCTGAGAAAATAAAGGTAGTGGTGTTTTGGAGAAGCAGAGACTTGGACAGACGAGTGCTCCTTGCTGCTGTGGAGTGAGCTGGAGCACAACTTGGAAGAGAGTAAATAGGCGAAGGCAGTGACTTGTGACTAGGAGGGAACTTTCTGTGTGACAGGAGATATGAAAAGAGACAAAAAGATATACTTTAAAGGAAGACAGCCTTTTTTAAGCTACTCTACAAAAATCCTACTGTAGGGTAGTCAAGGTAGCACAAGAAAGTTAGGATGAGGCTTCTGAGGGAACTAATCCCAGCAGGAAGGAAATCATGTCCTTTAGTACTGGGACTTAATTTAACTGGGTGCTTGCGTGTTCTGCTTCGCAAAAATGTTTACTCACCAGGCTGGACACGCTGGCATGAGACAGTCATGACAGGTTTAACCAGACTAGCCAGGAGAATGTTCATCTTGTTAGATCAGGAGGGTGGTTTTTTTTCTGTAGGATGTTTGTCTTCTGTGAGTCTTGATAATATCAGTTGAATGGAGTAAATCTTGTAGGTGAGGAAAAAGAAGAACAGAGCTTAGGATCTTCCATTTCCAGTCTTCATATCCCCCAAAAGTTGAGTATGTCTGAAAGGCCAGGAGGTGTTAACATATCCGAACAGGGCACATGTTCAGGGGATCCAGCTGAAGAGCCGTCATCTACCCAGATTGCTTCCAAAATGCTTCGGCACTGACATATAAGCTTTGTCTGACACTGCTCTGAGGATGGTCAAAATGCTAGAGCACTTGTGTAGTCAGTGAGGAATTTACCTGAGGCTCAGTCCAGCTTCCTCTTCTGGTTCTTGGGATTTGAGCCTGACTCATATAAACAGCAATTTTAATTTGTCAAAGCTGTTCCCATCCTAGCTTTAGTGACCTTTGTGCCTTCCTGTGAACTAGAAGAAATGCTACGGGATGTTCAGTGCAAAACATACCTTTGTTAAGCAATGTTTTACCCATCCGTCCACCCACGTAAGGTGAGCAATGCAATGGTTTGTTCTCCCTCAGTCACAAACCTAACCGGTCACCTAACCAAACAGTTACACATGCTAGCAGATGATGATTAGTAGTTGTCTTGTTCTGTTTGTGTTTTTTGTGTTGTTTTTTTTTTTTTATCTTATAAGAATGCATTCAGTTAAGGAGGATTTGTTTTTCATCTGTGTGATCAGACTAGCAAAAGAGGTGAGTGACTGAAATACAGTTCAGGTGCTTGGTGTAGAAAAAAGGGATGTAAGACCCCTTCTAGGATCCAGGAGTCTTACTAGTTGAAAAACACACACATTGCTGAGCAGACAAGACTGTAGAAAGGTGCTTTTTGATCACCTCTTGTGCTGTGTTGTGCCTGTTCAAGGAAGGTCAGTGCTGAGGAGCTTTTATAATTCTGTGGCAATTATCCAGTCAGATTGGAGTATGTTTTAATCTTACATTGTATGTGTAAGTGGATAGTATTGTACTTGATCCATGCCACAGCAGGCTCATCCTGCTTGGGCTTTGGAAATCTTCTGCTTATCTGTGAATTTCACTCTCAGAGATCAAGGCTCACCTGCGCATCTCCTATGGTTTATGTTCTGAGTATGTAAACCCCTCGCTTTTATGTCAGCACACAAAATGCCACATACTTCATCTGTGGCATTATCTGTGACTATGGCTTACTTCTGTGTCGTTTTTAAATTATTTTTAGAAATACTTTATAGCTCTGCATCAGGTTGGCTTTCAGGATCATGGCTCAGCTTTAGCTCAGCCAAGACGTGGAAGATCAATTTCATCCTTTGGTGGTTAGGTTAATCAGTCTGGCAAACTGACATCTCTTATTGTCTCCAAAAGAAGCCATGTTCCAACCCCTCACAGCTATCTGTGAATTTGGTAGAAGAGAAGGCAAGTGGAGCTTGCAACTACTGGCAGAGCCATGGGAAAGGGAGCCGGTGAAGGCACTGGTTGCAACAAAAAAGACACTCCTTAGTGTTGTGCTGCTTGTTGTCAGGTTGCTAACAGCTATTCAGAGAACCTGAACAGTTAACCCTCCTTGAAGGGGGACAGTATTTTCTTGTGTGACAGATGATTTGATGGGAAACTGAGCGGAGGTGCATACTGGCTTAATATTTTTTTCATTTATATATAAAAAATTATCTATATATTAAATACGTCATATTTTGGAATGGCATTTGCAGAAACTCCAGTGTATAACCTTATTTCTGCCTGTCAATCTGGAAATGACAGGGTTTTTTACCTCTGAACAGAGTTCAGTGATGTTTGGACTTCTTGATAGTTGTTACCACCTTCCTGTTTTCCAGCAGTGTATGCTGGCAGATAACCAGCTCTCTTGGGAGATGTCATAAACTTCAGTACCTCTTAGAAACGTGGCCTTTGGGAGTGGAGCTCTGCCTGCTTCGTACACAGTGCTGCGATCTTCAAAACCACTGCTTCTGTGCATCCTCAAAGCTTGATGAATCAAGTTGCTCGGAATAGCTTTGCAAGCCTAGGATTTTGGTAACCCCTTAGGAAGTTGATAACTTCTGTAATTTGGCTCTCTTTCTCTTCCCTGCCTGGCACGAACATTTGTTTTAAGATGTCTCATAAGCTCTGGGATACTTCCAAGAACATGTGTTTCAGGGAGTGAGCTGATGAAATTCCTGCATGTTTCTCTGCATTTCAAATATAACCCAGTGCTATTGTGAGTCTAGGCTGATGCTGTTGGGAAGGGAGTCAATGGTTACAATATATGTACTTAAAGTGACCCACAAATTTAAAGGAGTTTTTGTAACCTTTTGGGAAGCTTCAATGTATCCGCTGTGTGACACACACCCTTGAAACTTGCAAAGAGTAAATCTGAGGGTCGTGGTTTTGCTCTGTCCCTTGAAATCTGCCCGGCTTTAAATTGGGGCTGAAATGCTGAAAAACCCTTTTCCGTGGTTTAGTTCACGTGCCTTAAAAAACATCAGTGTGCCAAAGTAATATCCAAACGGCAACACTCTATCCTGGGGCTGGGCCACACAGCAGTGTGCAGACGCTGCTGAGGGCTTAGCCCAAGCAGAGCACTTGGGGAGTGTGAGCTGTACGGAGAGCTGGGTCGGGCTGCTCCCAAACCCGGTACCAAACCTTCACAACACAGCCGTGCTCTAGAGTGCTAATAAATGGTTCACGCAGGCAGCTATTCCCGTCTGTCCGCACCCTCTAGCTACAGAGCATAGCCAGGAGCGGGCTGCTCTGGAACATGCATTCTGGCAGCAGCTGGCACCCAGCCCTTTTCACCCTTGGGGTGTCAGTGGTTTATTCTGTCAAAAGTGGTAAATGGGCTGCTCTGC
The DNA here is from genome assembly GCA_013398915.1 of Dromas ardeola. Classification (NCBI taxonomy): domain Eukaryota; kingdom Metazoa; phylum Chordata; class Aves; order Charadriiformes; family Dromadidae; genus Dromas; species Dromas ardeola. The sequence goes on along the minus strand of VYZM01016672.1, from coordinate 43,492 downwards.
CTGATTCTGTATTGCCATGGGTATACCAGAGCTGCACACTCGGGGCATAAGCTTTGCTGCTGCTTTAGATAAAGGGTTGTGCAGAATCAGACCATACCTTTTCTTCTGTTAGCCCCTGTTTAAGGCACACATACAGAGGCAATTAAAGAAACCCCTTATGGAGCATGTAAAAGCTGAGGGGACTGAACACAGGTCACTGTAGTGGAAAGCTGCATTGTCAGTCCCAAGCTTTCTGGGTACCTGTGTCAGGCTGGGCTGGGCACTGGTTTCTAGAGGTGCTGAGCGCTCAGAGATGCCAGGGAAAGGGAGTTGGTCCAGCAGGGAGCAGAGGTGGTTGGCTTCCTCAGCTTTTTTCAGCCACCACCAGCCCATCATTTGCCTACCCAACCCTTGCCTGGGCCACCTCCAGCAATCTTTAAAGTCATCAGCACCGTCTAGTAGCCCTCTCCAAAGCTGCAGGCCGCTGAGATGCTCTGTTCCCATGAGGCTGCCTTGCAAAGGACAGTTCAGGTGGTCTTCCAGGGAAGGTGGGGTTGCCCAGAGATGCTCTGTCAGGTGGAGGGTGTTGATGTTCTGGCTGCCTGATCCAGATCTTTTTTTATCTATTTCCCTAGCACATAAACAGTGTTTTTCCATCAAAGTGAAGGTGACATTTTAAAATACTTGTGACACTTTTGGATGCTGTGGTGCCAAATGACCTAAGGAGGTGGAGGGGAAAAAAAAAAAGGGGAGGTGACTAATTCTGCAATATCTTCCCTGTGTGAAGAGGACAAGTCAGGGACAACTGACTGAACATACTTATCAGCTGCTTCTCTCCCTTTGTGCCAAGTGGCCTGTGGAGGTGGGGAGGAAACCAATCTGCAGTTGTGTAGCTGCGCATTTCCTCCTGAAGCCCTTGCGTGAGGAGGCCAAGTCAAGGTTCTGTAGGTAACTGATGTGGTGGTATTTCCAAGCCTTTGAGAGCGCTGCTGTGATGTAAATGAGTGCTTGTTTCTTCCTGGCTGGCTGATTTTTGTACATCATTCAGAAACCTCATCAGTGTAGGTGGCACTTTACAATAAAAGGGGAACTGAACAGTGAGCCACTGCCTGGTCCAGAAGGGCTCCTGGTGGGATGGCAAAGCATGCGTATGGCTCAGGAGAAGAGGACACAGAGGAAATGAACTGTGTTTGCTGCAACCAGTTAGCAGAGAGGTGCTGTGCATGGCTCCAAAGCAATTCCAGGTGCTCCTGTTGCATAAGATGGTGTGGGGAAGTTGTCCCATCTGCTTCAAGTTTCAGCAGCTGCTGTGGCAACAGGAGTTTTACCCCACAGTGCTCTACCATTGTCTAAAGAGGCAATGTTAAACTGCTGAAAATGTTTCTGTTACTCAAACAGGACAGGTCCCCACAATTTAGCATGAAACGCCCCGCTCTTGGGCTGCAGATGGAGCAGAGCATTTGTCTATGTGCCTGAATGTGAAATGTGGCATGAGTCTGTCGCTTCAGCTGACCCTGAGTGTTGGACAAGCTTGAAGTAAAAGCAAGTTTTAGCCTCATGAGGCAAAGGATTAAAACCTTGGTTACAAAATGGGAAATTATTGCAGAAAGGAAAAATAAAGAAACACAGAAGAGGCAACAGTTAATACTCATGAGGCATGGGACAGTGGCTTCTCTGAAGCTTATTTAAGAATAAATCTCCTCAAGAACAAAGTCTTCTTGAAAGGCTGCTGCTTAGACCCCTGTTAACCTTTTCTCTCAAGAAGTAAATTGAATTGCAGTTATAAAGCTGGCAGAACTCATACCAGAGGGCTTTTGGCTTCACTCAGCACTTCATCTTGGAGTTTACTGGCATTTACAAGGCACTACCTATGATGCATTCACACATGTGATTAGGTTCAAGGGTCACTTGCGCTGCAGCAACATAGCAAATTTTCCCAGAGTGAAATGAATCTCTAAGGTTTTCTTTTGCTTCTTAAATCTTGCCCAAAATCCTTACCTGAACGTTGCCCAACTGTTTCTCGATGTTTGTCCCACAGTAAGTGGGACACTTAAAGGCAGAACCTGGGAACACGTGCTCCAGGGGTTAAGGGCAGGCCTAGATCACCATGCTGTGATGGAACAGGGGGGGTGGGATGGTTGGTTTTCCGTGCCCTGGAATATCTCAGGAGGGATCTTTGACGTATTTTCTTTTGTGAAGTTTGGGAAGCTTATGCAAATTTAAAAGGAAAAAAAACCAGATTTCTCCCTCTTTCATCCAGGCAAACACGCAGCACCAGTGGCGGGCTGTTCTGCAGGGTCACCATGACCTGACAGAGAGGAAATTCTAAGCAATACAAATATCCTGTTTTCTGTGCAGTTTCCTCATTCGTGATTTGTTGGTTTTATTTGAATGGCTATTGAAAATTCTACAAGAAAATTTCTGGCATGTGCTATGTCTATGCCCATTAGTCAGGACAGGGGAGATGCAAGTAGAAATGTAAAGTGCCTTCAGCACTCCAGACTTCATAAAGGTAAACGGAGGGGTTTTTAGAAATGTCTCTGTAATATAACTAATTCCTTTTTAAAAATAGGCTAGAATACTTGGTCTTACTGCAGCAAAGCTCTGTTCCCCATACTGTTGGTGGTACATCTGTGTAAAATAGCTAAAATCAGCGTGCCTTATGGGGCAGCTCTGTACCTTGACATTCTATCCACAGTACAGTGGGGTATTTGCATTCTTCATTTGTTTCAGTAGGAGGTCTCATGCTTTTTCCATATCAGGCTAATAGGAAAGCCTGGTTGTTAGGTCCCACCAGTCTCCAGTGAAACAGCTGTGGGGAAAAGATAGCACCAAGGATTTTCTGGGCCTCTCTTATGTGGAATCTCTGTTATGACAAACTTACATGTCACCGTTCAAAAATATCACCAGTTTGATGCCTGCCAACTAGATTGTACGACTGGGGTAACAAAGGGTATTTAGCAATCACAGAAGACATATCAGAGGTGAAACTGAGCAGTGTTCTCTGCCATTGTGTAACAGTCTTTCTTCTGAGTTTTGGTAGTTTCTTAATTTAGTGGGTGTTTGTAGGTGAAAGTCTGCCTCTGTGCCAGATCTATTGTGCAACAGATGTCGTCTTCTGAGATATCCTCCATGATGCATTCTCTTTTTTCCAGATTGTCCCCAGCCACCACAGCCTGAGAATGGAGGCTATAAATGCCACCCTAGCCCCTGCAACAACCCTCTGACTTCAGGCAGTGTCATAGAGTACTTGTGTGTCGAAGGCTACATGCTAAAAGGAGATTACAAATACTTGACCTGCAAGAATGGAGAGTGGAATCCAGCCATGGAAGTCAGCTGCAGGCTCAGCCCAGGTGGGTGCTCCCCAACAGTTAGAATTGCCCTTGCATTGGCTTTTCAGATTATCATAGAATCATAGGGTTGGAAGGGACCTCTGGAGATCATCTAGTCCAACCCCCCTGCCAGAGCAGGGTCACCTTAGAGCAGGTTGCACAGGAACGCGTCCAGGCGGGTTTTGAATGTCTCCAGAGATGGAGACTCCACCACCTCTCTGGGCAGCCTGTTCCAGTGCTCTGCCACCCTCAAAGTAAAGAAGTTCCTCCTCGTGTTGAGATGGAACTTCCTACACTCAAGTTTGTGCCCATTACCTCTTGTCCTGTTGCCGGGCACCACTGAAAAGAGCCTGGCCCCATCCTCCTGACACCCACCCTTTAAGTATTTGTATGCATTAATAAGGTCCCCCCTCAGCCGTCTCTTTTCCAGCCTAAACAGACCCAATTCCCTCAGCCTTTCCTCATAAGAGAGGTGTTCCAGTCCCCTAATCATCTTAGTAGCCCTATGCTGCACCCTGTTCCAGCCTTAAACATTGAGTCCGTGTGATGCTGAGGAAGCCCATACAGCTGCCTCTCATTGCTCCAGCAATTTCATAAATGTGACTTACAAACACAGCTCTTGATTAGAAATGTCCCTTCTGTAACAGCACATCAGATGCAAGTTCAGAGTCCCTCATACAAGGAGACAACCCATGGAAAGGAGTATAAACGAGGCAACTTTTTACTTATGTGGAGTCTCTAATTTTGACAGCACACATCCCAGGAATGGGGGACGCCCTAAATGAAGCATTTTCCATCCTGTTTGGTTTTGCTTCTGATGGGTTTGGCAGTACATCTCCCTCAATGGTGTGCCCTTTTGTCCACATGCGCACGTATGAGCGTGTAGAGCCGAGCTTCCTTGCAAACAGGTTAACTAACTGTTGGCCTCCTGTGGCAAAGAGCTTGGTGGTGCTGCTTTTCACTGTACTGGCAGGAAAGACATTGCTGACAAATGATTTCTGCTTCTCTCCAAATGGAATTGGGCAGCTTTTGTTTTGTGGGTCTCTCCCAGCTGAACAGGAATTCCTCCATCAAAGCAGGAAAGTGAAAAGGTTTGCAGGAAAATGTTCATCATACAGCTCTTAGTTTGCCTATGTCTCTTCTGGTTTTAAAAGCTTGTGTACTGGATAAAGGTAGAACTCCCTCCCCTCTTCAAGTTTGGCTTGTTGATAGAGTCTTACTGCTCAGTCATCCTGAGTCAGCAAGATACACGCTCTGGGATTAGGTCCTATAATCTGTAAAGCAAAATGTGTTCGCTTAATCGGAAGGAAAGAGAAAAGCACCTTCTTCAAGCTCTTTACGGAGCTCACTGCATGTCTGTAATCTCTGGAACATCGTGTCCTGTCCCAAAGACACGGTCTCTCAGTATCTGCCACAGCCACTCCAATAGCCCCTTCCTGTAATGTATAAGAAAGGGAACTGGGAGTTTACCTGGCAGCAACTAGATCCTGAAGAGCCTTTTCAAATTCAGCATAAACTTCCTTTCCACAGTGGTCCCCGTTCCTCTTGCTGCACCCAGGCTGGAGAGCAAAGCTGTGCTGTTTCATGTAGTCTTCCCTGGGTCGCATTCCTGCGTGATGGCACTTGGTCTACATCGGGGCTGAAGAGACTGTGTTGTGATGAGCAGCAATCCCTCAGATTTCTTTAGCATCCTGAAGGATCAGCGGCCTTATCAAAAACACAGGGCCTTAAAAGTCTGACCCAGTGAAAAAGCCATTACTTTCACAGCACAGGCTTTGAAACAACTGGTCAGGGTCAGACACAGCTGAGGTTTAACTAGTGGGTCTCTTTCACAGGGCTAAAAGGAGGAGGTGGAGGTGGGAGACTGTAGGGAGAAAGACAGTAGGTCTTAAAATGATTGCTAATGGGTAAGATCCCACCTGCTCCATACAGAGTAATGGAAATCCCTAGCAGTTATCAGATGTTTTGTGTAGCTCTGAGCCTGTCAGCCCCATAGCCTTTTGACTGTTTATTGAATGAGTTAGTGAGCATCTTGTTGGACTATGAGATGGTGAATGTACTGGAGTGTACCCTGGGTAGTGAGCAGTTTTATAGCATCGTGTACTGATGCTGAAAACAGAGCACCTGTATTTGCCCTCTTCCCTGTCGGTCTACTCGGTGCCCTGAGTAACGTTGAAAATGGACATCCTTACTCGACCCTATTTGCCATAGGGAAAAAATGTACCAGACATTGGTCTTCCCTGGGGAGAGGTCAAGCTACTTCTCAAAAACTTCAGGAAAACAAGTTCAAAACAACTAAACCAATAGGTTTGTCCTCAAGAGAAGGTGCAGAAAATGCAGACTTGCTTTCCATCTTACATGCCTTTTTTGGGCATAGATTTCAGGTTGTAGTCTTAAAAACAGTGGTCCTTCAGCTCTTTTCTTCTGTTTGCATGCTCCTCTTCCCCTCATCCCCACCTGCAGGTGGGTCCTGCATCCTTCTGCAGTTTGAGAGCTGCACTCCTGAAGAATGTGTTGAATGTAGCTAAAAAGAATTGAGAATTTAATACATGGGAATGTCCTGAATGTGAAATGCACAATAGTATTTGCCAATGGGGAAGTGAGGTTTTTCAGGTCTCTACCAAAGACATAAATTAGGGACAGAAGCAACACATATACAGCCAGTTATTTGCTTTACAGAGGTGAAAGGACTAGTGTAGCGTTCTAGGCATGATATGCAGTGCTTAGCAATACCAGCTCCAGGCCATTCTCTCTCCACTCCCAATTTGCAGGGGACCTGTCTTGCAGGGGACCTTAAAAAGCCAAATTGGTTCCTGTACAGTCACACAGCACAGCTGAGGAAGGATGGGAAGGAGTACTGTGAACAGGGCATGTGTATCTAACACTGAAAACTCAGCATCCTGAGGAGGGAACATCTGCCTTCTCTATCTGTTCCCTGGCATATGTTTCTGTGAGAGAGAATGCGAGAGAGAAACTGAATGCTTGCTGCATCTTAAATATACCCAGCCAGGTGACTTCCACCCCTTCCTTTGGGAGACTGCTCCATGAGACAAGAAAAGCCATTATTTGGAACTTTTCCTATTGTTTGGTCTAAAATATCCTGCTTATTGTACTAGACAATTACTGGCCTTGCTGATGACATCAGGACATTTTTTAGCTTTTGCTCAGCCAGATCTATATATAACGTGACCCTTATCAGCACCTGTCAGTTCCTGTGGCCTCCTTGCACTGCTTTTCTGTTTGCCTTGCGTTTTTCCAAAGGACTGTTGTATGCGCATGTTTTGTTTTAGGTTCCCTTTACAGCTAATGGAGAAGTGTCAGCTTGAGCTCTGAACACGTGCATTAAGTATAACTCCTGAGGGCAGGCAGTGTGGTTTTTTCTCCTTCCCTGTGGCAGTGATTTGAGTGGATCATTTTACCTTGTGTTCTTCTTGGTTTTGTAGAAAAGGACTCTCCTCCAACAATTGGAGTACCCACGCTGTCCATAGTAGCCTCCACAGCAAGCTCCGTCGCCCTGATTCTGCTCTTGGTTGTGCTGTTTGTTTTGCTGCAGCCAAAGCTGAAGTCGTTCCATCATAGCAGGTAAGTGTAGCTGGAGGGGCTCAGAGGCATCCTGTTTGCAGCTGGTACTTGGTTTAGGTTTTCATTTTAGAGCAACTTATCTCCTCGTTTTTCTGCTCCTGTTTTGATCACCTCAGTGGCACTTCTGCCCTGTGGTCCAGCAGTGGTCTGAAATAGTTGTCTGCGATACCCAGCTGTAGTCCCCATTCTAACATGCCATCTGCTGAGTGGTTTCCTTGCTCTTTTTTCTTGGCCTTGAATATGAAAAATTATGATTTCTGCTAGTCTGGCTATAGGTCAATCTCCTGCCTCTTCTAGCTTTGGGTAGCCGCTGAAGTGTGTGTCTGGGTATATGAATGTATGTACCTCCTGCAGCCTGTTTGTGAGATCCGATGGACAGGAATTTTGACAACTGCCGATTAGATACACATGCAAATCCTGAAACTGCTGATTAGATACACATGCAAATCTGCCATCATTCCTTTCTATGGGAGGAGTACCTTCCTGGCCAGGGGTTTGTAGATCAGGGGAGGGACTCAGCTGTAACACTGCTGCCAGCTGAGGTCAACAAAGTCACTGTGGACTCTCTCTTCCAAATCAGCCACTAGTACTCCGTAAATAAGAGTAGAGATGTAGCTGCACAGCAGCAGGGAGGTTGGGAGGTGGGGCTCTGGAGTGTACCCCTTTCTGAAGAAGTCCAAACCACTGGAAAAGAAAAAAAATCAATCTTGGACTCTGACTCATGAGCCTAGGTGAATCACACTCTGCCAGTTGAAGAGCTGTCTGCCCCACCCCGCCGGAGGTTATCTTGCCAGCAGCAAAGGTGGCAGAACAGGCAGCGGCGCTGGGTGTTGCAGAATATAGCAGTGTAACAAGCTGAAATTGAGCAGTGGTCAGAGCTCTTTTTTATCTGCAAGCTGTGACAGCAGAGGGCTCTTGAGTCATGATCTTTGTCAGATTTAGCTATGGAGGCAGGTGAGGTGGGAGGCACTGTAACCTTTTCAGCTCTTGCTGCTAAATCTATCGGGCACTGTGAATTACAGCCTCTGCTCCTGTTGGTGGCAATTCACAGTAGGGATGCAAGGCTATGACTGCTTGACCTTGTTATACCACCATTCATGTTTCTGTTTGTTCTCACCTCTCAATGGTGAGCATTAGAGTTCTGCTGTGGGAGGTTACTGGAATTCCTGGTAACATGTATAAAAATGTAAATGCTCAACTTGATTTTTATTTTTCTCCCCCCTCTTTATTTCCTTTTTTGAGGCGAGACCAAGGTGTGTCTGGAGATCAGGTCTCCATCATGGTGGATGGTGTCCAAGTGGCCTTGCCATCCTATGAAGAAGCGGTGTATGGCAGCACGGGGAACTGCATTCCACCCTCGGACTCCCGAGTGCAGATTGTGCTCTCGGAGGGAGCTGGGCAGAACGGAGCCAGAGAGATGCAGCAGCAGGACCAAGGGGCTCGCAATAGCCTTGAGAGAGAAGATGATGCCCCTGGACATTCTGGACTGTGTGAAGCCAGTGGCTCTCAGCGCTCTGAAACTGTTCTTGTGCATCAGGCTGCTACCTCTTCCTGGGTAGCTGGCATGGCTAGCAGTAGACCTGTACACAAAGAGGTCCAAGATTCAGAAAGCAGTGACATACAGAGCCTTTTATCACTCACTTCCTCTGAGGAATACACAGATGGTACGTGACTTGGGCAAGGAGCACTGAAGGAGACCCTTGTAAGAATAGGTTCTGCAGCTGACTACCTAGGATGAAAATGGCAAGGAATGCCCCTGTGTGTGTGTCAGGCTTTTGAAAAGAGGTGTCCCAGTCTCCATGGCATGTTTCACAACTTAGACGTGCAAGCAGTATTTTAATACCTTCTTCTGAAGTATGCGGTGCTCTCAGACTGGGAGCCTAGGGCAGTCTGGAAGGACTGTTGGGGTTCTGCTGCTCACTCTTGTTGTTTTAGCAAAGGATTTGCAGAGCAACGCCAGCCTCCAGCGTCATAGTGCAAACGCAGTAAAATAGCTGTGTTTGTGGAAAACAAGTTGGTGGGAGTGGGAGGATATGCTTGGAATACAAACCCTTTGTGATATTTGGGCTTTTTCATTTTTAGACTGCTTTATTAAGCAGCTTACTGCCACAGTGCATACAGTGCTGCAGCCTTGGCTTGTAAGAAAACCTAAAAGGGATGTGCTTGAACTTAAAGTCCAGGACGGAGGGGCAAGTCTGTTAAACAGTTACTGCATCTTGCGTTCTTGACTTCTGTTCTGCCCTGAAGGAGCGGCTTTACAATGCTAGAGCTGATGTGAAGCTGCGGCTTAAGATTGCTTCTGCAGAGACTGCTGTGTCTTAGGCAAGAAGTGTAACTGGCTTGTAGATAGCTCAGGGCAGAACTTCTCCTTTCTCTGGTGTCAAGCCCTACAGCTGTTGTAATGCCTTCCAGAACCCTTGCAGTAAAACCAGTTAAAGGGGATTTTTGCTAAAGGGCGGAAATGGCAACATGTCCTGAGGTGGGCATTAAACCTCAAGTGCGTAAACAGCAGAAATCCAAAAGTGGAGCTTAAGAAAAAATGTCCGCAGTGTAGAAATTAGAGGATGTTGCCTCTTCACTGTCTCATTTCTATCACTGCCTGAAACATGTATTGCCTCTAAGGCTTCTACAGTAGCAGATTCCACCGTGCAGCAGGAGGGGCCATAAAGCTTGTGCTTATGGCTCAAAGATGAGGAAGCTGCAGCTGCTGGAGGAGGTTGCCTTTCTTCAAGTTAGATAAGGGCAGGTGTGATCCTTGTATCTCCAACCATCCCTGTCACAGTAACAAACATGGCTTGGACATTTAGAGGAACTAAAAAATTGATGAGGTTGTGGGAAAGAAGGGAAGTTATTCTTAAGGGAACTTACTAGCTTCCCCTAAACAGCATTGGTGAGGCTTTACTGGGAATATTGTACCTTGTTGTGGAACCCCCAGTTCAAGAGAGATGTGGAGAAACTGGATGGGCTCTGCTGGAGGCCTGCCAAGATAGCCAGGGGCTTGTGGGTAGTGGCTGAGGGAGCTGGGCTTCTTTAATCTGGTAAAGCATCAGCTGAGGGCCAAGCCAACAATTGACTACAACTACTTTACAGGGAGTTGAAAAGACTACAAAGGCAAACTCTTCTCAGCCAGATGATATAACATGGGGCAATGGCCACAACCTGTACCTTGACAGATTCAGATTGGGCATTAGGATAATATTTTGTGCCAGGAGAGTAGTGCAGGACCAGACGGGCACCAAGAGAGGTGACGGAGTATCTGTCCTTGGAGATTTTCAAGGCTGGTGCTGGCGATGGTTCTGCTCACAGGGGCAGGTTGTAGCAGAGCGCTCCAGAGGTACCTTCTGCTGTGTTGTGATGACAGGAAGACCACTGTGTTGTAACATTATGAAAGTGGGAGCCTGTCTTGCTTTCAACAATAGTTATTCTGGTGTGTGTTGAACTGCAAAAGTTTGACTACTTTTTCTTTTTTCTCTCCCCACCATTCAGATATTCCTTTATTGAAGGAAGCATGAGGCCTGCTGTGTTTGTCTAGCCTTCTCCCTCTTGGATTTCTTCCTCCTCCCCTCCCCCTGCCTTCAGGACAGAAGCACTCTGTGCAGCCTTCCCCGTCCTCGCGAGCTGTACCCTGGATACCTCCAAGCAGAGACGCCCTCAGCTGAAGATCCAAAGGATGTCGCCAGGTTGCCTCCTGGATGCACCAGTGGGGTTGGTGCAGCGCTGGCTTCCCCATTCCATCTGCATCAGGGGCTCAAGGAACAGAGTGGATTTGAGCTCTCCTCTCCTCTTCCCCAGCCAGATGTTTGACAGCAGTCTCTGAAGAGCTGCTCTCTTCTCGTGCCTTTCTCCTCCTCACACCGGCTTGTTGCAGCTTATCAGCCTCTCTAGCCCTTCGGCTGCCCGGAGAGCAAGGGCTAAAACCGCTTGCTCACTGGGGGCAGACACAGTTTATATATACGTATATATGTTATATAGGCTCTTCTTCCAGCATCCTCTGTGTGATAGGGCAGGACAAAACGCCTCACTGGGACTGAAGCTGGGCTTGGGAGGGATCCCAGTTAAGGGGCAGCTTGTGATGTCTAGAAGCGCCTCAAATGAGATGGGCTGTGTGACAACTTAGCTGTGCAATAACAGTTCATTGAGAATTGCTAGAGCGCTGAAGGCTGAGAAGTCCAACGTGTAGGAATGCCCTCTGCCCCTTTCTCAAAAACTCTCTGCAAGAGTCCATTCCTCAAAAACGCTTTTGTCTTCACCTTCCTTCTCTACCTGTGCAGCCCACTTGGTTAAGCTGTGTTTCTAGAAGCTGGGACTGGGACTTTACTGCCAATAAACCGACCCTTTCAGCTTTGGTCTTGTGCCAGAGCAGCTCCTGATACTAGGTTGTAGGAGAGCCTTGTAGAATGGCCTGTGGTTAGCAAGGTCCAGAAAGCTTGGAGGATGTGACTTTCAGTTAACCAACCCTGTGTTAACCTAGGAGTTAGCCCCATTCACTGAGGCATCAGGATTGGAACCAAATCCGTGGCCTTGCTCTTCTGAATAAACTGTATGCCTCAAAGCTTTTTCAATTAAGGTGGTTCTGCACTAAAGCTTAGGTTCCTTTTGGTCAGATCTTCAGGCAGAGGTAACACTTTTCAGATGTAATCTGGAAGTGGTTCAGGTGTTTGAAAATATCAAGAGAAAAAAATGCCCATAGGTAGTGAATGCCCATGCCACTGGTGCAATCCCAAATCACCTTTCCAGCCACACTAGGTACCTTTGGTACTTGAATCCTGGGTAGCTCCCATCTCAGAGGCTAGTGTCTCTTCCTAGCTTCATACAGCAGGAGTCCGCTCTCTTCTCCTAATGGGCTTCAGTGAGCCCACAGAGAAGGGCTTCTTCCTTGTCCAGCATTTATAAAGTCTCTCCTAAATACAACACAGTTGCCTGTTGCTGTGAGGGCTACACTGAGAGCAGTGCCAGAGGACACCATAGCTTATCCCTGAACCTACGTTTTGTAACTTGTTTCAAGTTCTGGTATCAGGGAAAAGAAAAATCCCCAAATATGAATACCTCTGCCCCCCACAGTTATCTATGGCAGTTCCGAATATCCTGGTTGCTGTTAACAGGACTCTCTTTTTGCAGGAGGCCACATTCATCTGGGGTAGATAATCCAGTCACAAAAGTGTTGTGGTGGTTGTAAGGTTCTTCACCGGGGAGCTTTGGACACAGTGTTCCCTGGTATTGGTTTCAGCAAGAAGAGTCGGCTTCTTAGATGCATGTACCTTGTCATAACTGTCTTGAAGTAACTAGGGGAGTGTTTGCCCTGTGAGAAGCTGCTGAATTTTTGAGTTAATGGAGCAAAATGACATGGCCTTATATATCATGTGGCAATATACAGGTAAATAGGGATGCTCTCTTTGCTGCTTTGCATTTGGTTTTTGATCCTCACCATCCTCATCCTCGTTGTTTCAGGAACATACCGTCACAGCACTTGGTAAAAGTGGCGCAACACCTTTATTTGTAAAATCACTGTGGCTTAGCTCCAGTTCCTGGAAATGGGGATTGGCCATAGTGTCCAGCCACGTGCCCGCTGCTCCTGTTCCTGATTAGCTGTTAAATCCCAGGACACCTGGGACAGTGTGTGCCTGTCGATGAGAGAATCCTATTTTCCCTGTCCTTGTTTTAGAGGGGTGTTGTTAATTTAAAAATGCAGTATTTTAAACTTCCTTCCCTATTGCTCGTATTACCTTGCATTAACATGAGGATTTGATAAATCTGGTTTGGCTATTTTTTGTTCAGTTTGGGTGATGAAAATCCCGTGTCGTTTTACAGGGGGCTGGGGTGTCTCAGCTTCAAGTACTACAGAGGGCAAATGCTGTTTACACGTCTGCTCTTGGAATTTTAAAAAATAAGCATGGAATGTTTGTATTTAGTTTTTTGACTCCTACCTTGGAAATGGTCTAAGCTTGAGCAAATTGTCTCATTCAGTGGTTTGATCAGGGCAGATGGAGGGATCGAGTGTGTGCAGTGGTAAGGCTGAAGGAGTGCGGAGGGAAGGATACGTGACTTCTTTCCTGCTACCCAACCAGCTTGGAGCCGGAGGAGTTGCTCTTTATGCATTTAAGGTCCTGTCTGCTCAAACTGACCCTCAGCAATCAGGGTGTAGGAGTCAGGTTCGTGCTGTCTTCCTGCAAGGGACAGTCCTTTAACCCAGCGTTGGCACCGGACTGGGGGGAGAATCCCACAACGAAGCTGGAAGCTGATCCCCAGGCCTGACCTTGCCCTGGACGAGCGCCTGCTCCGCCGGCAGAAAGCACGTGCTGTGTGGCACTGCCTGCTCTCCCTGCTATTGTAAAGCAAACAGCTGCCGGTTTGGGAGAGAAAATTTAATTTGGGTGGGGAAGAGGAGGAAGCAAGCTGCACAGAAGAGGCAGTGCTTTAATTTTGTTTCATTTATAGAAATTGTGGGAAATGGCTTTACTAAGGAGGGGGGGAAATGTGGAGGTGGAGGGAAATAAGCAAGTGTGGATCTTGTGATCAGGCATAAACAGGCAGCTTCTGTTGGCTTGCTGAGAGGGTAAACCAGCAGCTCCCAGGCCAGTCTCCGCTGTGCTGGCTGGTAGCCCCAGCTGATGCTTCCAGCGCTTGCAGAAGAGCCTGTTCCCTGCAGCAACACTTGTGGGAACGTTCTGCAAGGCAGAACGTGAAAACCAGTTTGGGGGCATCACATTCCTCTTGCCCAAGTCCTCAGCTTCAGAGTTTATTTTCATATAAAATGAGGTATTGTGGCTGGGGAGGAACCTGGGAGATGTCTGCTTGACGATTTTTGTCAAGGGGGAAAAGGAGGGGGAGCAAGGCCTCACTTCACTGATTTTCAAGTGATTCTTACTCATTTGTGTTTGTTTTCATTCTGCGGAGGCTGAAGCATTGGGAAGTCTTTTGGCCAGAGATTTAGGAAAAGCTAAATTGCACAGGCCTGTCTTTACTTACGGGAGCAAGGTCTGAGGCGTAAAGATCCCTCAGTCGTGAGCTCCGCTCTATCTCGGGAGCGTTTGTCACCTCTGAGCAGAGTGTGTCCTCTTTGGCTGGTGCCATGGGTAGATGCAGCCTGGATCTCAGTGTGGTGGGTGGGTGGGTGACACCAGGGGCTCAGCCTTACACGATGTAACAACAGTAAATGATTATTTTTTTTCCTTTTGTTTTAGTTTTTTTCTCATGGGGTCACAGCCTTCTTGCTGTTTTTCCCACCTATGTCTGGTAAAAGAATTCAAAGGGAGGCATTTTTTCTTCTTAAACGCTCCCGACAATCATCTCATGATCTGTCCTACGTGCTGGATCCTGTGATATTCAAGAACATTAAAATGATTTAATTACATTGGAAAAATAAAAATAGCACTTATTTTAAAGGTTTCTGTTATTTTTCGAGTCTAAGTTAAAAAATAAAAAGGGCATTTCAGAAATTCAAAATACTGTGTGCAATAAAAAAAACCTCCTTGCTCCCTTTCAGTTGCATATTTAAAAATAAAATAAAATAAAATGCAACATACTGCAGTGTTCCCAGCCTGGGCGTTGCAGAACTGGGACCAGTGTGAGAGAACCAGAAAGTGAAGCTGTCAGTAACCCGTGGGGGCGCGGGGCAGTCTCCTCTCAGCATCCGCATCATGATGCTCAGCTCAAAGGATGAGCCGGCCTGGGCTCTGTCAGAGCCTCCTGCCACCTTGGAGGGGGTCAGCGGCACTGGGGAGAGAGGTGGTTTTGTGCATTCTGGTTTTAAATAGCTTGCATCTCCCCGTCGTTAACTGTAGAAGAGGTAAAAAAATGAAGTCTGGAGGAGAGACATGCTGCAGCATGTGAGTCTGTGGAGTTGTTGCTGAGTTAAAACTTCATGAGTTCGGGAGGGAGAAGAGCTTAATGCATTTTTATCCTTTTTGGGTTTGTTTGGCTTTTTTTAACCACCAGGGAACTTGCTGTGTAGAAGAATGCGTACTCAGCAAGCATGCTGCTTGTTATTTACCCCTTGGACGTCTCCCCTGAGGTTTCTCCTTAGCCTTTCAGTTCCGGTGTGGTGGTTCTTTTAATGCATCTGGAGCCTGTATTTGGCCTTTCAGCACACAGAGAAGTCAGGTGTGTTAGGAAGAAATCCGTTCCACTCATTTTGGGAGGCAGCATCCTAAGATGCTCCCAGAGGTGGATGGCTTGGGTCAAAACTGAGGAGCGGGGCTAAGAAAGCAACAGGCTCAGCCACTGGAAGTAATCTGGGATGAAGTCATTTGCAGTACAGAAAAGGGAACGCAAGGTGGGGGGTAAGGAAGAGCTGTGACTGAAAGCAGAGGTTTGCTGCAGGCTAGTGAGCCGATGCGTTCATGGCCGGGTTGTAAGGAAGCTTGTGCTTTGTTTAAATGATTTGGCAGACACCAGCAGGCTTGCTATATG
>VYZM01016672.1:10247-26347 GCA_013398915.1 Dromas ardeola | reverse complement strand
CGTGGGAAAGGGGAGGGGGGAGAAATGTTTAAAGAGACGATGTATGGCACGAAAGGGCTTCAGAGAGGAAGAAGGGGCGAATGTGATTGATAAACAACCAGTTAATCTTGGAGACTAGATAAGGGAGAACAATGTGTATAGGAAGAGGATGCTATTTTTAGAGGGAAGATGGCTCTCATTGGCAAAATGCTAATCCAAAGAGGGTGGCAGGACAGGAGACATATGGAGAAGAGACGGGAGATGTGCATAGGAGACATTGGAGAGATCTTTCAAATAGATGGGTGTAGAGCGCACAGGTCGGGGTGAGGGGTGAGGCTGGGCCCAGGCTCCGCTCTTCCCTGGTCTGGGTAGTCGCGCCGCACCGGGAGGATGGCAGAGCAGAAACTCCAGTGGAACCGACCCCTGTTGTTCTGTTAGTGCCATATACAGTCCTCTTCTATTATTATTACTCTTTGTATTCCTTCGAAGACCTAAGGTAACATTGCCCTTTGAGGCAAGGGTATGAAGTAGCACTCCTTTCTTTTAAGGAAATCTGTCAGTAGTGTAATAGGAGAGAGAAGGAGAGGTGAAGGGCAGAGGAGATCCTTTTGGCCAACTTGGTCAAAGCAAAGTCCTTAAAGTCCTTATGAGACTTTTGTATACACACATATATGGTGTTTTTCCTCTGTGGAGGAAGAGGCAGGTTAAGGTGACATCTGCCTGCCTTCCATTTCCGTTTACTCCTTAAATTATTCCCAGACAGCAAGCTGATCTTACTGTAGTTTTACCACTGCAGGACTGGAGCTCTGTGGCCCGTGCCTGCCCTCCTGTAGCAGACGGTTGGCACGCGGGAGTCGGTGGCCTCCAGGAATTGCTTTTAAATTATTCCTGTTTTTCACTGGGCTGCAGTCCCCTGCCACGGCAATCCTGGCAGCCAGGAACGTGCCTTTCTTGTTGTGCTGCAGCTCTTATCTATTAGGGGTGTTGGAAATAATTTGTCACCTCTGGTTTGTGCCCGCGATGGGAAACGACTGCGGGAGCCAAGCCTGAGGGACGCCAGCCTGAGGTGGGTGGTCTGGGAAATCCTCCGTAACAGTCGGCCCTTCGGCTGCAGGGCGGAAAGGCCAGGGCTCGCAGGAACAACTCCGCTCCCAGAAAAGCGGCCTCGCCACAAAGACATCGACCCCGCCACAAAGCTGCTTTGAGAAACTTGCTGGGGACAGGGGATAGATGGGCTCCTGCCCTTACCAGGCGTCCTGCCAGCCGGCGCACTGCGCTGCCGGGCTCCCAGACAGGATGTTCTGTACGCGTGGATTTTCCAGGAACACAAAGCTGTGGACACACCAGACCCATTACAACCACGCGCTTTAACTCTTTAACAGGCCCGAGCGCATCCGGAGCCTTTCCTCGCCGCCCCTGGATGCTGCGTGCCGCAACGCCACCGTTGGCAGGCTTTGCGGTGTGACCGTGTTACCAAATCGTCCCCCGATGCACCGTAGCTTTGCCCCTGCCGGAAACCTCCCCTGCACTAACAGCTCCCCCAGCCTCTGGCCTGTTTTTAAGGGTGTCACGAAATGCAGGTTTCCCCCTCCCGGAAGCAGAAGGATGGCGGCAGGCTGTGCCAACAAGCCCCATGCTTTGCAAAGCGAGTGTTTGGACACTCCTCCTCGCCCACCAGGGCCGTGCAGAGGGCCCTTTAGGAGGGCTGTCCCTGGAGAAGAGAGCAGGGTCCGGCCGGGACGCGCTGCCAGCCCTCGTCGGCTGCGGTACTTGGCAAAACTGCGGTGGTCTCTCTCGACAGCTGGCATCACGCGGTGCTGGGAAAGGGATGGACAAATGCGGATAACGGACTTCTTGATTCTCTCTGTTCCCTTTTGCAGGAGGATGATGCTTCCCAGCAAATTCCTCACCTTAACCTTCCGTGAGACCTGGTCAGGGACGAAGCAGAGCTAAAGAGCCCCGAGGGTGCCTCGGCGGGAGGTGGTTGTCCCTTGGCAGCTCTCTGTTACCTGCCCCATGCTGAGCTCAGGGTGGCTCTTTGTGACATAGCTCAGGCTTTTCGTGTTACATTCATGATAAAAACCAGACTTTGGGGCAAGCGGGCACAGACTGGTGCCCACGCAGTGGCGTTCAGGGCACAAACACCCTTGTCTCCTCCTCTGCTCCTGCGGGCATGCCCCTCAGGTCTCCGTGTAGCTACTTTAGGGGGTGGTGTTTGAGACCGTGCTGTGTTTAGCAGCTCTGCCTGGCAAGCGGGCTTTGTCTTCCAGGTCCATGGATCCCAGGTGAGGTGGGGGACCCACTTCGTGGGGGCAGACAGGCTCTCCCTGTCCCCACACGTGCCAAACCGCGGCGCCCAGCAGCCTTGGGGCAGCCTGCAGGAGGGGCAGTCGGGTGCTGCTGGGCACGGGGCTGATGCTCTCAGGGAAGGAGAGAGCCATGGTGGGCTGGAGTGTGCTCTGGACGCCTGAGAGTGCCAAGGAGGCCCTGGCAGCAGGTAGGTGTCCCTCCCCTCACCACCGCTGTCTGACAAGGTGTGTGTGTGGTTAGCCTTGCTCCTGTCCCCTGTGCCTGGGGCTGCCACCTCCCTGCGGTCCAGGGGCAGACAGGGGTGGTAGGACAGGTCAGAGAGCTGGCGCTGGCGGTGCATGTCCCTCTTTACAGGACAATAGCAGCCAGGGATGCTTTTTGCAAGGCCGGGGCAGAGCTGCTGGCCACAGCTGGCACACAGCTGGATTTGCTTCTGCATTGACTGTGCCCATCAGGCAGGCCCTCCCTTAAGAATGGCTAACACGCTTTAGAAAGTCTAGAATCTGCATCTTTAATCCCATGTTTAAAGTTTCCTCTTGTTGAGGAGACCAGAGGCCAGGTATGGGAGTAGCTGAGTTTTCCTGGGGAGGAAAACTCGGGCAGCGAAGCCCTCTTGGGCAGGCCTCATGGGAGCCAGGAGCGGAAGCCTGGCACCCAGGAGGTGACAGCGCTGGGTTTCCCACCTCGTGCGCCTGTCCCTGGGTGCTGCCGGGCAGGGGGGGCTCCCCGCGGGTGGGACAGGACAGCGGGTCTTGCACAAACAGCTTCCCCCCACCTCCATGGGCCGCCTGCGCAGGGTGGCAGCGACGTCCCTGTAACGGCTGTTTCCAAGAGATTTATGATCCTGGGCTCAGCTCGGCAGACAAAGTTGTAACCATCCCACAGTCTGTGTCTCCCCTCGTAAACGTAACCTGGCTCCACATAATTGCTTCCTCCAGGAAGTTTTAAAATAGTTGATTTGTTACTGAAACTGTTGAGCATTTCTCTTGTGCTTCTCTTGTGCATTTTCAAAACCTTACAAATAACTGTGGATTTATCTTTGTGGCATCTCCGTGGGTGGGAAGGCCCACACTGTCCCTGTTGATGGGGAGGGGGGAAAAACAAGACACAGAAAACTGAAATTACCTTCTCCGGGTCATACCAGAAGCTGCTTTGCAGAGGGAAACCAATGCTCTTAATGACATCTCCAGTGTATCTTCTTCCAGATCTCCGCTCTATCTGCGAGCTGGTGTTTCTACTGCATGTGGTGATCCAGCCGTCACCCGGAGGGATGGCCCCTTTATTCCAGCACAGGCTGTGCCTGAAAGGGAATGACTGAAATGGTAATTCAGAGCTATTGATTCTCCTCATCGTGGAAGCCGTAATGCCAAAGGCAACACCTGCTCCGTAATCGCTCTCTTCTTATTCTGCCCTGTGGCTGAGTTTGAGATAAGCCCGTCAGGGCCATGCCCCGGGGGATCAAACGGAGGCCCTGCTGCTCCCAGAGCAAGACAGGTCAGCGGGGACTCTGGGAGAGTCATTACCCGAAGGTGAGCTTTCTTCTTTGCTGCATTTTGGCAGCAAAATTAGGAATTTCAGAACATGGTGGTAAAAATGCAACTGAATGGAGGATGGGAGGGGTCTGGACCCAGGGGCACATGGTGCTGGGGTACCTCTGAGGTGCTGGAATTAGGTTTTCTTGCTTACTAGTGCAATAAGGAACAAAGTGTGGTGGTGTTTTGGTTGGTTTATCAGTTGTTGGGCTGGTCCTGGTCCCTGGGGGTTGAGAACCAAGGATCAATGCCTTGTAGTTTCCCCCTGCAGTTCGCATAGACAATTGTGAGAGATACAGGGAGAGTAAATGTTTCTTCTTTGTTTCTTCCCCTGTTCGAAGCCATCTTCATAGTTTTATACTGGGGATCTTTTTTTGTCAGTTTTTGAGGACGCGAGGCACCGTTGCGTCTTGACCTTTCCCGCAGGAGGAAAAACCCACGCAGCGACATCTTGCAGCTCCTCGCCCAAGCCACAGTGGCAAGGAAGGGATGCGAACGGGATGGAGGGAAAGCAGTCCATCCCAGCCTCCCTCCAGCAGCGGCGGGCTCAGGCCTGGCTTGGAAAACCCACCAAGGTGTGGGGGCGGAGGAGAGGCGGCCGGGTCCCGGCGCTGCCCGGCGGTCCCACACTCCCCCCTAGCGCCCGCCCGGCGGCGGCTCGCTGCCGGCAGCGGCCGGTTGCCAGCCCCGGGGCGGGGGGAGCCCTCCTCCCTTTGACAAATTTCCCGCCCTTTGACAAATTTCACGTACGTCCTCTGGCAACTAGGCGCTGATTAGGAGTTAACAGCGAAGACGGGTTCCCCTGACCAAAGAAATTGTTTTGGGAAGGAATAAAGGAAAGGTCTTTGATCTTTAAGATCAAAAAAAACCAGAAGGTTTATTTTTTGGGGGGAAAAAAAAAAAAATAATCACAGCAAATCTACGTTAGCAACCAGAGTGCTAGCACAGGGATAAATGGGTCTAAACCAGCCCTGATGGACATTAGGCCGGAAATTAGGATCACCACCATTGGTTAGATATTGGGAAAGCCTTGTGGCAGGGTCAGGGAAGCCGCGAAGCTGACTGGTTTTAAGATGTAGTGTGATCGCTTTACAAAATGTCTAACACTTGCCCAAGAATGGAGCCTTTCAATTCTTGTTCCGAAGCTGGACTTCCTTATTATTGAAACAACTCTCCATTAGCGCTCCAGCATGGCTTCAATTGTACCAGCAACAGTGACCAAGTTGAAAAGGAGCTGGTAAATGTACCTGCCAGGACACCTAAGCCAGAACGGACTCTCAAGATGACGGAATCTGAAATAGCGGTGGCGTTCTGCGGCGACTGAGAGCGGTGCTGCGGCAGGGCCATTGCCACCAGGGCAACCCTGACAAAGCCACCTCGAGGACATCTGCTGGGAGGCTGCTCCTCTCCACCAGCTCTAACCTGGCACTTGCATCTGCAGAGGGTCACAACCCCATCCTAAACGTGCCCACCTGGCTTGGGCCAGAAACTCCTTGGCAGAAGACTTGATGCGGGAACACATTTTTTAGCTCTGTTGGGCAAAAAGCTGCTGATTTCGTCAGTGCGAGGGCGTCGAATTTGTTTGTGGGACCTAATGGCCATTGGGAAAACAAATCTCTGTAGGTGCTGGGGGTGATGGTCTGCTCCCTGCAGTTTAGCAGAGCTGGCTTCTTTCTTTGCCAGAGCAATGGGGAGTCATTTTCTTACACGAGAGGAAACAAATTCTCCAGACGCGATGCCCTTCTAGGCAATTGTTGCAGTTTCCTCTGAAACGTTGAAAAACACAAAATATGATTATTTTTTTAAAATGTCCAAAGCCTAACATATTTTTTTCTTTTATTGGGTTCCGTAACCAAAAAAAAAAAGGTTATTTAAAACTTTTATGTGTTTCCTTTTTAGTCTGCTGAGGGAGCAGGGGGATATTAATGCTTGAGGGGGATTCTCTCCCTCCCCTGCTTCTCAGAGAAAGCTTGCCTTGTTTAAAGTGTTTTCCTTCTGCCTGTCTCCATAGAAAATATTAGGGATATGGGGTCTGGTATTCATTATAAGCTCCCAACAGAGTAAGATCAATGAAACTTTAAATAAAGCAGCTGTGAGCCAGTATGTCATTTAGCTGTTGAAGTTAAACGCGCATATAATAAAAATGGAGCTTAGCCATTTGGCGAGGGCTTCTATTCCCTCCTTCAGAAGCTTGTGTGATGTCTTGTGGCTCATGTTTCATAGTCACACAAGGCAGATCTTGCCTGAATTGTCACCTGTGTATGTACCTATCTACTAGAGCACAAGCCTAGACCACCAAGCACTCGGCTGTTACACAGCCGTGGCTACTTTCACCTTTGCAATCGGGGTGTCTGATGTTTTAACCACAAAATCAACCCTTTTTTCCTTGAGTATGAAAATAATTAGGTAAAACAGAAAAGCATATTAAAATTGTCTTTTCTATAAATAGGGAGAGAAATGAGCTCCCCCCCACCCCCCGCTTTTTTTCTTCTTTTTTTTTGTCCTCCTAGCCTTGGGGAAAGAAACAAACCCAAAACAGGACCGAATGAAGCCCCAGCGCAGTTGTCAGGAGAGCTCCAAGTCTCCCTGCGTGTGCTGCTTTGTCACACCAGGTTACACATGGTGTGCAGAGCCCGGCAGTATTTCCCCCGGGTCACTATTCTCCTCTGCCATGAAGCTGCCTTCCAGAGCCGGTGCCTGATGTCCGTGTTTCCATCTCAGTCGGACAGGTCGTGGAGAGCTTTTTTCACCGGACAGGGAATCCATTTTCCTTCCTCTCTCTGCAGCGCAGATCAGGGCAGCAGAGGTTGATCAGGTGAGCCTTGTAACACGAATTCAGCCCTGCCCAAAGAAGAGCCTCCCCTCCCGCCCAGGCTGCCAGGAGGTTCAGTCTCACCGACAGATGGGAAGGAAGGGTGGGAGGCACCCGGGGAAGCAGCCACGAATTCCAGCAGTGTGATTGTTGTCATCAGCAGTATTGCAGTTAAGTCAAAGGCGCAGGAAAACAGAGGAAAGGTCACGCAAGAGAGATATGGAGGTGCTGGAGCGAGTGCAGAGGAGGGCAACGAAGGTGGTGAAGGGCCTGGAGAATAAATCTTATGAAGAGCGATTGAGGGAGCTGGGACTGTTTAGTTTGAGGAAGAGGAGGCTGAGGGGAGACCTCATCACTCTCTACAACTACTTGAAAGGACATGGTAGAGAGGTTGGTGCTGGTCTCTTCTCACAGGTAATTAGCGATAGAAAAAGAGGGAATGGCTTCAGGCTGCGACAGGGTAGGTTTAGACTGGACATTAGGAAAAAATTCTCCACAGAATGAGTGGTCAGACACTGGAATAGGCTGCCCAGGGAGGTGGTGGAGTCACCATCCCTGAATGTGTTTAAGAGTCGTTTAGATGTGGTGTTGGGGGATATGGTGTAGGGGAGAACTTTGTAGAGTGGGGTTGATGGTTGGACTTGATGATCCCAAGGGTCTTTTCCAAGCTGACTGATTCTATGATTCTAAGAGCAATGAAATGATCAGAGGCTGGAAGGACTTACAAGAAAAGAGGAAAAGGGCAAATACGTGTATCTCAGCTGAACAGGGATGGCTAAGGAAGGTTGACATTACCATCCAAAGGGAACAGCCTTCAGGAAGGAAAAGGAAGTCTTTAGCCTAGCTCAAGGGCTTGCAACTCAATGTGACAGGAGGAACTTTGAAAGGCAAATATGGGTTAAACAGGAAAAAAACGTTCCTTGTAATGTTATTTGTTAAACTGAAGTGATTTCCCACCAGGAGCAGTGGAAGCCCAGGCTCTTGACTTGTCTGTACGCGGGGGAGGGGACGTACCTTCCTGTGCTTTAGGAAAGGCAGGAGGTGGTGGTGAGGAGCTGGGGCAGGTACTGAGTGATGGACTGGCCTGCCAGGCTCTTTGTCTTCCAGCTTTCTGCCTGACAGAAATAACAGCCCGGGCCTGTTACTTTTCCTATGTGCCACCCGCTGCTTGAATTTGGTAATAGTAATAAAAGAAAACTCTTCTGGCGGTGTATATGCTGGGAATTAGCAATTGGGCATGTTGGAGGGTCGTGTAGCAGAGTCAGACCCCTGGAAAATCTGATGCAGCTTTATTGAATGCACTGTGAAGCTCAGGGGGCTGCAGGAGAGATGCCTTGGCTGTTTCAGAGCTGCAGAAATGATGCCAAATAGAGAAGAGATCTGCATAATCATGTCTTTTGTTGCTGGCAGACACATGGTCAGGACATTGTGGTGTCTGAACGCTTAACTCTTGAGCAATAGGTGCAATGTGTGCCTCTGAATGGTCTGGGGGGAAGAACAAATAGAAAGTGTGCCTATTTCTCAAAGCATTTAATCTTCCTAAAATAACTTAAAATGCAATTTAAACAGTAGACTTTTTGGCCATTGTGTTTGTGAGCAAAGCCCAAAAAGTATCTGAACAAAGAATATATTTTCACCGAAAGGGATATCCTCAGCTCAATGCTGAAAGAGTAGCAGAGTCACTGATCTGAGTGCAGAATTTGGGAAGGCAGCTGCACCACTGACATTTCCTTCTGGGAGGTGACCCCGATTCCTGTGCCAAGCGAGCAGGCGCTTTGGAGCGAGACCTGCGGAAAGAGCAGAGCTAATGCAAACAGATAATGATTCACTGGCAGGAACCAGACACCGGTGCTCCTGGCCCTCGTCCTCTGCAGATTCCCGACAAGCCTGGGGTGCCTGACTGCGCACTTGTTATCTAAGCCGGAGCAGGAAAGCCCTGCGCCTCTCTGGCTCTGCAAGGAGCAGCCGCGCTCCGGCAGGCCCAGCACACGGTGCCGGCGAGCCCAGGGCAGCGCAGTTGCTGCTGGTGAAAGGCCTGGGAATCGAGCTGCCTTCCCCTCTGGAGTGGGCAAGTCACGCAGAATAGTCTTGTGGTGGTCCTTGAGCTCAAACCCTGAGCCAGAGGAACCCTCTGTCTCTGAGGCTGAAAGTTTAATTAAATTCTGGCACCAGCTTGGCAGGATGGCCGATAATTAACCAAAACCACCAGACCCAGATAGATGTGGATCTGGGAAGCAGGCTGAGATACCAAAGCACTCCATGTAAACCTTGTGCCTGGCTAGAAACGTACTGTCAGGTCTAGCCGTGTTAGTAAACTGCTGAGGGAGGCTGAGGCTGACAGCTCCCCATGCTGCCTGTGCTCCCCTGGCCCCAGCTGGGTGACAACCAGCCCCTCAGACACCCACTGAGGTGAGGGAGAAGGGGAGGCGATGCTGGAGACATCTGTGACCTTGGGCGGCTACTGCTTTGCAACCTGGCGTGCACAGCAGCTTGCTGCGCACTGATCTCGGGGCTCTCAGGTTGAACCTGGCATGAGCTGACAACTCTCATACCCCAGCATCGGCCTTTAAAGCCTACACAGTGGGTAGCACCCTGCAGTCAAAGCCAGCTGCTTAAGGATCCAGAGATGCACACGAAATCTTCTCCTGAGCCTTCCAGCCATTGCACCCTGAGGGCTGTCCCACCTCCACCCGTATATTTGCTGGTGTAAATCACTTCTTAATCCCTGCAGGTGAGAGCGCTTTGTAGCACCAAACGCCTGCTGTGCTGACGGAGTGCTTCTTGCAGAAAGAGGCCATGTCCGAGGATAATATGACCCAAAAATCTGCTGAATCTTATCTTTCATTTGGACAACCTTTCCAGCATTTTTGGCTGGAAGTGAAATATCCAAAGTATGAATTGTTGTCTTCTTGAGGGCTTGGGTGGCTATCGTTGTGGGCCAGGGGAAGGGTGAATTCCAGTGTCCTCCCTCATTTTACCAGCTCCGTGCTGTTGTACCTGGATGGTTTAAAGCCAGGTGCCACGTGGTGGCACGGTACCCAGCAGGGAAAGAGCAATTTAGAGTTAAATTCTCTGGTGTGGTTATGGTGAGATGTGGATCTGGTTACTACTCCTCTGACAGCAGAGCTCTGTCAAGGGGGAGGAGTCATTGACGGTTTGGATTGAAAAAACCCAAAGAATTGGTATTAGAGTGGCCCTGAAAGTTGAGTTGGTAAAACTGAAGGAGAGAAAACAGCAAGTGGGAGAAGCTGGGAGCAGAAACCTCCAGAACCAAGACTGACATTGAACTGACTGTAGCATCAAATCATAACTATAGAAATACCGTGTATTCCTGTACCTGTAGGCAATATGAAGAGAAAGACCTCTGCATCAGGATGAGTAGTTTCAAAGAGTCATAATGCTTAAATATACCTGTTCAAAGTAACTATAGTGGTATAAAAAATTCTGTGCACGCTAGGCATAATTGCTGGGTAGTTAAACAGTCGGTGAAATTGCAGTTTTTCCAGCAAGATCTATCAGAAGGTCAGAGGAACCGGGATGCCATAGTTATACGTAAGCTTTGGCCTTTCTACTTTGAGTACCTGCATAACGTTACCCGTGTAACATGACAACTAATTTAAACAGTCTCTTGTGATTACAGCTTAATGACAGTTTTCCTGGATTTTGCAACTATGTGGTATATTGTTTTAATGTTGTTTTTGCTTAATATAACCTTTGCCTAAAAATTAGAAACAAAACCACTAGTGATGGGACACGTACCATCCTCCCCAGAGTTGAAAAGCCTGTGAAAGTTAGGTGATATAAACATGACAAGACATTACAGCACTGATAACACTTCAGCCTTCTGCAAGGGTTCGACATCTACTTCTTGAAGATATCGCAAAGCTCTTCATGAACTGTGTGGCAGCCATATGCCTATTGGAGTAGTACCGTGCCATAAGGAATCTGAGGTCATTGTTAAGTCCTACTTACCATCCTGTCATTAGGTAGATCATCACTTGTCCCTTAAATATCCTACCCTCTGTTGCTGCATCCCAGAATAGGTTTTCCCTGTTTCTGCAATGCCAGTGTATTTGTTGAGTTATTGTCTAGATTGTGATCTACTTTAGCTTACTACTATCTACTTACAGACGTTGCTGCTTCCTAAATGGGTATTTCTGATATTTGTACTGGTGGATTAGACTTCCTAAACATTCTGTGCCCTTGTTCTTGCAGAATTTCATCTTCTCGTTGAATCATTCCTTTGGTTTCTGAGACTCGTTTTGAATTCTGTTCTTATCTTCAGAGCATTTGAAACTCTTCCCAGGCTGATTCATCTTTACGTTTTAACGCTGCATGCTCTAATCTGCTTAACAAATTATTAATGCAGGTGTTGAATGGTCCTGTGCTAAAGAAGAGATCCCCAATTCCACAAAGGAATTGTCCCCAAGTTTGTCAAGGGGCTATTTTGAATGCAAAGATTGAAAAAGTTGTGCTTCCAGCATACAATGAATTTTACTTTGGCATTTTCCTGTTTGCTTAAGAAAATGGACTGAAATCTTTATTACACTCAGGTTTAAGACATCTCTGTTTTATTCTCCTTGGCCGCTACCTTAGTTATTCCAATAAGGACTGTTGGATTCCTGTGAAAGAACTTGTTCTTGATTGCCTGCCTTGTTGGCATGAGCAGCTTACCAGTTTACTGAATGAAAGTGCTCATAAACTGACGATTTAACCTTTTGTTCCACTGCCTTTCTGACCTTTGAAGTTAAGCTTGCCAATCAAAAAATTACCACACCGCCAGGAAGTTAGGCGCTCAGGATGGTGCTAGACATTTCTTAGTGATGGTTCATTAGTTACTTCAGGGAGTTTCTTAAGGATTAAAAATGCTGGCTGCTTGAGAATATGTAAACTTTCTTCATCCTATTCTGCCCCTATTACAGCCTATGTTCTTCACTCCCTTTTTAAGATGAATACTGGGTCTCAATTAAGCAAAAGGTGAAGATGACAAGACACGCCCAGTGTTTGCAGTCTGCTGTCTGCTGAAAACAAAAACTGTTGCCAAGGTCAGTTCCAGGCTCTGTGTAAACAAAGAAGATGGTTTCTCAAAACAAAGACATGGTGTGATTTGGGCTGCTTGGAAATGTCATGGCAGACCCTGGCCATGAGCGCAGTGGTTGCATTTTGGGGGATATGTCTAACGTTAAATCAGAAAGGGGCTCAGGTGGCTTTCAGGAAAGGTCTGAAAGGGCCAGCTGAGGAAGGACACATGATCCTGCAGAAGCTCTCCTGTTACCCTCTGAAGGTTTATAAATAGCTTTGACCCAGTAAAGTGTTTTTGTAGTGGTCTACAGCTTGCTTTCACGGCATTGTGAGATTTCCTCATGAGTTCACATTCGGTGTCTACCACTAAACACACTGAGCTGGTGTAAACTTGTTCTGATGATTCAAATATGAACCCAAGGAGGAAAAAAATCTTTTCCACTTTCTACCTGCAAGCTTCATGTTGAACCAGGTACCACCTGCAGCTGGCATAAATTCAACATAAAACCATAAACCTAACCTAAACTCTGTTGCATGTACTAGATGATGTAAAAAATGTGTAATTCCTTATCGGTATTAAATGTTTACTGGGATGCGATCTGCTGTGATGATACACTATTCTGCTGTCAGTCCCTTAACTGCCTCACGCAGTGGCAAGCTGCAGAGACACAGGCAGTGCCCACCCCATATCCTAGGGAAGAGGAGGCGATCGGTTCCTGCCTCCGCTGCTATTTCCTGAGCCACAGCCATCAGCACAGCCCGGAATAACAGACTCACCTGAATTAAGAGCTAAGGTCTGCAACTTCAGCGATGAGCTACAGATCCTCCTGTTACCATAAGGTACCTCTGGGATCAGTTGAATACTGCTGCTGAGCTATAATTAATAAGATGTTAATTATTATGTTTGGTTTGGAAAGATGAGTGCGAGGAATGGTATCCAAGGGGTTTTAGCAGGAGCCAGCTGAAACAAGGCGGGTTAGGCATAAGGAGCTGTTTGGACGGCGGAAGAGTAGCCCTCAGTCAAGGCTCCCTAACTCTACTGACTACTCGGTAACACAGCCACGCGGCAGCACGTTGCTCTCCGAATTACAGCCTAGTGAAAAAAAAAAGTGCTACCGCTAAATCTGTTTCTTGTTGGTGGACAAGGACTCTCAGCCAGACACTAACATATGAGAAATTTATATATTTATATTTGAGCAATTTGAAAAGTTTAGCTTTCCTGAAAAGTGGAAAAATAGAAAAACCCAGTGACAAAGTTATTTCTGAATGTCTGTTATTCTGTGATATCTAAGTCAATTCACATTTTCTTTCTCCAAATATTTTGAAGCAAAACAATTGGTGCTCAAAGATTAAATTATCTTTTTAGTTTTTGCCATCTCCTTGAGACTTTTGCAAAGCAGCTCTTGAGCCCTGATTGCTGCTACCTTTGAGAGAGCTACACCTAGTCTAGCAGTAACAGAAATACATTAGTTCACAGAGCCTTGGAAAAAAAGGACAGAGAATACATAGGTAAATAAGGGTACAGAAAAGGAGAAATTAAAGAAAGGAAGAGGAGACTAACATGGACAACCATAGTGAAAGTAAAAACAAATATATTGACCAGTAGCTTTAGAGAATGCTAGCTACATTTCTGCCTCCATTGACAAAATTGTTGCAGAACTGGGCAAGTGCTGAGTCTTTGCCTATATGGCTTATACAAGCAGCTTCACCATGGACCTGAGGGGCAGTAGATTTCACAGAGGGTCTTCAGCAATGGCAGGCAGAGTCTCTGAATTGGAGACTCTCTTTTTTCCTCTAGCTCCTTTTCTTTTTCCTGTTCACTTCTCCTCCCTGGTTTAATGCTGTCTGTTGGGTGAAACGTATAAACTTCCAGAGCATCCTCCAGCAGTTATGCTAGAGGTCTGCTACCAGCTGGTGAGGATCCACTTCCTTTTGCATGTTTTGAACTTGAACTTCCTTAGTTTCATTTGATGATATCTAATTTTTGTATTTGGAAGAGACAGTGAAGAGTCAATCCCTATTGACTATTTTCTTCAAGCAGTATCAGATAGTAATGGTGGCTGGCTGGGACTTTCATACAGTCTTCTGCTGCTTCATGCCCTTCCCACTTCCAAATAGTGACTGTATTTACCTAGTTACCTTGATGAATTAACTAGAGGAATTTCAGCCTGCTTGTGTGGCTTTCAACAGCCCAGAGTTGCAAGGAAGTCAGCAGTGTGGACATTGCTGGGCTAGCCAGCAGCAAAAATGTTAACAAGTTTTAGGTGGTCTTCAAACAGCCTCAAGCCCAGGGGAGAAATACTCCTTCCTGTTAGTATAAAATTCGGAGAAACTGGGTAGGCAACAGATGTGCCTGCTCATGACGTGACCTGATGTGGGAAGACCATGTGAGTAAAAGAGCGGGTGACCTTTATGTTGGTAACACCCTCAGGTAACTCAGTAACCTTTTAAAGAGTGATTTTTGTCTCCTGGACCCACTCCTGACTTTTGCTTGTCTCCTTCCAGTGGTCTGAAAATGAGATGCAGAGGAGATAACTGCCTTGCAGTAACAAGGACAATGCTTTTTGGGCTGCAGTTTCGCACTGGTAAAATGAACTGCTTTTCCTTAATGGGGTCCTCCTGCCCCTTCCCCTCCTCTCTGTCCAGCGCTAACCCTTGTTTTTATCCCACTGCAAGCTGGTTTTCAGGGAGTTAAACCACCAGAAATCTGCTTGCTGCCTTTTCCAGAGCTGTTTTTTGCTCGTTTTGGTTTGTGAACCAGCTCACTCTGCAGTCAGAAGAGTCCCAGTATTAGCAGGAACAGGACTGTTCCCATGGCACCTGTTAGAGCACCGTAACTCATTATGAAATTAGCAGCGTTAAATGTTAGATGGCACATCTGAATGTATCTTCCTCAGCAGGTAAAGGTTACAATCCACAGGGATAATCACAAGTGTTGTCTTTCATTGCTCAAAGTCCTCCCTCTACTGTGGATTCTTGCATGCGTGCGTCATCCTTGCTTTTCTCCTGGACCCAGACGCAGGCTGGAAGCACGCATCTTTGTAATCCAAGAGAAAACCAGGCGATGTTGCCAGTTGCCCTTGCTAAACCTTTAGCTACACCGTAGCCTTTCTCATCATTGCCTGCACAAATAACTTTCCCAGTTTGGGGACTCTGCATACTGTTGCAGTTTGATGAGAGTGTGTGTGAGCAGTCATATAAAGCTATGATGTCAGGGGCACTATGTGCAGTATTGTTCCAGGGAAATTTACGTCAGTGACTAAACATGAAAAAGAGAAGTTCGTCCCCGTAGAGCTGATTAATAACAGACACCGGGTGTAACAAAGATGGCATTTCACAGTCCTCAAGGAGAATGGGTTGGTGGTGGTGGGGTTGGCACTGGAGGCAGTGCAAGACGCCAGGTGACAAGTCAGGGAAATGTTATCAGAAGGGTCATACTGTCCTCAGGGTCAACCTGACATAGCTATAATTGCCTACTAACTCTTTGTGTAAAGCCAACTGATCCAGCAGCGCACAAATCTGTCAATGACAGTCACAGAGCCGCAACCTCCCTCTGTATTAGAAAACTAGTGGGTGTATCTTCAACTTCCAGATGTCTTCTGCATTTTGAATGCCCCTTGGGATAATCTATTGCCTCTACTGCAATCGTCTAGAAGCCAAGCTGTGATAAATTATGCAGAGTTATGTAAAAGAGAAACCAAGCTCAACTCTCCACCTTGCCATTACACACTCGATTCCAAATGAGGATGCAAATAGATCAGGCGCTCCTTATGTAATTTTCTCCTCTCATTCTTTGCTCATCATGGCCAAGAGAGAAGCACGCGTTCCTGCAAGACCTTGCCCACTCCTGTGCCTGTCTGGCACACAAGCACAGCAGTTTTTAGTCTGTTATGTACTGTACGAATAAAAGAGCCTGGTGGTTGCATTTAACCCATCGTCTCAGCATGAGTGACGGCCCTATGCTACGCAACACTGTGAAAATCCAGTTTTGTTTGTGCTTTCGCTCCCTTCTCAAAATGGCTTCCAGATGGAGCAACACGCCGTGTTTTCCAGGCTCCGGACCAGCATTAAGGCCACGCTCAGTTTTCTTCCCACAACAGGCAGCTTTAGCGCACCGCCGCCGGTTACCGAACCCAGGCCGGGCCGGCTGAGAGGCGAAGGTGAGCACACCTGCGGCCGTCCTCCCTCCGCGCACCGGGGAGAGTCTCGGGGAAGGCCCGATTACGGGGGGGTGCAGGTAGCGAGGGGCGCCCGTCCCCAGAACTGCTCCGCAGGCAGGGTAGGACTGAGGCCGCGGTCCACTGGCCCTACGGGAGGGCTGCGAGCGGGGCCGAAGCCCGGAGCGGCGGCGCCCCACGACCAGAGCCCGGCCGGGGCTCGCCGCCCCCCCACAGCCCTGACCCAGATTCTGTGAGGCAAGGGGCGAGGCCGCCGCCTCCGCCAAT
>VYZM01016671.1:4752-27179 GCA_013398915.1 Dromas ardeola | reverse complement strand
TGCTCAGATCATGAGCTGGCAGGAGTCCTGCTAAAAGGCCCAGACTTGCTGCTGCTGATTCACTGAGCTCACAGAGCAGTTTGTTCAGAAACTCGGCTATATCTTGAATATTGCTCTGTAATGTCTAAATGCAAAAAAAGTAAAGATAGGATAAACTGCCAAGAGGCCTAGATTCTTTGTAGGAACAGGGCTGGCAGCATAACTTATACTGACAGCGTCCTGCAAAAATGAGGTAGTTACACTCGAAGGAGCTGAAATTGCTGGCCGCTGAGTTGGACAGGACTTGTCAGCACTATCAGCTGAGTTAATGCCCAGTGGTACAGTAAGGAAGATGCACTGTTGGTGTTGCCTTTCTGCCAGAGTCACAGAGTAGACAAGTAGTAATGTCTTCATTCAGCATAAAAAGACTGTTCCATTAGTTGAAATAACAGACTAGGAATGGGTTTGTCTGGAGATGGAGAACAGATATCTAGTCCCAGTCCCCAGGCAGGGGTATATGTGATTTACTTACTGTTTTTGCTCCAGCGCTGTCATTTGCTGCACTCTAGGCTGACTTTCTGGAATTAATAACTTATTATGCTTAGTTACCAGTGCTTCCCTTATTGTAGACTCTTTATTACTGAGTTGCCCACCAGCCCTGCAGATCAGATGGCCTATCAGTTGCTGCCAGAATTACTTCTGCCTGTCTTCACTCCTAATCTTCTAAAGCAAACTTTACTCTTAGCTGCTGCTTCATTTCCTGCATCTTTTTTGCTCTATCAGCCAAAGACTTCTGTTCTAGCAAGTCCCAAAGGTGTGGTTTCTTAATTCCCTGGTTCATTTTGAAATAATTCCCCAGCTGGTACCAATCACTGGGATGAAGGTAGGTATGCTGATTAGCTGCTATGACAACTATGTCTAATTAGCTGAGCTGATATCTCCCTTTCTGAATACCCAAAGGAGGTGTTTTATTTGAAGGTTCAACATAGATGAGCTAGGAGTTAATCATTATGCACAAGTCCAGTGGTTGAAGACAGTTCAGCCTTTGATCTAGCTGAATAGCCTTAATTCACCGAGGCAAAAGAGGCCTTGTGTTTCAGGGATGACAGTCCAATCACCAGAGTTTTCCATTTGTCCCTCTCTGTTTCCCTACAGATTAAGATTCCTTTTCCTGCTCACCTCACCACAGCCCTCAGAAGATACATTTGAGCTCCTTCAGGCTCAAATGCAGAGATATAACACCAGGCATTTTGCCCTGGATGTCCATTTCTTTTGGATAGTTGTGCAACATCACATTTGGGAATGGCGACATGAGTTAAATATCTCCTTCCCTCTGAAAAGAAACTAAGTAAAGCAGAACTGAGACCTAATCCACAGGCATTTCCCAAAGAACTGTCTACGTCTGGAATGCAAAAATGGCAATGTAAGAGTTTCATGGTCCCTAAACTAGCCATATTTCCACTTCCTGGCCATTAAGAGCTCCCAGTGTTGATGGCTACATCTGTCCTGTAGAATTCAATTATATTGCTGCATCTTGGCCTAAATACAGTTTGTGTTCTTCCATGCTTATATATGTGGCTGAAGAAATTTGGTAACGTATGCTCTTTTCTTTTGGTGTTTGTAAACCACTGGTGAATATAAAGATAAGCTTCCTCAAAATTGAAGGGGTTTTTTGTTTAAATGACAAGAGGAAATGTTTAGAAAAAATATTGTAAATCTCAAGGTGATGAAAGCATGTCTGGCATATCCAATGGTAAAGTGGTTTGGGGCAATTTTTTGTAGCAATTTTTTGTATCTAGTGTTGCAATGAGAAATTTTGGAGTGTGCAATTTCTCTCTCACCCTCAGGTTCCCTCTTCTACTCTCCCACAGCAGTGACCAAGCCATAAAACCAGTCTTGCAGCAGTAGTCCCTTCTTTGGTGGCTGTTGTTTACAGGGTTTGAGAATGTCTGTCCCACTTAGATGCCTTCCTGAGGGATTTTCAAGGTGGTTTGGACTAGTTTGGATTATAACACAGTTACTCTCCTGCAGACACAATTGCTCTTTCACCCTCAAAGCCCTTCCTCTACCTGATTCTGTCAATGTCCCTTAACGATCCTTAAGTGCCATTTAAGAGGTAGCTTTTCCTGAGACATCTTTTCTTCTTGCTTGTTTCCTCTATTGTCTTCACCAGCAGCTTCCCTCTTAAATACCCCTAGTCTATTCTTACAGCAAACACCCCACAAACCAAGCCAGAAGAAACTATTACAGAACAGCCCCACATCTATCACATCTTCTATATACCATTTCAAAATGTCCTTTATGAAAATTGTTAGCAGCTCAGGAATCCAATAAAACCTGCAGTTTTTTAACCATTAATAGCTTTAGAATTTTTCCCATTAAGTCTTAACATGAAATAAAATAAGAAAAAATCACAGGAGTTTTATTTCATTCTTTCCAACATTTCTGTTCTATTCTCATACATAAAACATTCCTATAAAAATATGTGTATTTTTATATATTCTCACACTGCCACCCAGCCCGAGTTTCTTGACTCTCAGCAGCCTCACATGGTGTTGATAACTTCATGGGACCACTGCTGTGCTGTGTGTGGATGAGTCAGCTTTCCATTTTCAAAGTAGCTTTACTTTTTTTCTTGCATCCGCATATTTCTCATACAAAACCTGGCTTGCTTTCTGCGGTTTGTCATGGCCCTCCCTCAGAGCCACAGTTGGCTCCATTGCTACAAGAAAACCTGTCTTCAGCTACTGTTTACAATCACCTGACCTAAATGATTCCATAGGTACAAAGGCTTTCCTTGCAGAGCTGCATCTTTGCAGCTTTTGTTTGACGATCCTCTGCAGTGAAGCTAGAAGAGCCAGTCCAGTCTTAGCTGCATCCTATACCTGATTTTTATTATCTATATCTTGCTGATAGTTGAGGTTATCCAGGCTATTCCATTTCCTTCCGTTTTATTGACCAGTAAATCCTTTTAATTATACTGGAAATGAACAGAGTTTCATTTTTATTTTAATGAACTGCTGCTGGGAGAGTCCTTCCCTTTTTGAACCCAATCACTTTGTCAGCTTGATTAGGCAAATTGCTGGTGAATCTATTTCTCTCCTCCATAATCATGAGTGTAATTGCATTATTAAACATCTCTGTCCTACACACAAGCAGGGTTCGAAGGGCTGAAGGGGACCATCACCCCACAATAAGTACAGTGGCTGAGAGCGCTCTCTTCAGATGGAGAAGGCTCCTCAACTGAAGTTCTGCATCATTCAAGAATGACACTATCTCAGCGTTTGCCTTGCTGTAAAAAAGATTTGATTGAAACTAATTTTGGTATATTGGTGGTTGCTCCAATAACAGCCCGAATTGTTGTTTTAATGGTTAGACAATGACGAACGTTTCAATACTTTAGCTGATTATTTTGCTATACACTGTCCTCCTCTTCTACCAAAGCCAGGACCTTTTATATCGCAGGTGGTTTTCTTCCCAGAACTAATTAATCTGCTCCTTCTGATGTTCTGCCAGGAAATTCCATTCAGGAGTTTTTCTGAGAAGTTTTGCTTTGGCAGGTTGGCATTTTCTAAAGTGAAAACATGTGTCTGAAACACTTCCAAGTGATCCTGCAGATGATTGAATTGAATTTTAGTTTTATCCCTGAACTTTCAATGTGTGTGAGGCGTTTTTTTTGTTGTTTGTTTGTTTTTGTTTTTTTGTTTTTTTTCCTCAACTGCTCCTTCTAGGCAGAAGCGCAAACCTGTAAAATAACGAAGACTGTTCAGACAGTGACAGTACAGATGTCAAAGATACTCTTTGAGGCCCCTCCAGGACTCCTGGAGAGCTTGGGATTTGACAGGGGAAATTTATACCATGATGAACCTACTTAGCTGGCTGGAAAAATAGAGATTTTTCTTTTATGAGGAATTTTGCATTTCTGAAATTGTAGTAAAACATGATAGCGAAAAAGACTGTGAAACATGTCACTAAACGGATGATGTCATTCAGCCAGCCAGCTGGCTAGGAAGGTTGGATATGTCCCTGGAGGATGTTTTGATTCTATCCAGAAACTGTCACCTGATGTAAAACATCCTTAGGGAAAACTTTATTTTCGATGAAAAAGTCTACTAGGACACATTACATTCCTGTATGGGTGGGACAGTAACAGGAAGTTTTAATCTCAGTGACTGTTACGAATGAAAGGCTCATCAGCAATGTCACTGTGTTTTCTAGAGATAATGGTTTAAAGATTCAAATGCTACAGCTTAATTCTTGCTGTCTCCAGCTGCAGGGTACAGAGAGGGCTTACTTTTCTCCCCTATATAAACTGAACTTGCTTTAGGCCCCGACAGAATATTTTTCTATCTCCCAGCAGGATGAGTCTCACTGCCTCCAAGGAAGTGTGAACACAGGGACTTTTAGCACAAGATTCTGCTTAATCCATGGGAATAGCCGTCTTCTGAGTCTACTGAGCAACTTCAAAGCTCAGATATATGATTCACATCAGTTAAGTAGCTATGTACCATTTGTTGCATCACAGAAGGTTCATCTTGAGAATCTTGTAAGTAGTGAAACTCAAGAACTGAGGTCTTGATTCAATAACCATACAATAGTAACAGGAATACTGTTTTCTGTCCAGTTTTGGTCAGTTCTATTTCAAGAAGAGTGTGTTAGAAGTAGAGAAGGTTTAGAGAAGAGCAGTAAGGATTGGGCCAAGGTATGGAGTGATTTGTGTGGAAGGAATGATTGACCTGACCAGGACTCTTTGGTCTGGAAAGTGATAACTAATGAGGATATATCAGAGACCTGTAAAATCATGAATGACTCGAAGGAAAGCAGAGATTGCTTGTTCCTTTTTTTTTTTTCTGTTAAAGGAATCAGATGCCATAAAATAAATATATCAGAAAGCAAATTCAAGGCAGAGGAGGTGTGTTAATTGCCTATGGTACTGTCAATTTGAACTCTCAGTGGTAATGTGAGATTGGAGCTGGGAAACTTGTCTGACTGACTTGATCCTACAATATATGTTGCAGTGGTATAAACCTGGGAACCTGTGACTTTGAGATGCTCCTCTGATGAAGACTATGTAAAGCTTGAGAGATTATGCTGCCGAGGCTGGCTCCAGCAAGGGTAGAAATTTTTCCTGTCTCCTTATAGTGGTTTAACCAGAACTCTGGAGAAGCGTTCTGGTGAAAACAAAACAAAAAAATGGGTACTGGTTTTCTCTCCCACCCAAAGCAGGGAGGCAGTACCTGCCACATGTGATCCACTCAGAACTTGTGGTAATGTTGCTGTAAAACCTTTAAATAAAGAAAATATTTTGTGGAAGAGCTGTCTGGGTGATTGCTGCAGGGCACTTGTTTTCCTAGGCTGGAGGCAGGACCAACTCCAGCTATAGGAGAATTGGGCTACTGCAGAGATTGCCACTGAGACAGTATTACAGGTATCACCTCTCAGCTTACCTTGCCACTGTCCTAGAAAGCTGAACGGCCTCTGATGGGCACAGGAGCAATAACAAATCCTCATGGGACACACACACACAATAACCACTCTCCATAGCATTCCTGTTGCTGCAGCAGTTAAAAATGAGAAGTCAGGGTCTTGTCTAAACTCTTCCAGCTCTGCCTTCCTTACTTTCTATGGTGTGGTCTGGCTCCAGTCCAGCCCCAGTCCTTGAACAGCGGGGCAGGAATACTTCAGTTTTGCCCATGTGTCTGAGCAGCCTTTGGGCTGGCTGTGTATGGAGGCATCAGTGAACCTTCTCCTTTGGGCACCTGACACTTTTCTCTTTTCATTGACATGCCTCTGTTGAAGCTGGCTTGAAAAGTGTTTGCACTCGAAACAAGTGGAGCAAATTCTAATTTGTCTGGAATGGGCCCTCCTGTTAAATGTTAAACTGACCTTTTCAAGAGAAATTTACTTGATAGTCCTAAGTGAAGCCCCGCTTTAAGCTAAACCTGTCACTACAGCATGATTAAATTCACTTAAATGTACATCAGTTGCACATATTATTAATGGAAATTGAAATCAGCCTAAATGGTAACGATAAATTTTAAAACAAGGGGAAGAGGATGGAGATAGAAAAAACCACACATGATGTGAAGGTTAAGGTGCCTTATTCACCCAAAGATTAGATGGGCTGAACAGGGAACTGTATTCTGAAGCAGTGAAAAATCACTGACTACTCTTTTGTGTATTTACAGTGCTCCAATTCTAATCCACTGAAGGAGGGGGATTTGGTGCATTTTTGGCAGTGGTTTGATCTGTGGAGACCTAGAAGAATTGGTCACGGTTGTCTGGTCTTATTTCACCTGCTACTGGGCCTTTAAGCAACAAATTATCAGATTTCTGGCAGCCTGTTTGATAGGTGGTGGAGGCATGTGTGTGCGTAGATAGTGCTGAAAGTGGATTTCTGGGCATACTTGTGACACGGGAATGTCTGCTCCCCAGCTGAACTGCACATTTGACATGCTGCATCCATTTTTGCCTCCTTCCCTTCTCCACCATCCAGCATGACAGTTCCAATGCTTAGCTATTCTGATGACAGTTACTTAAAGGGTTTGTTCTAATTGGGCCCTAATAAATCAAAACTAAATTGAAGACCTTCCACTTAGGGGCATTTATCAGTGACTTTCCATCAAGCAGAAGGACAGAACTTGGCAAACATCTCCCAGACAAATGTCCAGGGACTTATGAAGGTTCTTTTTGAGGTTGTTATCTTTATGTAGTTGTGTGACCTTTGTGATTCAAAGTACAAATTTAAACCTCTTATAATTAATAACTCTTGTTCTACCAGACTTGTCTTCCGCACAGGTGAAATTAACATGAGTTTTTCCAGCTGTTTTGGGACATAGAGTACTTCCATGTGGCACAAAAAATACTCCATAAATATAGCCAGATAAGGTCGTCTTTGGGTTAGGAGCTAGGTAGGCTGCATTGCCCATAGCCTGGAAGTAAATACTAAGATCTTGTCTGTCCAACATATGATGTATGATGGATTATTTTCTTTCACACTAATGCCACCTCCACTTCCCATGACAGAAATATGAAGGGTATGTCTAATATATACCAACACCTGCCCACTGCCCAGTAGGGGACACACATTGCAGCCTGATTGAGTCCATTGCACTAGTAGTTGCACGTTAGTGTTAGCCTAGAGCAGTATTGTGCCTGGAAGTGATGGACTCTGCTGGAGGTAGGCTTTGGCATTACACTTAAATATGGGGATTTACACAGCTCTTGTGTCACATGTGAGATTTGGGGGTCAGCAAAGCTGAAATTTGCTGACTTTCTGGGCATGCTGGAAGATGCACCTTTTTTTTTTTAAGGGAATTGGTGGTGGCTGAGGATGACAGGTCTCTTATAAGAAGGTAGAAGGACTTCTCAGGTACTTGGCTGAGTTCCTGTTGGTGGCATTATTTTAATGTCTGGGTTGTATAATTAATGTCTTTATGCACCCAGAGCTTTGGAAAGACCTTTATTATAATTTTAATTCCAAATAAATTAAAAACAGATGGCTTGGGGGGAAGGGAAAAATCTTCTGGTCAAATTCTTTTTTTTTTTTTTTTTTCTTTTTTAAAAGGCACTTGTGTATAAGTTGTGTATAATGGACAAATGTGGCCCATCAGTAAGGATTTTAGTATCAAGGAATCTTTTCAAGATGTTTCAATCTGCAGTCTTTACTTTCTCATAAACAGAAAATGTAATTAATACAAGGTGTTTTTGAAATGCAGGGCAAAATGGTAACTTGATCTTGAGCAAGATGTTTCTGATATGGAATTTACAGCCTAGCTTTAACATTCTTTTTCTCATTTACCAGTAACATAAAAGCAAGGTCACATTTTATCTGTAGCTGGCACTGACTTAAAGATTGCTTTCAAAATCAAAGAACCAGAAAAGCTGAGCTCATTTCTAGACTACCTACTATTTCTAGGCTGCAATTCCTCTATACTCAAATGCCTGTGTATCAGTTCACTAATAGACTGAACACCTCACCTTTACCACATCTTGCTCTATTCTTAATACATAGTACATGCTCCTGACCATTTTTTCTGCCAAGTGATTGGGAGCACGCATTCTCCTCAGACCTAGGAAATAGTATTAATCTTCTGCTGTGTACTTTCATTTCATATCCTGTAAAAATCCATCTTCTGCTGCTGGAGTTGACCTAAGGTTAGATGTCAAAGGAACAAATTACTGTCAGTTGGTTGATGCCCCAAGAGTAGCTATAAATAGCAAGCTTTATAACCCCACTGATCCTTGAGATACATAGTGATAAATATGCTTCTACCAACCGAGAGGAAAAAATAAAGCTGCGTGGCTCTGGGTGATGTATAATATTTGAAACTGACACAAATGGTACAGCTACATCATTCAAATGGTTTTAAAGAAAAAAAAAGTAACACTCATTGTATTTGCCTGCTTTAAAGCATTAATTGGTGATTCTTGGGTACAGTAATCCAAGTAGTCCACTAGCAGCTTTTAAATCCAGCAACAAATTCTTTCTTGGCTGATGTGGTAGAGTAACAGTCTAACTAACAGCTGTCCTGGTTTGAGGTAAAACAGAAGCAACTTTCTGTTCAGTAATTTTACTACTTAGCTAGGCCTCTTCTAACTCTGAAATTAACAGCATATTGTGCAGAAAACTGTTCGTTCTCAGAGTGATAAGACCAATGTATATAGTTCATGCTGAGGAATGGTACCCAGAGAGGCTCTTGTTTATACTTATTGCTGTAACAACCAAGGTCAGCTAATTTCTTTATTCACCCTATTGGAGGGTTGGAAACGGAAAAGTGTAGATAGGTCCTACCTTCATGGAGAAGCGGACAGGACAGGTGACCCAAAATTGACCAACAGGGGTATTCCATCCCATCTGCCCCATGCTCAGTATAAAAGCTGAAGGATCAAAGGGTCAGCTCTCTTTTTTCAATGGCCAACGTCCGAGGAGGACCCTGTCTGTTCACCTGCCTTTAATCCTGATCAGTGCGTTCCTGACTTCAGATCTGGAATCCAGTTCCCACCCGTCGCTGAGTCCAGCCTGGCACTTCCCCAGTGCCTGCCAGTGACATCATCCTGGAAGCTTGATGTAGTTCTGTATATATTGTATCTATTTCATTATTTTCCTTTTTATATTATTATTAATATTTCATTAGAGTAGTTTAGTTCCTTTTAAACACGTAAATCTCTCTATCTCTCCTCCTCCACTCTGTGTGCGAGGGGTAGGGGGAGAGCATTTGTTGTCCGTCATTGGCCAATTTGGCCAAAACTACGACAGCAGCATTGCCTGTTCACTACTAGGACTCAGAGAACTAATTGAAACCTTTTTAGTGGAACAATTTTCTGCTGGGAAATGCAGCATTAGTCAGATAAATCTTTTGCAATATTTTACAAATGAAATCTTGACAAAATGTCAGAATGATTTGAAACCAAAAGTGTGTTTCATTTTGTTTTTCTCCTTGTTTCATTTAAGCTTTTTTCCTGTGGGGTGACAGCCAGACTGTATTACAAAATATTCAATTGAATGGATAATGATAATGCTGGTATTAGTGGGATGAAATGCTCAGATTTTATTTTTTTTTTACTTAATCTCTTTTTACTCCTGTATTCTTATTCTATTTGGATTTTGGGAATCATGATAGTTTAAAACAGGGCAAAAAAATTTTTGCTAGCATTGCCGAAGGGATGGAAATTCTATCTTCCAACTAACTTTAATGCATGAGGCACATTTTAGCCGGTTTTAAAATGCTACGGGTCCTTGGGAGTTATTCCATTATAACAACCAAGAGGCTTGGACAGTGATTTTGAAAATAATGTCTTGGGCTGTCTGCATCTTTTAAGCTTTCTGGCTGTTGATTTGCACTGGCAGAATAGAACAAAGATTGCATATTGTGTTGCAAATGCTTGGATGGTGCTAGCTAGAAAGCCTCTTCTGCAGGGTATGTAGTAAAAGCCAGGGAAGGCCTGCAACATTTTTATGACACAATAAAACTCC
Organism: Dromas ardeola; assembly: GCA_013398915.1. Taxonomy (NCBI): domain Eukaryota; kingdom Metazoa; phylum Chordata; class Aves; order Charadriiformes; family Dromadidae; genus Dromas; species Dromas ardeola. The sequence continues at coordinate 17,224 of VYZM01016671.1, read as the reverse complement.
TTCTTGTTCTTAATTAGAGATGGGCTAAAGCAGTTTTCTGGATGTATAGCATGACTATGGATGCTAACATAGTTCTGCTGAGCTAGTATATCAAATCCTGTAACTGAACTCAGGCTGCTGTGAGCGGTTTTTTTTGCCTGGTAACACCCTCCTTTTCAACAAAGCTGCAATGACCTCAGTGATACGATGGGATGGGGAGTGTAGGACATGTATGGTTGTCTCATCTCACTGATTAATGGAAAAGTTTTCTGTTGCTCTGCCCTCAAGCTACAAAATCCATTAACCACCCCTTGGGGTGCCTGAAATTTATGCTGGCCATTACCATCAATTAGAAAGTTAATAGTGTGATGATTACTGGGCTACAGTCCTAGCTATTTGTGTGATTTACACCAGACTCTGGTGGAAATGGGAAGACAAGACACTCGAACAACTTTTATAAGCAAGAATTTGGCATTAAGGGTGCGGTGATGTCAGTATGCCTCATGTAAACATACGGCAAGAGGAATCGTTAGTCATTCTCAATTCTTCTAATTTAAAAGGCATCTTTTAAACTTTAATATCCATCACAGCTAAACTGAGATATTTTTTTTTTTAGTTGATGACCATAAGCCTTGAGTCAGGCTGGGCCTATGGGAATGGCTTCATTCTGGGTTGCACTATTACCTGGTGGAGAATACTCTGATGAAGGAAGGGTGGAAATTTGCGGATGGAGGTTTGGCCATGTGGCTACAGATTCTGACAGCCCCTTTACTAAATACATGCTAAGGGATGCGTGGTCCTTACTTTGGATATGATAGAAGCGGTGAGATAGGTATTCTTTGCTTAGATTGCCCACCTGGGTTATTAACTCTCAACTACAATAGCAGTGAAGGCAAGTTAGCCAAATTAATTTTTCTTTAACCATTATTTTAAGGGGAAATAAACAGCTCATCTGGGTCACCTACAAAAAACATCTACTGTCCCTCTGACCCCATATTTCCTTTCTTTCTTATTTGGGTAAGATTTTTGAATAACTATCCAATGCAATATGTAAACTCTGCATTGGATGATAAAATATGAGCTGCTTCTACTGCTTGTCACATCTTTAAATTATTTATAGCAATAATCAGCTGAGCTATATAAAGCCAAAAATTGCAAGAAATTTGAGTGTGTATATTTCTGTTCGTTTAGGTTACTCCAAATAAAAGTTGATTAAAAAGGAGAAGAAAATTGAATTAATTTAACTGATTATGCAGAGAAATGTCAATTTAATAGTTTCCTATTGTTTGTTCATAATTTTTTTTACCCTCTCACACCCCGTAAGTCTTTTTGATGGCTTCTGTATGTGGGAAACTATTTTCTGATGAGAATATTCTTTCCATAAGGGAAAAAATACACATTTCAGTAAACTCATATAAAAATTCATAACTTCATTTCTAGTAAAACTTGCAGTCACAATTCAAACTGAAAGCAAGACATTTTCAAAATGGAGGCTTAAGTCTGTTTTAAAATGCAGTTTAAGCAGTATTTAATTTTGTATTTCTTCCTTTTGACACTGATACTCAGGTTCTTTCCAATCCTTATTTACACACACAAAACCCCAGAAAACCTATGCTGTCAGGATGGAGAGGGAAGTTGGCGGAGCCTGGAGGGACTTGCATTTGGCTCTGTCACAGACTTCCTTCAAATGTAGGATTAGTTTCTAGTCTTTCCCTCTGTTCCCCCTACCTAGGCAGCGGTAACAGTAATACTTGCCAGCCTACTGAGGGCCCCATGAAAAAAAAGTCATCAGAAATGTGTTCACTTAGGGAGAGAGACATGTGGGTCCCTTGAGTTTTGAAATCTCTTCTTTTTCTTTACTCTGGAGATGTCTTTAAAAGTTAATTTCAACCTGCCAGGGTAAATTTGAAATGTTTTAGTGCTGTGACATGTGTGGTGCCATTACAGACACTTAAAGAAATGCTAACCAATTCTTTAGCTTGTCACTGCTGTCAGGCCACTTAATATTGCACTCTTGAACCAAACTCCTATGAAGGCAAGAAAAGCCTCTCTAAACTAGTTTCACTTTAGCTTAATGCAATGAGCTATAGCGAAAAATCAGCCAACATTCATTAATAAAGTGAGGAAGAGGATGCCATCCAGAGGGACCTGGACAGGCTTGAGAGGTGGGCCCATGTGAACCTCATCAAGTTCAACCAGACCAAGTACAAGGTCCTGCACCTGGGTCATGGCAATCCCAGGCACAAATACAGGTTGGGCGGAGAATGGCTGGAGAGCAGCCCTGAGGAGAAAGACTTGGGAGTGCTGGTGGATGAAAAGCGCAACGTGTGCCATCAATGCATGCTTGCAACCCAGAAAGCCAACTGCATCCTGGGCTGCATCAAAAGAAGTATGTCCAGCAGGTGGAGGGAGGTGATTCTGCCCCTCTACTCTGCTCTGGTGAGACCCCATCTGGAGTACTGCATCCAGTTCTGGAGTCCTCAGCACAAGTAAGACGTGGACCTGTTGGAGCGGGACCAGCGGAGGGCCACAAAGATGATCAGAGGGTTGGAGCACCTATGCTATGAGGACAGGCTGAGAGAGTTGGGTTTGTTCAGCCTGGTGAAGAGAAGGCTCCAGGGACACCTTACAGCAGACTTCCAGTACCTAAAAGGGGCCTACAGGAAAGATGGGGAGGGACTCTTTATTAGGGAGAGCAGTGATAGGATGATGGGTAATGATTTCAAACTGAAAGAGGGGAGATTTGGATTAGATATTAGGAAGAAATTATTTAGTGTATGGGTAGTGAGGCACTGGAACAGGTTGCCCAGAGAAGCTGTGGATGCCCCATCCCTGGAAGTGTTCAAGGCCAGGCTGGATGGGGCTTTGAGCAGCCTGGTCTAGTGGGAGGTGTTCCTGTCCATGGCAGGGGGTTGGAACTAGATGATCTCTAAGGTCCCTTCCAGCTCTAACCATTCTATGATTAAGAGGAGGCCAGGGGAGGCATAAAGACACAGTATGGCTGATCCCAAGCTGCTGAAAGGCCTTTAGCAGAGGCAGTGTGTCAGGGACACACATCGGTTCAGTGTTGAAAGGCCTGGGCTGCTCAGTGGGATAAGGAAGTTTTAAATAAAAATCCTGTGTTCTGCCTTAAGAAATCCACAGGAAAAATTCCTTAGGCTTTCTGATGTGATAACCTGTGTGCTGGAGGGGACCGATGGCCGTTCAGAGTGTGACCTTGGGAGAGAAACTTGCACAAATGAGGGTAAGGTCTGCCTCTTTGCTGCATGAAAACTGTGTCCTAGGACATAGGATTCACTGTGTTTACATCTTGCAATTGCCCTTCAAAGTCGAGATGTAAAACTCCCCTCAAAATGTCTCTATGAGCCAGGCAAACAGTTCCCATTAGAAGTGGACAAGGCCTTAAGGAACTTATACAAGTTAGAATGAGCCAGTGGTGAGAAGTGTCCAGGTGAAGCAAGATAATTTGTAAAATAAGAGTAACTTTCTATGAAAATAAAGAATAGGATAAAAAAAACCAGTTCCTCCCTGAGAGAGAAGGTGAGCTCAGACATTATTACTTTCTGGAAGAAGCACCAGGGTTACACATGAAGGAGTTAAATCAAAACAGGCATCAGATGAAAAGTGACATCTATCAATGGCTTGTGAAAGGCTTAATATGAAGAACATGCGAACTTAAATGGTTAGGTGTTGAAGAAGACTTTGACATTAGTAGCTTTTGTGAAACATGGTGGCATGGCAAAAATCAATGGGCAACTTTAGTACTTGGCTGTAAAACCATAAAAGAAAGAGTTTCAATTTAAGTGATGAGGGAATAGCACCTCAGCCTAGAAAGATCCCCAGAAAGAAAGAATGCAAACGTCAACGACTCTACGGCAGAGTTTACAAACAGGTTTAAGACATTGCAGGCAGGAATACAAATACACTCCCAAACGCCAGCTCCAGTATTTTTCACATTCACACATGAAAGATCATTTTTAAAGTCTCAATTGCTCCTTTATTCAAAAACTTATTCAGTTAAAGCCTTTTGTACATGCAGCCTGTGACTCCACAATTCTGCCTTCTGTGGTCTGAAAGCCTTCTATCCAAAAATCTGCTTATGTAGAGATTAATGCGGCTGCAAGTGGCAAATCTTGTGCTCAACCGGCCAGTCCCTTTGGAGACAAACCAGGTGGCAAATGCAGTTATGCGGGAGTTTGGAACAGATGATCTAATAGATGCTGCTGTTTCTTACTTAAAATACCCGCCTTCTGCCAGGGGTGAATTCACGTGCAGAAGGGGGAACAGGCTGGAGGCCATCTCTTCACGCTGCTCCTGATCACGACAGGCTGCCCTGTTCTGCTGCTCCCTAACCACGTTACAGATGCTCCTGGTCCTGCCTCCCAGGGCTGGCTGCCACCCGGACAGCAGTTAGAGCAGCAAGTTAAACTGTGGAGGAAGGAGGGTGAGGACATGACACATTGCCAGTCGTCTCATGGTCGAGGCGAGGGGGAAGCAGTTACGTTAATACGTGAAAACCGGGCATAACTGGTGGAAAAAGAGGGGAAAAAAAATAGTAAATGGTGCCAATTAAAGTGATTCCTTTTTAATGATGTGTGTTATAGCAAGGAACTTCGTCTGTTAACGTACGTCCTTATTGGGAAGAAAGCTGCACTCTAATAGGCAGGAGACGTGGTGTTAAACAGCTTAAAGTCTACATGTAATGGTTTTGGTTTTTTTTGTCTTACGGAGTGTTCCGGAAGGATCTTGTTGCAAAAGAAACCTTGACCAAACAATCAACTGGCTGATTCTTCAATTCTTCAGCAGCTTATATAAAATAAGTACAGACAGCCTTAAATTTGTAACAAAGGAGAGTAAAAAGCAACTTGCTAGGGAATTTATTTAATCTATATATTCAAACTGACAGTCCTCTGAATTTCAGTCTGCGCTTCTTGAGAAAGAAGAAAATTTCCATAGGGTTCATGTTACTGGTTGATTCAGAATGCCTATTATCATTGTGAAATATTGGTAGGAATGGATTGAGATTTATTCATGACAGTAGGTGGACTAATGGAATTCAGTGACTTTATTTAAAATGTGCGGGAGTTTATTATAATACTGTAATAGAAATGTCATTTACCCTGACGGGAAGAGAGGGGAAAAGCCCTGTCAATGAATAATAATGAAGTTATTTAAATGTCAACTTTCTTGCAAATAGTTTGCAAACTATAAATTATTTTACATGTTCCTAGTTTTGTTTTAATTTCTCAGGGAAGTCAGAGCTTCAGTCCCACAGTTTTGGTACTTTTTTTATCCTGCCAAGTGAACTAGTAATAATTAAAATGTTTATCTTGTATATTTGCAGAAATCATTCTGATTTACTGAAAAAGTAGGGAGTCTGATTCTAAACAGCTACTGGTAAAATTTGGGATCGTTTTAATGGAAGCAATTACAACTAGAATGGTGGGACAGCTGTGAAGTTCAGAATTAAGTCTAAATACTCTGCTTCTGAATATTAGTCTTTTACTAAGTATCATCTGCATTTCAGTAACATCCACAATGTCCTAACACATACCTATTTTTTTTTTTCATGTTTCGACTTGCACATATATCAAACCTCTCTGTAGGCTTTCCTATTTCAAACTCATCTGGACTTATTTTGATTTAGCCTGTAACTGTACCAAGCCAAATCAGGCCAAAATGGAAAGATTTACACATGGATTTATATTAATTTGATGAAACATGTATAAGCACACCCGCCCCCAAACACTTTGAGAAAGCATTGCAATGTGCATGTCTACACAAGAGCTAATATAACAGGGCTTACTCTTCACTCAGTTGCATACAGTTATTTCAGTAGCTGTGGCTTTTCAGCAGATGGTTCAGAAGGGATAGAGTTTCATTTTTGTGTTTTGCGCTCTACAGGTCCTGGGTTTAGTCCTTTCAGATGGTTTATCCGAGCGTTCGCTTGCTCTTCTCATGTTATACAAATGCCCTAAAATTGAGTTCTCTCTGCAGAGCTTCAGAGAAGCAGCCTACCACACAAAGTGTGGGAGATGTTGGTTGATACATATCCGTTCCCCTTCAGATAACTGGGATTGAATTTGTTGATCCTACACTGTCATTACTGCCTACACCCTGCTGAGGTGCATCTGTCTTTTGCAACACTTCCAGGTTAGGCTGGCTTCCTGGATCAAAAAAAGGCTGATAATGTCTTCATGTGTTACGAGTCTCATGCTGCTTTATACACCCATTTAATAAGACAAATGAAGAGCTCATTATCCAGGCTGCTAATCAATGCCTGCTTGTGTATATATATGTGTGTGTGTATACATATATATATATATATATACACACATACATAAAATAGGAATAAAATGAATGCAGGTTGGTGATACCCCTGGGTCAGATCTCAACAGAGGCTTCATGTGTACGCAGTGTTTCATTCGATACAGTTCTCTTGTTCCACTGCTCTGTGTGTGTGTATCTATCACCATTTCTTTGTGTTAAAGCCCTTCTAGGTCCCTATCTGCTGTTCTGTAACATTTACGTCCCTGTTAAAATTTAGGTTAATTGTAAAGTGGTGTAAGAGAAACAACAACTTGTAACTGGGCAGGTAGAAGCATTGGCTATTGCTAGTTTAGAACGTGATAATGATAGTAAGATCTAATAGTGACTCCTTTGATTGCTTGTATATTTGTTCATCTGCAAAACCCATGTTTTTCTAAGCTTTGCAATCTTTCAGTTGCTTTTGTAGACTTTGACAGAAGCACACATTTCCATCTGAATATAACGTTACCTGTAAGTAAAGCTGTGAATGCAAAATAATTGCCCAGAGTTTTGAAGTAAGAAATGGCTGGCAATTCTGACTAAGATTACCATTTGTAATAGGCCTTCGACATCTGTTTGCCTATGCTGTGGCAGGGGTACTGGCTGCTTTTCTTTAACAATTTCAAAACATCTTTTATGTGTCAGATTTTCTTCACTCCTATCCCCTTTTGAAGGGTTCCATTTTGAAATCACTGTCACTGGTATAAGAAGAGCTGCATTACTTCATTAGTATATTTTTCCTAACTCAGCAGGTCAGACTTAGTCCTTACATTCTATATATGTTTTTATCAGACCAAACTTCACAAAGGGTAGGTGTTGGTCAGACCGCAACAGAAATATTAATTTCTGAGAAGGCCAGGTAGTGAGGTGGATGGGGTAACCAAAGTGAACCACCAGTCCTTGGCAGGATTCAGCATCCTGCTGTGGCTCCCTTCACCGGAATGCTGGCACATCTCTGAAATATTCAGTAACAGAATAACTGTAAAAGTATCTTCCTGCTCTTCAGTCCACTGAGGAAATGGCTCGGTTAGTTTATATGTGCTCCTAAGAGAGATGACCTTATAAAGGGACAGATCAATCAGTAGATGAGAATTTGACATTGATGTTCTAACCAACAAAGGTCATATATGCACACAGGGGTGCTGATGTTTGGGGAGGGTTGGGGGAGAAAGAAGCTATGGTCATAGACCATAGGTCAATTGTTATATGACCAGGAGAGATATATGCAAATGTTTTGATAAAGTTCCTGAATAGAAAGACTCAATGAAAATACACATTTTAGTGCAATTCATCTTAATGCGTAGAAACCCAAGCTGCCGCCTTCTTGTTTTATCCATGTACTGATTGCAAAATCTGAAATCCCAGAAGCTGTGGTATGAATGTAGGTGTAAAACCTGATCCAGAAATGTAACACACTCTGCGCAAAATAAAAAAAAATACTGTAGATATGAAGTGTTGTAAATAGCTTTGTGAATTTAGCCATTGTTTCCCAGACAGGAGAGAATCTGGAAATAATGGGTGCCTCAGGTTTACTTTAGAATGACTGTGTCCAGTTCTGGGCTCCCCAGTTCAAGAAAGACAAGGAACTACTGGAGAGAGTCGAGTGAAGGGCTACAAAGAGAGATGCCTGGAGCATCTCTCTTACGAGGAAAGGCTGAGTGACCTGGGCCTGTTTAGCCTGGAAAAGACTGAGAGGGAATCTTATCAATGCTTAGAAATATCTAAAGGGCAGGTGTCAAGAGGATGGGCCAGACTCTTTTAAGAAGTGGAGCCCAGCAACAGGACAAGGGGTAATGGGCACAAACTGGAACACAGGAAGTTCCATCAGAACATGAGGACAAAATTCTGTGCTTTGAGGGGGACAGAGCACTGGAACAGGCTGCCCAGAGAGGCTGTGGAGTCTCCTTCTCTGGAGACATTCAAAATCTGCCTGGATGTGATCCTGTGCAACCTTACCTAGATGAACCTGCTTTGGTAGGGGGGTTGGACTAGATGATCTCCAGAGGTCCCTTCCTACCATTCTGTGATTCTGTGACTAGTTTTGGAGTGATTAGCAGAAGGGAAAATTCATGTTACTGCTTGCAAGTGAAGTTCTGTGTGAACCAATTTGTACATTTTAAACACAAGATGCAGATTTATTATCTGCAAGAATATGTTATACTTTTTAATGTCTCTGTTACCCAGATATATGTCACTTTTCTGCAATTTGTGGATACCAGATGTACTGGTTTGGGCTGATTATCTAAATCCCCTGGATATTAGGACGTAACTCAGGCAAGCATGAGCTGCATAACGAACAAAACCTCTGCTGATAATTGATCTTGGTTCCGGTAATGTGTTTAGAGTAAATGTAACAGGAACTTTGCACAGTCTTGTTTATTCAATTGTTTTGTTCTTCCCCAAGACATGTAGTTAGTGTCTCTATGGGCAACCCTCAAATCAGAAATATATTATTTTCTCTACTGAATGGTGGCTCTTAAAACAAGAATAAAGCATCTGTGTCCATACTCTCTGCTTGTCCATGTGAAAAAGCCCATATATGTTATAGGTATAATGATCATGTAGTTAGGTTTTCAAAAGGGTATCGCTGTTTTTCGCAGAAAACTGAACTCCAATTTCACTGAACAAGCAGCTGGAGCAGCTACTTTGGAATATGCTGAGAAAAGACTCTTAACAAAATTAGTCTAAGCTTGGAGTATACAATGAATTGATAACTTAAGTCTCTTGCTGTCTGCTATTTGGCATTTCTGACAATCATTATCATCTTCTATATGCAGAACTTACCATTTCTTATTGTGCATGCTTATTTTAAAATGCTTTAGGAAGATGCTGGTTTAATTTTTCCTAATCTAATTTAAATGTAAATTATAAGCACTCACATGATGCTGTGTGTATATAATTAAGTATCATTATATACTACATGAATCATTCAAAAAGCTCTAGAGAGCCATTCGGCTATGTAAAGCATGACTTATATTGAAAAGCCGCCAAGTGACTTGTGGTTTTGTGATTAAGTGTTGGTACTTATAAAAATCTCTCTTTGAATTGTAGGTCAACAGATTATGGGACAACGTATGAGAAACTAAACGATAAAGTTGGCCTGAAGACTATTTTAAGCTACTTGTATGTTTGTCCAACAAACAAACGTAAGGTAGGTGATAATGTGGTTGGCTCATTTTGACTTTATGATGGAAATTCTGTCCTGGTGATCTCTCCCAATTTCTTCAATAACTGTTACTATTTAAATGGCCATAAACAGTCTCTTTCTGTTTCTCTCCCCTTGAAAAAATACGTAGCTTTACCAAACATAAGCCAGCTTGTACCACCTGTACTACCTAACAGTGCACTTCAGGGAATATATGTTAGCAAAAGATGGCTATTAAATGGGTAGGTATAACAGGTATCTTGCACTTAATTGTTTGCTTACCTTCTGGATGATGATCATTTTTGTTGTCTGAAAGTGAGAGAGACTCATTAAAACAGCAGAAATGCTTCTACAGTGGCCAGATTGTGTGTAACATTATTTGTCTTTTAAGTGCTCCCAATAGTGAACTGAACAGGATTTGGCAAATTCCTACAGAGAAAATGCCTTTCAAAGCCCAGAAGGTTTTAATCATGCAAGCACACTACTGACTGACAATTTACTAAGAATTTATAACACTGATATATTAAAAAAAGGAATTTGATGCCGCCTTTAAGATATGTTTTTGACAAAATTTTTGTAATTTGGAGGTATGCAATAGGAAGTGACGAAGCACAGTTCATAATGATGGGGAACACTTGTAGTGTCACATATGCTAGCATATGGATATGCTAGTAAACAGTATCGTGTTTAAAGACTCTCCTTTGCATGCTGTTTAAAAAAGGGTTTAACTCATATTTTGGTGATAGGCAATTATCATTACTACTGGTGTTTTGGTGTGGAAACTAAAAAGTAGTTTAAGTCATTCTGAAATTACTAGCAATTCAATTTCAGATTTCCTCATATGTTGGTCCAGAGAAAAAGAGTGACAGTAAAATCAAAACGTGATTAAATAAATGGCGGTTGTGACACCATTATCTTCTTGATTTATTAGCTGTGATGCTACACTGCACGCGCAGTGGAATGTCCAACTCCAGCTTTTTCCTCTACCAGAGGGAATATGAATCTGGCTAGCGTAGTTTTCTCTCCTTGCTTTCTGTCTTACTGGATAGTTCAAGTTATTCCACGCAAAGCTCAATTGCATTGGCAGAAAATGCTAGTGAAGACTCATCTCTGAAGGAGGCTGTATATATTTGGGCAGCTGAGGTCACTATGATGCTGTTTTCATTATACTGAATCATTTATGTTTTTTTTTTAAGACACACTGTGAAAAGAAGAGAGAGCTGTCCTAACCAGAGAGGACAATGCTTAGCTTTGTTTCTCTTGTGGTTCACGTTTAACTCTGTTCAAAAGAAACAGGCACTTCTAGGCATGAGTCATTTGACTTGTTAAGAAATGACCCTAGGATGACACAAATCACGTCCTAATGTCACGTACTTTTCTCCAATTGATTGCAAGTGGAAGTCCGTACCACCAGCTGAGATGTAAACACGTGACAGGGTATACTTGATCCCACTCTCTACTCCCCTACCTGAGCCTGTGAATAATGCTTTGTTCATAACCAAGGAATCTTTGACTGATGTCCAAGGATTTTGTTCCTTCCCCTGCTAAAACAGTGTTTGCAAATACTCGAAGATAAAACTAGAGTGGACTTTTGGGATCATGCATTCCACTTCCTTGCTACAGGCAGCTGCTTCATGTGGTCCTAACAAGACAGCTATCAAGTGCTTTCTTAATGGTATGCTGACTAATGGACTGTAGCTATGGAATTCCGGTCCTTATCTATTCTGAGGAATTTAGGTTTTGCTGGAAGACCCGCAGAAAAAAAAGAAGTTGACTGCCGCTTACCTTTGTAATGCCATCTGATTTATTCCTCATACCTACCTACATTGGTATGATTATACAAGACTAGAAAAAAGGTGTAGAGGTGAAGAGATAAATGATCTTAATTGAAACAAACAACAAAAAGTATGGCTTCAAGTCTTCTGATGAAAGTCAGGATTTGGGATTAAATGGTCTCAAATTAGTGGAGAGATGTCATCTCATTGCAGCTGACACTGAAGAAGATATGAAGCTTTACGCTAGAAGCTAAAGAATGAAGTTATCAAACCACTCAAATGTCCTTCAGTTTTGAGGTTTGAAAGGGTTGGTCTACTGGCACAGAAACTGTGGTATGGAGGGTTTATATATAGGCATGCCTGATGTTTGTTTGTTCTCTAGAGCTAAGAAGAGGTTTAGCTGGGCAAAATCTGCATGATCCCTTAGCTATTGTGCTGCAGAGAAACCTAAAAAGAAATTAAGGGTTTTGCAAGCATGTTAAGCCAACTTAAGTGCAGACTGGCTCTGAAAATCCTTCACCACCTCTGGCTGCACCTTCCCACTCCCTCCCTTGCACTGCCACCCTTGTTTGTGTAGCCATCTGGTGAGCTGGATCGAGGACTAATCTGTCTGAAAACTAATTCCTTTCCAGCTCAAAAACCAAATAGATGAAAGGAAAAAGCTTTCAGGTGGAAGTGTGGAACTGCCTGTTCTGGCAGCAGACTGCACTAAAGTTGGCCTATAATCAATATGGGACAGTGCCAGAGGAAAGCTGCAACACCTGGGATGAACGACCTATGTAAAGGTCTAAGATTTAATTTTCCCAAACTTATTTCATCAGGAGCAGAATTAGGCCTGCAGGGAGAACTTTTGGAGGCCCTCCTTATGCTGTCTATTTCTGTAGAACATCAGGCCATTCCTACAATAAATGTTTAAATTTAAGCACCTAGCTAGTCCCCCCATGATTAAGAGGGCATGGGAAGAGAGTGTAGGTCTATATTATACTTCCACACTGAAAATACTTCTGCAGTGAAAACAAAAATACTAAAACTCAGGGTCTTTATCATATCTGCTATGTAATGGAAAGCAGAAGGAAACATATTTACAAATTTTGCCACCACGAACGTTTTCAGTAAAAATCTGTGGATCCTGAGACCTGATATTAACATCCCCCCTGAAATTCTGATAACATTATGAGAAACTCTGGTCACTCTGAAAGTTGCATCTTATTTCACTAATGTGGGCTGGGTGGGTAGCTACAGACTTTTTTTTTTTTTTTTTTAA
>VYZM01016655.1:3316-16625 GCA_013398915.1 Dromas ardeola | reverse complement strand
AAAAAAGCAAGCCAACGCTGAGTTCTCTCAGTGCCAGACAGCTGCTTGCTCTGCTCCCTCTGTGTCTGACTTCAGCTTTTGATACACCCTCATTCAGTTCTGCTGTGTCCTCTCCTCTTGCTCTGCCCTCCCACCCCATTGCAAGAGCTGACATGATACCTGGACTTCCAGCTTGGCTTGCAGAATTTAAGGGGTCAGTCAAGACCATCTGAGACCTCTGTGTTCAGTTCCCAACCTCTGCTAAAGGGCTACCACACTACCACATCTCTCTAATACATACAGATCAATAATTTAAATAACGTAATTTTCCACTTGTTGGGTTCTTTATTTATTTCTTGCACCAGCATAAGATTGCTGGGCTTTTTGGTCCAGCTAACTCTCTACCGTGGTTCCAACCATATGTAGCTGCCTTTCTGAAAATCCATTTCTGCTTTGGGATCTCAGCAACTTGGTTCCACAGTAAAGACATAGCATAGAACTACCAGTGGATTAACTGCATCCTGGCTAGGCCACAACTGAAGGGTTTTTGTTAACACCTAAACACGTTTTGTCATTAGCTGACTAATTGGCAGTGTTTTAAATATATTTTGTGCTATTCCCTTCCAAGCTCCAAAAGCATGGTGCAACTCTCTATACCTGGTGCATAATTCATACTTTGTGAGAGATGATTCTTGAAGACACACAGCCAAACCTAGATTCAGAAATCCTAACACCCTCTTGAGCTTCGCATCCACCCACAAACAAAAAAAAATATTTGCTGTCTGTCAGATGCCCTTATTTGAGAGAACTTGTATCAGTATTTATGTTGGGGCAATTCCACATCCTTTACTAGGAATAGGATCAGATATGCAGCAAGCTTCCCCACTGGAGATGTTCCAATATCTGGAGCAATACGCCATTAACTACTATAAATAACAGCAGTGATACTAGGTGTATCACATACACAGGGTAAAAAGAGTAGAAAGGGCAAAATTCAGTAATTCTAAGTCTCTATACCCCAACCATTGCACTTCTGCTAACACAGGCTATTAAATTAAAATATGCAGGGGAATTAAAAGGAATAATTAGCACCATTATGAACACATGTAAGGCCAAGAGAGTAATCTAATATGGATACAATCAGATTATCATAAAATATATTTAATTCAGGGCTTGATGCCAGGCATATTCCTAAGAGCTTTCACCTAAGGAACAATGAAACCTCATTTTGAATTCATAAGGACTTGCAAGACTTTGGAATACAAGCGCCTTTGCTATATCTTAGATTTCTCTTTTTTTGTACAGTAAATCAGGTCTCTCTTACTTCCTACCTGGTGGTGGGTATTTTCTTGTCTTACTGAAGACAGTGGAAATTCAGGGTATTCTTCAAGTCCAAGGGGCTTTCAGCTCCTCTCAAGGGCAGTACCTCTGTCAACACAAACACAGTCTTAGGTTATACTTTAGAAAACATATTCTGGGACATGTTTGACCAGAAAACTTCTGTGTGTGCCTAAAGTCAGAACTAGACGCAACAGGATTCTTTTAATGACCTATGAATTTCGATCCTTTATGCTCATTAACATCTTAATACCCAAGCATCTCCCTAGTCTTGCCACAGAGTCTGACACAAATTAGAGAAAAATGCGTTTTTTTCCTCCCCATAAACTCTATTTCAGGGTTCATCTTAAAGTTGTGAGGATGTTCATCTCTTTTGAATTCAACAAGAGAGTAGGATCAGCATGAAATAGAGCATTCTGTCTACTGTTGCACTTATTTCAGGATCTGGCACTTCCATAATATAGATGAAGTTTTAAGCAACAACCTTCTTCTGTCAGCGCTCTTTAAAATATCTGCAGATGTAGGCTATTTCCCAGAAAAGACACTGACATTTACAAGTGAGTCCTTGTATGTGCATTTGCAGTTGTGCCAAGAAAACTCCAGTCCTTGCATTTCTGAAAATGTTTCATGTATTACTGAGACTGCAATAATGACTATACAAAGAGAGATGTACATTAGATTTTTCATTCTTTCTAAACATAGGCAACATTTTTCCTTTTCATGTACTTTCTCTCTTACATACTTTTAATGCAATTTCCTTCCCTCCCCTTACAACATTGCTGATGGTAAATCAGTTTCCTAGGCCATGTGGAATGGAGGGGGAATCACTGTCATTCTGAATTCTTTCAGCATTATTTCATGTTTTCAGATAACCAGAATTACAAGAAATACAGTCGGATGATTTTTGACAATTGAATAATATGCTAACACACAAAAGGTAGATATGAATATCTTCAGTCATCATCATTACTAGCATTAAGAAACTGGATAAATTTCAGAACCTGAATTCTCGGAGGTTTTTTTGTTAACAGTTCTAAATTACATATACATGATGAGGGGAGTTAGATCTCAAGTTAGCTAGCTGATTCTAGATTTACGAGAACTGGATTTTGGCAGCCGTGTTCTGTTCTTAACAAAATCTCAGCTGTTATATTTTGCTTTTGCTACAACAAAATTAAAAAGCCAATCACAGGACTTTTATCCTATAAGAAAGAGAAACATCATACTCTTTCCAAGACTTTCCTCAAAAAAACCCATTAATTATTGCCTTTTTAAAAATATTTTTCCATACTTCTAAGACAATGTCAGACATTAAATATTCATGCCATATGTACCTCACTGGTAGAAGTGTAGGTGCTCACACCTAAAAATAACCCCAAACGCCATCAACTTAAATACAGGTGTGAGCAATTAATAAATCTTCTTATTGCTCAAATACACAGAAAATAAACCACTATTCAGCAAGGTTGCGATTGCAACAGCCTTCTGAAAACCGTGTCTCCTAAGTTTAACTTGGGCTAGATGTTATTCCTGTACTGTATTATTTGCTATTCAAATTCCAGAGTTTGTTCCATCTTCTCATCCAGCCTGACTGCTTCCTCACCATAGATTCTGTATTTTCAGAAGTGTAATGTCTGCTTATACAGAGAACCTGAAGTGACACATCTGCCAACGTAGCTATTTCTGTATAAATATCCTAAGGACTCCTTAATTACTGAGGTTTTCGTAATCAGCATAATGTTCACTCTGCTAGGAACTACAAGACAGTTCCTCTTAGATAAATCTACAAGACCTTTCTCTCATTAGCTTGCACACGCAAGCTTTGCTGTTCTTGGGCAGTGTCAGGGTCTGGGTAACTGACACTCAAATGCAGCAGATAGAGTTATCACTACAGTCTGTCTCCATAGTTATATAGAGCTATCGGTATTTATATTTTTTCAAGTAAGAAAGTTAAAAAAAAAAAAAAAAACATTTACCAGAAAGGGGAAAAATAACAAAAATTACATCCTATCATTTCAGATGGCTATAACTGCAACCTCCAACTCATTTGTAACAAGATTCGTCCAAACACAGAGAGATGCAGAACGCCCTTGCTGGTCCAACAGAAAGAAAGGAGGTAGGGAGGGCAGGCTGCCTGCAGCTTCAGGGGGAGTAGCCATTCTGGGGGCTTCTCTGTGCCTTCATAGCAAAGGATCTGCATGTGTGTGCTGGCTCCCAGTCAGGAGGTGTGAACGGAAGGGAAGTTCACCTGTGAGATGTGCTGAGCAGTCCTGGCTGAGCTCTTCTCAAATACTCCATATTCCTTTTTAAAACAATTTTTTTAAGGGAGACACAGAGGATTTTCATGTATATTTTTTTTTCCCCATGTCACAAGGCATTGATACATGTATGAAAGGTGGAAGTTATCAGACGAGTCTCAGCAAGGACTTTTTATAAGGGCTCCATGCAGTTTATATTTCATGCTAACTCTCCCATGCAACTGTCAGGCCCATGGCTAGTTAGTCCAGCACTGAGGAAACACAATTGCAGTACTTCCAGGCTTGCTGTTTCTGTGTATTGCAAAGAGCTCCCTCTCCTGTCCACTCTGTCAGGGAATGGGAAGAGTTCTTTGCTTTCTGCCTTCATAATTTTATACAACAAGCAGTAATGGCTGCGCTGCGCTTGTCTATACCCTACAATAAGAGGGCTGACGTTTAAAGTACCTGAGACTAGAGATGCTGAGTGTGCTGCTGAACCTGCCTTCTGCATAGTTTTGAAGAGAGAGTCCTTATAGATTTCACTTCTGTCTATAGGACAGAAGAATTTGTAGCACATCGGCTAAAAAAAGGATGGAAACCCAAGGGGTTTCATAATGTTAGTATTGAGCTTTTTGGCTGAATGTTTCAAGTTTGTGTGCTTAAAATTTACATAAATAAGGGAAGTCACTGGGTGTGTTCAGGTACACTTGTTTCAGTATACATGTAGAGATGATGTCTGCTGAATTAGCAAAAATGTAAATGTTTTGGCCCTTCTGAGGACAACATTAGGGACACAAAGCTATCCATTTCAGTAGGTTAAAATAAAAGTCTGCTTGCATCACCGCTTAAAAATCTTCACAGTAGCAAAACAGTTTCCATCCAAAACTTAATGAAATTAGAAGGTGAGCGTCCATGTGGACACCAGGGAAATAACAGCTATTTGGCAACATTCTTCTTGGCTATTACTCCTTTATATCATGCCTTATTTTCCATTCGTTTTCCTTTGTCCACCTTAATCAATCACCATCCAACTAATTATCCGAGATGACCATCTCAAATTAATTTTTAGTTCATTACGAAAAAATCATACTTGATATGAGATTTGTTCCTTCTCATTCAGGGATTGAAAACTGGGCTTGAAAATTTTGGTATATAACTGACCTCAGCAAGGACCAAGTCAGGTCCTGCACTGATGGGAACAATCCTGGTCTCCTGGGAAAGGAATGTATGAGACAGAAGTGCCCTTTTATCTCATGACTGTATTTTCCTTAGACAGAGTAGAAAAATACTAAATGAGAGAGGTTAGGGCATAAACGCAGATTCCACAAGGCAAAAATAGAAAACAAAGTTGATAAGAAAAAACATAATAAATGAATGGAAGTGATGAAAAGTGACTATAGACCAGAAAGAAAGAGAACAGAAAGAAAAAACAGATGAAACTAATACATTGAAAAGGATCTAAATGTTATGGAAAACAAAACAGTGAAATATCAAGAGGAAAACTATGTAAAAACCAAGATGCCCCTCAGAACTGCAGGCTGGGGGAAGGAAAGCTATCAACAGGGAGCAAGTCAGGAGTAAGTAAGAAAGATCAGAAAATTAAGCATGTATTTGAATTGGCACCAACAAGAGAAAACGACTACAAATATGGCAAAAATATTTAATGCCCTGTAAAATACCAGCTTTATGCGTATAACAGGCTGGCTTGTATTGACATGTTTTTCTAGCTCCAGGCTTCACTTGACATTAAAAATTCTTGGAAAGGTAGGCTACAGCTCTGCTTTTTCTACTCCAGGCCTTTTCCGAATGTGCTAGGAAGTACATGCTGCTTTTTCTGAGCCATCTCGTGTGGGTGCCTCACTTTGACCAGCCCGTTAAGCGTGCTTCTTCCACACCAACCTAGACTATAGAAAAGGTACACAATCCGAGATGAGCTGTCTGACCAAACACAGAATGTACCAGCCCAGTACAATTGCTCCAGTAAATTACAGCATACGTGAATACATGATGATGAGTTTTCCATATGTACCACGATCAAAATAAGAACCATGACCTAAGGAATACTCTCCTAGTGGGAACTCTTTGCTATTTCTATGCAGTCAAAAGTATTTTAAGACCACTTTGTGATTCAATTTCCTATTAAATATGCAATACTTAGCACTTCTGTTTTATCCTTAAAAAACCCTAAGTGTTAGAGTGACCCTCTTGAAAGTATGCTTCACATTTAACAGATAAGAAACCAGGCGAAGAAACCAGTATGCAACTGAAGTTAGTGAGAGGGCTCAGTGTCAGGGTCAAGGGCAAATATCAAAGTTCACTTCAGTGTTCACCAAAATATACTGACTTGGGTTTTTTACATGTGTTCCAGTTCTCTCTGTTGAAAAACAGTCCCTTTGAGAAATGTCCTTTGAATACTGTGATAGAAGTCAGAAGTTTGGGTCATTGTTTTTTGGTTGGGTTGGGGTTTTTTGGTTGTGTTTTAAGGTTTTGAATACAGTGCCCGCACTCTGACAGCCATTTGCTTGCTACATTAGTACAGTCAGATTCCAGGGTATGGCATGATGTCTGATTACATGAGCTCCTTAGTGAACAGAACATAAAGCACATAGGAAAGGGGAGCTTTCCAAAACCTCACTGAAGCATATAATGTTTTATGTTTTCCTGATGGGTAAGCAAATATCCAGCTTTGCCCTGAGTTATAGAACAGTCAGTTTTCTCAAGGAAGGCCTGAAAGATGAGGGCACTAACTTGCAGATGTGTTCTCGCTCACTGTACCCATGGTGAAACATTCTGTAAAGACAGGCTCTCACCCGTAACACTGGAAGTTGTCCTAAATTTACAAGAAGAGAATTTGCTAATAAAATGACACCTAAAATGACCAAACTACAAAAATTCTTATTGTGGTGGTGTCACCACACATACAAGGGGCTGCAAAGTGAGGGTCCTTTCTCGCCTTTACTACTACACCAAAAACTGTGGGACAGGGTTTACAGAAGTGATCAGAAACTCACAGACAGTTTTCACCGTGTTGTAGGCACCAAACTTCCAACGGGCACAGCACTTTAGCTAGATACTGAAGTCAGATGATATTAACACCCTTGAAATACACCTTGAAATAGTGCATACTCCCAGAAAATTAGCTCCCTAGTTTCTAACCCCTTCCTCCTCCTTAGTGTTATCATACTACTCATCATAAGGGTACGGCACCCAAAAATCATGAGTATCTGGATAATCTGAGCCACAGATTATAATCTTGCCACCTATACATGCTCCATATAAAATAGATTATTTGTTGTTGTTTTGTGGGCATCCCATGGTCCAGATAATTCTGTCTCAGTGTGGAAATGCAAGAAGAAAGAACTGCAGCTTGCTGGCAGCCTTACTGATGTATAGTGCTGACAAACAAAATGTAAAGCAAGTCTCTGATCATTTGCCAGGGTCACATCTGGGTGCAGAGAAAGCAGCAAGATCACAGAAAGAGATTTTTCCTTGTTCCTATTACCTAAATGGATTATGACATGTGTTTTACATTGGGTAGGCAAATTGATTCATATAAAATAAAAGCCTAAATGTAGTCTATTTCTTAAGCCATGCTTTCCTTAGGTTTGTTCAGATTCAGAGAGGTATGTCTTACTTTCCTTTTCAAGCCTTCCTGCTTGCTGCCTGGTTTATCAAAATATTTTCCTAGAGGGCTGAGTAGAGGAGAGTTTCACTATTTTTAGCTGTTTCTGCCTCTCTCTGAGTATCATGGGATATCATTATGAGCAAAGAAGCCCACAAGTTCTGCGACCTTACAGGTTAGGAGAAGCAGTAATGAGGAAAGATTGTTTAAATATTAAAAATAGATGAAAAATGATTAGGAAAGGCTCATATCTATGAAACACCTTTTTGTTACTTGCTCAGCATTATTTTAGAAGTATGTAAGGAAATACAATTTTCCTAAAGGTAAATATTGCACTTGAACTTGGAGCACTACTTCTATTTGTCTGTAGGTTACTGGCCTCAAATCTATTGAATTTGCTCAGTATACTACCAGATGAATTAATGTCGACTTAGTAGCCTCAGACCAATTCCCTGCCACAGAGCATTCCCGTGGCAAAAGCCATTAACATATTGGGAACACTGACAATTCCTCTGGCAACCTCAGCAGTGGAGCCAGAAAGTCACTTAACATTTCTTGCCTTCGATTTCTCTCTTTGGAAGTCAGGCTTTGGGCACATGGAGTGCTTTCTAATGCTGGTTTGCCTGTGCAAACATAAAGAGCTGCTATAATACAAGCTGCACAAGAAGATAAGAAATAAAAAGATCTCCTATAATTATTTCTCTGTGACTAACACTTATGTGTCAAGAAGGGGTAGCCTGCACCAATGGAGTAAGGAGGGCTCCATACACACCCAGGCATCCTTGCATGGACCCACAAGAGGGCTTACGAAACTGTTCTTTGTGCTCATACGTAAGTTTGTTTTCTTTTTGGAACTTAACTCATTTTTATTAAGTTGCTCAATAAAATTTAATGGGATTGGAGTCTCATGCTGTGCTGAAGAGTTTATAATGTACAAAATACTGGTATTGAGAGAAAAAATGACAAACTCATTAAAATATTTAGACATTGTACTGATGTAGCCGCTTTCATTCAAGACTTTTAAAAACACATTCTGATCATTAATCACTGCTCTCAGATGCCATGTATAAGAAGTATTACTGAACCAAATACAGATGAGACATAGCAAAGATACTAATTGACTTGGCTGAGCTCGTTTGGGATCTAATCCAAATATTCTGTTTAAATACATGGGTCTTGCTGTTGCTATTGCCTTAAAATGGATCCTGAGGATTCACTACAGCTCTGGAAAAGAATCGATGAATCCATACTCCCAGCCTGCCTGCTCTGGTCACCATACCCAGGCTGAGCCCAGAAGGAAAAAGGGGAATGGGTATTGTAGGTCTATGCTGAAAAATGGCTTAAAAGTTATTACTGTGTGATTTTATGTTTTTGATGGACCTCCCATTTGTAAGCAGATTTGCCACGTGCACATCCATATTTTTCTGTGGTTTCTTTCTTTTTCATGTATCATTCTGTGAGTAATTCCCCAAGCCAGGTATCTTGAACCTGTCTGCAACCTGATGAAGGAAAAAAAAAGAGGTGGCACATGTCTGTGAGGGCACAGTTCAGCCTGGAGACTGAAACAAAGAGATTCCAAAGCCAAAGAGGCTTAGAGCCAAAGAGGCTCTAAGCCTAAGCTAAGTCTGCATCTCTAGTAGTTAGGGACAGCAACCTTTCTGTATGAAGTCTGACATAGCACCACTGACATGGAGTAAAATATTCAAGCCATTTTGACTCCCATCCTCTAGAGAGCTGTACTGGAGTGGAACAGCAAGTCAGTTGTGACAGGATGCTATTTGTTCCAGGCAGGAAGAAGGTGGAGGCAGTTTTTTTGGTAGTATAGATGACATCCCACTTTCTAGATGACTTACCACTTACTGGGTAGTATGCTACTGAGCTTCCCATAGTCATCATGTGTTGCTCCCTATTGCTGACAGGGATGCAACAAGGTAGTAACTGACAGGTTAGATCCAGGAATATGGCTGCAGTGCTTCAGATGCATGTGGACCTCCCTGCATGGACCAGCAACAAACCTCTTGGTGGGAGACCATCCTTTATGTTTACATTTCTGGGATTTGTTTACCATTCTGTATGCAAAGCATTTTTGCTCAACTGCTTGGTGGCCCTCAACCACAGGGCATCTATACATCCCAATGGCTTACTTTATTGTCAGACTTGTTTGTGGTAAAGCTGTCCAAGGAACACTGCCATGGCAGCAAAAGACCCTCTGGGGAAGCACGCACTGCAAGGTAAGCCCACAGGTACCGTGTCACACACTCTGCATGTTCTTTCTGTGTCAAAGGACATGCATACATTCTTTACAAAAATGCTGTGTATTTTGATTTCCATCCTACATAAATTCTCGATATAAAGTCAAGAAACCATGTACATGCATTACCCAAATTCTTATAGACCATTTCACTTCTTGGAAAATAATAACACAGTCAGAAATGGTGATTATTTTTTTTAACGTTCTCTCCCCTTTCTCAGTGACTTCTGCTGGAATGGGGAAAACAGCTAGTCTTAGTAGGTCAAGACTTTATGCTAATCTGTCATACAAGGTGTAAAGCATGTAAATATTGTTCCACAGGACTCCTTCAGAAGCTGCTAATTCCAATAATGTCACTGTCTAAGATCTGGTCGAAACATACAGATTGCCCACAGTGAAAACCCATGGGAAATTCGTACCAGCAGAATGGCTGCTAGTACAGCAGTGCTCCTTTCAAAACAGAAGCGGGAGCCAATAGGTTGACAGGGTCTGTTCTTGACTTAAGACAAGTTTATTATTTCAAACCGCTTTTGAGAATTTCCCTGCATTTTAGTTAGTAAAAATAGCAAGCTCTGCAAAGACACAACATAAGACTTACAATAAATAACCCCTTTTTAAATCATTGGTCTTATTGTTCCTTCACAAGTCTAAAACCCAAAGAGAAATTTGCTTAGGGCCATGGTATCATTCACACTAATATCCAAAGCATTAACAAAATAACTATGTTTGTGTGTTCATAAGTAACTTAGCCTTAGTCTGAGAAAGCAACTCTTAACTATAAGACGTTCAGGAAGAGGTGGTTAAGAAGTTACTGCCAAAGACTCACATGTAACAAATGCCCCTCTGTGTTAAAAGTGTATTAAGTAACAGCAAGACCTTTCTGTTTTGGAAACTGTAATTTTCATCTAGCTATCAGTTCCTGAGAGATTATTACAGATGATCTTTGGCCCGCTCAATAGGACTCATGGTAGGTGCTTATGCCATCAGAAACAGGCCTCTGTAATAAATGTTGTACATTGAAGTGAACTTTCCAAGCAAACTGGGGTCTCTTCAAAGTGCAAGGAAAGCACTGCTGTAGTTTTCACAGTCCCTCACATGGAAACTCAGGTAGAATATTGCCGCATCCAGAAGGATACTGTAAGAAAGCGGTTCACAAATCTCATTTGTAGTGTGTATTAACAGTTGCTATGTATGGGAAAGGTGTTGGGTGAAGAGGATCCTGCAATGAGATACTCTGCTGTTAGCATATTTTGCCAATCAGATAAAGAGCCTCCTAGTTCCTGCACCAGAACACACAAGTCCTTCTCAAGCCTTGTCAAGGCTTTTATGCAGCAGAAGTATTAGGAGTCAAGGACAGAAAAGGAAGTTACAAGTTGAAAAAAAACATGCTCAGGAGGACACCTAGCTGATGTGCCTCCTTCTTGTCGTGAATCCAATTGTATAACAACTTCTGAATGTGATTGCCATGCCATTTCTGCATACTGAGAAAGAACTGCAATAAGGACACAGGTGGGCAAAGGAAGGACTAATAGGTCTACTGCTGTGCAGGTTACACATGCAAGAACATGGAAAGTTCTGCTTGCCTTTTAAGCAGGAGGAAGTGCAGCTCCCACTTCTGCTTCACTGACAGCAGTTAATGGGTGTTACTCTCTTCTGTACATTTTTTTGGTGTCTAGACGAGACACCCATGCAGAGCTCCAAGATTTTTTCTTTGATATTTCTTCATCTTCTTAGATATTGCATAACTTTGTGGCTGATGTCATGGAACAACCACAGGACAGGCAAATGCCGACAGCTCCAGCATGCCATAAGGCACAAAGAGTCCAGGTCTACAGGTAGAGTCAAGTATTGTGGCCCATGACCAGTCAGAAGTCAAGAACAAGCGAATCAGAGATAAGTGGAGTTTGGCATAAAGCAAAATCCTTATGCTTTGTCCTTCCTAGTGAGGACAAAGTCAGTTATTATACTGCATTACATGTATTATATACTGCATATATATATTATAACTGCAGTTACTATAGTGCTGGGATTATCATATGAGGTAGGAAGGCCTGGCTCAAGATGATGCTAGTTGAGCAGGACCTATAGCAGAGAGGTAAGAAAGAAGAAAAAGAGGACCAGGGAGAAACCGGCCAGACTCAGGATTCATTGCTTCACCTCACTGAGTGTCTTCTGTATTTGTAACTACAAAATGGAGCCAACTAGACACCAGGGTCAGAAGTGGGAAGACCCACATGTAAGCGCAAGTTCTCGTACTTTGCTACAAAAAGCATCCTCATATATCTTTAGTCTACACAGCTGCACCATCCTTCTCCTCAGGCAGAGAAAGCAGACAAGTTATTTGATTCCTAAGAGCTACAAGGCATGTGAGAATCATCTTTTGATGATGCTCAGGCAATATGAAGAAGCCTGTAAGTGAATTTAACTTACATTCTCTGTGGCCCTTCACTCTACCAAAGGAGAATAAAGTCCCCCTACATAAACTAGGAATTAGGCCTATAGTGGCTCTGAATTGCTTCTGGAGTATTGGGTTTTGATATCTTCTTTGGAGGGCGAGGGAAGTCCATGGTCGGTACTGGCAGGACTACTGGACAAAACAGACTGAACAACCTAGTGCCCAGCAAGATGGCGGATGAAGCTAGCTTTTGCTCCTACATCGTACATGCAAGGCAAAAGGTAAACCTCTGAACATATCAGCTGAATGAAGGATGAGTTTTAGGTCTGTATTATAAACGGTAAAAATATTCACAAAATATGTAGAGGAAAGTTATGATTACACATGACTGTATCCATCACAAAAAAAATCAGAAAAGTGTACTTCTTATTCAGAAGTGGAGCATATGTAGCAAGCAACAGAAGGCAGTCAGTATTTGTATTCAGACTTTAGATATGAATTGTCAAATTAATACACAGTGAGCTTTCTTACCTCTTTCCCACCTCTCCTCTAAAAACAGCAATACATTCTCAACCTAATGTCAACGTTACTTACATCAAGGAACATGAATCAAGTAAAAACTAAATATTTTTAATGCCAACATCAGTAAAAAATAGGTGCTTTGAACTTTATAAAGATGTGTTCTACCAGTTGTTGCCTGTGAGGACTATGCTATGATGGAGTTAACTTTATCCCAGCTTAAATGAAGCAAATATAGGTCTAGTAGTTTCATGGGAGTTGTCAGCTTTGGCAATATAGTACAAATGTGATGCACTGAAGCGTTGCCAGAACTCTAGCCTTTTGTACCAACGATTCATTTTAAAAGGACCTGGAAACAAACCTGCCTTTTGCTATGGTATCTCTGACACCATTAAAGCCAGGCAGAGAAAAAGTGAGGGTGAATTCATTCCCAAGCTAAGCAAACTGGATGATTAGCTCCTTTGACTGCTGAAATCCCAAAACAACTCTTTGACTGAAAGGCAACAAATTATTTGGAAGGGATCCTGGCTTGGAATCTGATTTTCCTCCCAGAATTACATGATACTGAAGAGATATTAAAAGTGGTAAAATTCTTTATATTATGTGGGAAGTCAACCCAAACACTTAGAAATCTAAAATACTTTTCAGTCTGAGCTTCAGAAAGAAACTGAGAGGCAAAACCTTTTTCAATTGCCCAGAATACCAGTGGTTGATTAGACACTACTTGGTAAGTCTGTAATTTAAAGGAAATCACAAACCTCTCTATAATTAATCAACTGGGAGAGGCCACTTATACTCAGGCAAAAGCAGAGAAGGTTCAGTGCCCTTCTTCTAAGCAAGAAAACAAAAGAAACCATCAGGATTTTGAGATGTATTTGGCCTTAGGTGTGTACTGTAAACAGCAAGGAGAAAAACAGAAAGGAGGAGACAAACAGCATGGCAGAGCACGAGCTTTTTAGACTGCAGCT
>VYZM01016650.1:316-57175 GCA_013398915.1 Dromas ardeola | reverse complement strand
TGATTCTATGATTCTAAGAAATAATGCCAGTATATACACTCTTGTAAACTGGTAAGAGGTTATATAAACTAACAGCACCACTGGAGGCTGATGCATATATGGTAATCTACACTAAGATTCTATATTCATACAATAGACATCAAAATAAAAATTTTTTATAGAGTTCACTTCTCCATTCTCAGAAAACAAAAAGTTATTTAGACCCCTGCCTTGCAACACATCAGTACAAATTTCTAGCACAACAGTAGAAAACCTGCAATCCTACACTTTAGATGTATCTTTCATACACTGCTGGGCTAGCTACAGCATTCAGAAACTGTCCCTTTGAATATTGGCATGAGTTACTGGGGAAAAGGCCACAAAAATAGCTAGAGAACATGTGGGGAAGAAAATTAGATATATTAAACCAAAGCAATTTCCAGTGATCAGTGTCTGTCACTAAGTATAAGGTATTATGCCATATCAGAAGACGACACAACTGTACTAAAATCTTAAAATGTTCTTAATAATTTACAGACAATGCAATATCAATAAAAAGATGCAGCAAGTATAAAATTCAATAAAAACAGGGCATATGACTCTTGTGGTCCAAGTGATCACCTGAGAGAGATATCTGCTCATCAATACAAAAATGTTAAATGAAAAAAAAACAACATAACAAGCACTGTATAATACAAAAGCTTGAATGTCTCTTTTTGGTGAATGAAATAGCTGCTGCTCTTAAAACAACCATTTTTACTTTGTGACAAAAGCCTAAATTAGGTCATTTGTTGAACTTCCTGGATTGCCTGAAAAACAGAAAGCATAATTTCATCTATCCATCCTAATTATCTCCATTCAATATTTTGAGTAAATTTATAATAATGACTTGATTTGCAAGCAATTAATTAACATAAAAATGCATTTTTTTAATCACCGAAAGTCCATAAAAACTAAATGGTAGAATCAAAGTGTTATTTATGCTCACATTTAGAAAGGGCAATAATTTGCTTATTGGGCTAATTGAAACTTTAAAGTGAGGACTAAAAGAATGTATTAAGGATGAAAAAATAATACTTGCTGCATCCTCCCTTATATTGTCATGACTGTAAATGTACCTTGAAACAAGGACATGATATAAATGTTAGAAAAATATGATTATGCGACAGAAAAAAAAGTAAATTAGAATGAATCTAGAGAAACATATGAGATTAGGACCTCCTGGTAGCTGTAAAAAGTATTTAAAAAATATTTTATAAAGCTGTTCATTCTCTTAAAACTTCTTTTCAGTATTTATAAAACTATAGTTTTGATGTGTAGTGATGCACTGATACATATGAAAGTATGATAATATTTTTTGAGATTAGGCATCAAATTATTATGCTATATTCTAACAGATGTTTGTTCTAAAGCCATCTCATTGAGTAGGGGCTGGAAGTTCTTTGAGTTATTTAACGACAGACAGTATAAGCAATCCATGCTATGCAGGATGGTTTAATTTTTTTATAATAATAAAGCTACTGGATAAGACTTGAATACTACAGCTGTTTGATTCTTTAATGCTAACTGAACTAATTTATTACCATTAACATCTGAAAACAATTTTAATTAATACAATTTTATTCATATTATTTAATTCCTATGTCAATAATATTTTCAAATATTTAATTTGAAGGGGGAAAAAAAGTAAACCATGAAATAACTGAAAAAATATGATGATTTAGTAAAAAATACTGGCTACCAAAACACCAAGAAATGAAGAAAATATCAATAATAAACATGCAAACAAAGGTTTGCAATTGTTTTTTAAAACATCAGTATTCATATCACTTTATTTTTGTCTCAGAAAACCCAAAGTTTTCTCCAAGATAAAGTAACATAGGAAGGACAGCTCTACTCAGCACCACAAAGATATTGCCCCTGGCACTCCAGACAAACAACTTTATAAATAATGCGTAAATAAAAAAAACCCCAACCTATTCTTAAATAAAATACTGTATCATATTTGTTTAGTGTTATAGACTAGTGAGTAGTTGGATGATTACAGTCTTTTCAATTATCAGCTTAGCATGTTTATTTATTCATGAAATGCTTAACATTGAAAAACACGCAACACAGGACAGAATCATGCACAAGAACTTTTCTAGGGATCATGAGCACTTTCCTGTTAATCTCCAAAACAAGATTTGATGAGATAAAAACACATCCAAGTTGTTCCCTGTCTTTCCACAGATGTATCCTGCAGATGAATCAACAATCTCCAGTCAAAACTACAGAAAGAAAAGAAACACACCTGCTAATTTCGGCAATTTACCTGACCTCTAGCAATCCTAGAGGAGAACACCTACAACAGTAACAATACAGTCCCCCTTCCATACCTATTTCAGTGTCTAAACTTATGATTACCAAAAACATTTATGGGCAGCAATACGTAGCAAGAATTGTCTCATTACAGCCTTTCCAATGCTGCAAATCAGAAAAACAGAGACAGGACACAAGGCAATAATCTCCCAGGGTGTCAGTATCAAGTGACAGCACATCTATCACGCCTCAAGAATGTACTGAAAGAAGTTGGCATTTCTTAGCACGACCTTCGCCAATGAGGAACTACATGCATCCTCAAAACTTGCACACAGATCAATTAAATTACTAACTTTGTAAATTCCATCATTAAAATGTTAACGATAAACTATCTCAGGTTTCACATCTCTTCGTAAGACAATTCTTTCTCTTGTGTGTGTTTCTTTCATACACCATGAGCATCCCACAGAATACAGTACTTCTAATGTTAAAAAATAATGCAAGAGCCAGTTGGTTCGAATTTTGTTTAAAAAGCAGTTTTGTTCCCTCCCTATTTGCAGAAAACACCTTTTCATAGAAATCTAAGTAGCTCTAAGTTCATACTCAGTGATTCTGTTCAGGGAAACCAATCATAATGCATCATGCAACTTGATACTACATGATTTTCCTTAATTCAGGCTGAACACTTACATGGATTGTATTTTTCAGCCTGGGGAAGAGAAGCAGAATTTATTTAAATGTTAAAATATATTTAGAGAGATATATAGATAGAAAATCACATATAAACACACATCTCAAATTATTTTGTCTGATTTATTTAAAATCTAGCTATATACAAATTATCAGAAATAAAGCTATTTAAAATTAACTGAGAATACATGATGTAAATCAAGAATAAAATTTACTATAAATTCTTAACTACATGAAAAACGATCAGAAAATGTTGTTTTGTGCACTTTAACCAAATCCAATGCTCATCCAAATGTAGCTTCCCACACACTGCCAATATAGGAAAAAACCCTCATGCATAATGATTTTCTAATGAAATGTAAACAGTAAGAATCCAACTAAATGTATATTGAGTTCTGTGCATACTTCAGTATATATAGATACAGTATATCTTCCTAACTCACAAAGAAAAAAATAAAATTTAGGTACTGTGTAAATAGCACAATGCAGTGCTGTGCAGGTGCAGATACCACTCCTTAGTAGGACAAATCAGTCACGACGGAGGGCTGCATTATTGTAGGATGCATCCTAGCTTACTTGGAGCACTGCACTGTGTCATATAAATATAGACTTCTCAATCATTTAGTTAGAAATTGTCATGCTTTGATGACTAGTACCCAAAGAGAAACATCAGGTGTACAAGTAAAAGCACAAAAGCAACCAACAGTGTTTGAATCCTGGCTTCCTGCTTGCTAATTTGATTTTGATAAGCCTGAACCAGTGCTATCTGATGAGAAAGTGTACCTTGTTGCCTTGTTCCGCAGATGATCTCAGGCATGATGACTTTGCCTCAGTAGAACTCTCAGTTCTTATCAGAGTTGGGCAATCAAACTGGTTGGTTTTTTTTTTTTTTTCAGTTTTCCCATCTTAATTCAGCTCTGATCTCAACCTTTTAGTTTTACTTAAATTCAGTAATTTAAAAGCAAGAGTAGTTTTTCACTTGGCTTTGTTTTTCCTGGTAACTTATTTGTAAAGAGACCTACTTGCATTTCATATTGCAAATATTAAAAGACTACCAGAATTTCTGACACTTTCTTTCTGCACTTTCTCATGACCAAGGGTCTGAAAGTTTCTGCTGTACTGCTGAGTGTGCAGCAAGAAGGGAAAAACATAGGGAGGAAGAGAGATAGAGAAAGGGAAAAAAACAGAAAGGCAAAAAGGGGGGTGGGGAATGAGAGTGAGAGAAAGAGAGATAAGTGAGGGAGGGAGAGAGTCTGTATGGTAGGAAAATGGAAAGGGCAATGTTGACAGCTGTAGTAGCAATATATATTCAATAGACTTAATATACTATTAACAACTATGTGAATCAAGATTTCTGATGACAAACTACTTAGACAGTTGTCATGCTCCAGTACAATAATTTTCCAAAAATTACTCTTACACAACCCCTCACAAGAAACTGACAACAAAACTTCTATTAATCACATCATTATCCTTTTTGGTTATGGAGTTAAACTTTATATTTTACACATGACAAAAAACTATAAACATTATTTTCCCACTTTTCCTGTAACTCAAATCATGCCCAGAAGTACTTTGGAGTTCACGGGCAAGCCTTGATAATTAAAAATAATTTATTACTCAAGATACGATAATATAAAACCAAATTGTGATTTCAACATCTGTTTTCTTTATAAATATACACAAATTTAGACCCATCTGCAGACTAAAGCAGAAAAAAAACCCAGAGATTTGTTGTTTCCGCTTTGGTAAAGATAAAAGCAAACAGAACCAAGATTGGTAGAATATTTCAACTTATTACAGACTACTCAAGAGTCAACAGCATGATGCAAGTGAATCTCATTCAGCATTGTATTAATAAAAGTAAGATGTGTGAGGCACAAGAGGTGATTCCTACTGTTGAGTTGTTTCACACTACCTCCTGTTTCCAGCTCAGGACCGTCATTTCCAAAATGGACAAATCAACTCTAGATAGATTTTTGGCAATTAAATGATATGTTAAAGGTACTGGGTTTAGGTGGTCTCATAGGAAGGCTAAGATGGAGACATGGAACAACAGATTTCCAATATGCCAAATGTAGCTCTCAAAAAAGACACTGATATATTGTTCTCCATGATCTTTGGAAGAAAAACAAACCACTGGTAGCAAAAATTGTTTTGCTTATGTTCCCCCACATTACTGTCAGAATAGTAAAGTACTGAAACAGGTTTCCTACGGAGCTGTGCAGTGTAAGAAGTTAGACACAGTTTTGTGATGAATATTCCTAGTACATTTGACAATTGCCTCAGAACAGAGAATGAATTTAAAATAAATTATTAGTCTTCCAAATTTACATTTTTATGGTCCTATAATTTTCATAAAGACTTCCAATTTCATCTCTCAAAACTCGGTGACTGCTTTCTGCCTTCGTTTTTTATTATACAACATGACACTTGGGAGCAAAAGCAGTTTTGTAAATTTTATCAAAGTGCAACATATTAATGTCCAGATAAACTACAGGTAGAATGATGAACAGCACCTCATCTTCCATTAGTTATCACGGTGATCATCAAACTAAAATTATCACCATATCCTCTGTGTTTTTTCCCGTAGTTTTCCCTACCATATTCCAAAGCCTACTCCGTGCACGTAATGGTACAAATTTATATCAGGTAACTAGCATGACATATTACATCATGCGAATTTTGAGGCAAAAGATTATACTTAAGGTTTTGACGCTCCTGTTTTATTTGCAGTGGAAAACTGCAATAAGCTAAGATTTTCAATATTTAATTTTAGAAGTGATCATTCTTTACATGTGTGGTTTCAGGAGCTGTTTTTTTAAATGCATTTAACATCTGAAAAACCTTACGTTGTTTAAATTCACAAAAGACAGTTCAATCCGTGGATATTGTTCTCCTTTACAAATGCAAGGAATATTAAAAATTAGTGTAATTGTTTTTAAAGAAGTAAACATTCTCCAACATTAAATTATCTGGAAATGTGTAATAAACTGAAACAGGAATCCATTGGTACAAAAAGGTTACAGCTTTCTGTTTTTAAATAGTATTTGAAAAATCAGATAATGGTCAAAACCAACAGTAACTGTGCACCAAACTGCAAATGTTTTATTGATTTAGTTAGATTAAAGTCTTTCTTTTGCCAACTGACAGGTATACATTAAACGACACACATAGATCTGTTATACCATTGTGGCTGAGTCACAAATCAGGACTGTAGTAGTAAAACATAATCAATTCCTAATTAACATAAAAGACCAAATATACACAATGGTTTGAGTTCATCTTATCTTGTACTAAACACAGCTTGGAGGAGCTACATGCAAGAACTAATACATACCTATCCACCTCTTTATCTACTGTTTCTCGTTTGAATTGCTTACAATCCAATTTAGCATGCTTTGCTCCAGCTTAGTTCAAATGAAGTGGTGGTCTCACGGGGTCCTGTTTCCCTGTCCTAGAAAATCCTGAGGCCACTTTTTTTCTCCAAAGCTTTTGAACACCCCTTTGGCACTGGGATTTCAGTGATCATATCCTTTGATGCCTTCTCTTTCTTCTAATTTTATTTTACTGGTGGTTCCCATTTCTACCTCTTTGTCATTTTATCCTCTGTTCTTGTGTAAATTCATTCACATGCTGATGATTCTCAAACTTCCTTCTGCACTCTTTTTTTCGTTCTCCTCTGCTGGTTTGTTTTGCAAAACAGAAATCTGAATCTACAGAAATATTATTCAAGGGAGACAATAATACTCTATTCTGCACCATTCCTCATTATTTAAGGTCAGAGGTTTCAATTCAGTGTTGTCTCCTCCCTGTTTCTCTCCACAAAATCTGTTAAAATGTCTAATTGCTTGTTTGGTATCATGCCCACCTAACTATTTTGAAACACATGTGCTACAGTGTGCCACTTTCTGTGAAATGGTATTGCCCTTCAAAACAAGCCTCATCACAATTTTAGTCTGCTTTGTCTTTTAGAAATCTTACGAGAACCTATTTAGCCTAGATGTTGAATAGCTCCTAAAAATAATATACTTTTTTTCACCAGCAGCATTGGGTACTATGCCTTTTTTGTATCTCCCCCCCTCTCCCCGCCCCCCNACTCCCCCCCCCCCCCCCGCCCCCCCCCGCCAGCTGAATCTGCCAATGTATGCACAGCATACTGAATCTGTCAACTCTTAAACAGAAACAACTGAACCCTGCTATTGTGGTAGAAAAGGGAGTCTAAAAGAGCCCAGTCCACAAAGAACTCTGGCCCCATTTTCTTTTGTCCTGACCTGTCCTTAGGTTGCAAAGCCTTTGGGTACACTGGCCTCCTCTTTCATGAGATGGTAACAGTGCCCCTTCCCACCTTCTCCAGCAAGATGTCACAGGGGAAATGAAAGAAGCAAAAGAGCTGTCCCTGAAGTTGCTGTAAATGTGAGGAAGCAAACAGTGGCCGTCGTTTACTCCTTCTCCAACAGCACGCATCTGCCTCTTGCAGCAACTGCTGCTCTTGCGAGGCAGATAAGCAAGGATGGCAGAGGGAAAAACGAGGCAACGTGAGGCAATGTGAAAAGGTGTTCTCCTCAGTAACTAGGCTTTTCAGACGTGTCTGTTCCACAGTACGTTAGTGTACTTTACACATTGGTTTGATTGAGACAAAGTTTTCAAAGGCTGGAATAAAATATTTTTGTGCCTTGTACAGCTTTGAGCAAATTGCCAGCACTTAAATAATTAATAACAACAACAATAATAACAACAAACAATGATAAGTGCACTCTATGGATACTGAATCTCTTTGCAGGGTCCCCTAGAAGTCATTAGGTGTCCTCCTCCATAAATATTTAATAAAGATTTGATTTCCAGGCACTTCCAGTGTCTAAAATGTTCTCTTGAAAAGCCTGTGAAAGCACACAATTGTTAAACGAAGACCAAAGAGGGATATTACTTCTGCACTTTACAAAGTTTGAGCACTTTATGTCAAACGATACATGCTGTTATTACAGCTCTGTCTTGAGTAATGGATTTAATTTTGTATTTCATCAAAGGAGACAGACCATTGTGTTGCTAGTATAAGGTTAGAAATGACTTATCTGGTTAATATTTTAGACGGAGGTAACCATACTGCAACTTAGACATTAAAAGTGTAAGTCGGCGTACCCAGATGTACAATTAAAAGAAGAGACTATGAGGTGGCCTTTAACCAATATTATTTTTAACATTAACTCTGGGGATGAAAAGTCAATCC
This sequence comes from Dromas ardeola, assembly GCA_013398915.1. Lineage (NCBI taxonomy): Eukaryota > Metazoa > Chordata > Aves > Charadriiformes > Dromadidae > Dromas > Dromas ardeola. The sequence goes on along the minus strand of VYZM01016650.1, from coordinate 48,978 downwards.
CAAGGAAGCTGGAGGCAAAATCAGTATTTTACTGTTCTACAGAAACATGTTAAACACAAAATGTATCTCTAACTCATGTGGCATATCTGAGAAATGTGCACAACCTTTGAGGCAGATTCTCTTAATGGCAACATTGTCTTCAATTGGAGAAAATGCTACTATTCTATTTTTCCTTTTTTATTGCTATATATCAGTGCTATATACTTACGAAGCAGTGGTATAGGACGTTTCAGGGATACCTGATGCATTATAAATTTAATAACTATAGAAATAAGTTACTTTTATTTTTAACCTCAATGTATATAAAAATACAAAGGTTTTAAGGCAATGTCTCTGAAGGGGTTCCTGAATACAAAATTATGCTATAGTACAAAATAAATGAAACTACATAGTTAATATCACATTAAGACTTCCATAATTATATTCTGTTTATTACTGTGCATACGTAGCACACAATAACAATAAACACAGTGATTCTGCCCTCTATCACCCCATTTACTATAAGTAATTAAATTTTTGAAACTTTTTTTCCTGTTCTTGGTGTTGCACTAACACCACAACCCAGTAAGACCCTCAGTGTGGATCCCCTTTAACGCAAGGCTTTAGCCCTTGAAGCTTTAAAGAGGGATAAAAGAAGCCTGCTCCCTATAGCACGGTTCCATAGAAACTCTAAAGACTTCCTCTGCACAAGATAGGCATGAGACAAGATAGACAGGCATGATAGGAAGTCTACAGAATGTGGAAAAAGGGACTGGCCACTTGGGAGGAATATAGGAACGTTGTCAGAGTATGCAGGGATGCAACGAGGAAGGCTAAGGCCCACTTGGAATTAAACCTGGCAAGGGATGTCAAGGACTATAAGAAGGGTTTCTTCAAGTACATCAGTAGCAAAAGGAAGACTAGGGAAAAAGTGGGCCCATTGCTTAATGAGGTGGGTGCCCTGGTGAGGGAGGATGCAGAGAAGGCGGAGTTACTGAATGCCTTCTTTGCTTCAGCCTTTACTGCTAAGGCCAGCCCTCAGGAATCCCAGACCCTGGAAGTAAAAGAGAGAGTCTGGAGAAAGGAATATGTTGCGCCTTGGTCAAGGACGATTGGGTTAGAGATCATTTAGGCAAACTCGACACCCACAAATCCATGGGCCCCAATGGGATGCACCTACAAGTGCTGAAGGAGCTGCCGGATGTTATTGTGAAGCCACTCTCCATCACCTTTGAAAGGTCAAGGAGAACGGGAGAGGTGCCTGAGGACTGGAGGAAAGCCAATGCCACCCCAGTCTTCAAGAAGGGCAAAATGGAGAACCCAGGAAACTACCGGCCAGTCAGCCTCACCTCTATCCCTAGAAAGGTGATGGAAGATCTCATTGATGTCATCTCTAAGCATATGGAGGAAAAGAAGGTTATCGGGAGTGGCGAACATAGATTCATCAAGGGGATAGCACTCTTGACCAATCTGATAGCCTTCTGTGATGGCATGACTGGCTGGGTAGATGAGGGGAGAGCAGTGAATGTCTACCTCAACTCCAGCAAGGATTTTGACACTGTCTCCTATAACATCCTCATAGGTAAACTTAGGAAGTGTGTGTTAGATGAGTTGACAGTGAGGTTGATTGAGAACTGGATGAATGGCAGAGCTCAAAGGGTTGTGATCAGCAGCACAGAGTCCAGTTGGAGGCCTGTAACCAGCTGTGTTCCCCAGGGGTTAGTACTGGGTTCACTCTTGTTCAACATATTCATCAATGACCTGGATGAGGGGACAGAATGCGCCCTCAGCAAGTTTGCTGATGATACAAAACTAGGAGGAGTGGCTGACACACCAGAAGGCTGTGCCAGCATTCAGCGAGACCTGGACAGGCTAGAGAGTAGGGCAGAGAAGAACCTAATGAAGCTCAACATGGACAAGTGTAGGGTCTTGCACCTAGGGAGGTATAATCCCATGCACCAGTACAGGTTAGAGGCTGACCTGCTGGAAAGCAGCTCTGTAGAGAAAGATGTGTGAGTCCTGGCGGACAACAAGTTGACCAAGTGCCAGCAGCATACCCTGGTGGCCAAGAAGGCCAATGGTAGCCTGGAGTGCAGTAAAGAGTGTGGCCAGCAGGTTGAGGGAGGTCATCCTCCCCCTCTACTCTGCCCTGGTGAGGCCGCATCTGGAGTACTGTGTCCAATTCTGGGCTCCCCAGTTCAAGAAAGACAAGGAACTATTGGAGAGAGTCCAGCGGAAGGGTACGAAGATGACCAAGGGACTGGAGCACCTCTCTTATGAGGAAAGGCTGAGAGACCTGGGTCTGTTTAGCCTGGAGAAGAGAAGACTGAGAGGGGATCTCATCAATGCTTATAAATATCTAAATGGTGGGTGTCAAAAGGATGGGGCCAGACTCTTTTTAGTGGTGTCCAGCAAAAGGACAAGAGGCAACGGGCACAAACTGGAAAAAACTTCTTTACTTTGAGGCTGCCAGAGCACTAGAACAGGCTGACCAGAGAGGCTGTGGAGTCTCCTTCTCTGGAGATACCCAAAACCTGCCTGGATGTGTTCCTGTCCAACCTGCTCTTGGTGAACCTGCTTTCGCAGGAGGGTTGGACTAGGTAACGTCCAAAAGTCCCTTCCAACCCCTACCATTTTGTGATTCTGTGACACTGACCTGGGGCAGTTCTCTCACACACGCAGGAGCTATTAGGGGAAACTCATTACAAAGCGGAGTAAAGGAGCATAGGGACACTGGAAGCATGGCTCTGAAGCCCTGAGGAGGAGGAGGCTGGTACACCTGTGACTAGCAGGGCCATGTCGTATCACCCTCCCTGCTTATGCCGACAGCACCTTGGGATACCTCTGTTCCTTCACTAACAGCATCACTGAACTTGATGTTCTCAATACGAATTCTTACAGCCTACTTGAGATATGTTATTTTGCCTCCTTATAAACATACATATAGTTACACTAGAATACATTTAAGTTATTTAGTACATTAAAGCTATTTGAATCATCATGACATACGTGTATGTCATATCATGACATACACTTTGTCCTAACCTATCGATCAGATTCACCATTCAAATTTTATGCTCCCCAGACCAACTACCTGACCTCTGTATGAACTTTAAGCTGGGGACAAACAGCCTGTGGCGTGATGTCCCCTCACTGTGCCAAAAGCACCTCCCCCTCATGGAGGTCCTGGGTTGCTGTATCACGACTGCTGCAGGTGTCGATGCAGGGGGGAGCCCACCTCACGCAGGCTGCAGTGCTGCTGTACAGCTCTGTAACAACCCCTCCTGCCTTACTAGCGACCCTCCCAACCTGGGAAGAATTTCTTTGAGAGGGATGCTGTCAGCAATAGACAAAAACCTCCTTCAGAAAGTAGGTAGCAGAAGTATGCTCAACCACTGGTAATCCACTGGTCACTGTGTTAAACTTCTGCTTATGTATGTACATAGAAGAATATACAGTGTTTATATACATAGGCACATTTTTAGTCCTCTGCAGTGTTTTTAAGCTGTAAAGCAGTCCAAATTTTACATTAAATTAATTTTTTAAATCCAGTCTCTATAATCTCTAATTCCTAATTTCACAAAGCTTAACAAGATGGAACTTGCATTATCTTAAATAACAGCACAGAAAAATATTATGCTGTAACTGAGTTACTGTTTGAAACATATGTATAACTTAGTTAAAAAACACTTACTGTACCAGTGTTCAGCCATATTGACTGGTTTGTTGGACAGATCAGTTTTACTGTGTGACTAAGGCACATATAATGGTTTTATTTAATTTATAATTTAATTCCATGCTTTGTAATACATAAAACATCCTGAGGATACCCTTTTCATAACATAAAGAGCCTCTAAATTCAAGTAGAGTGATACCCACTTATTTCAGTCCTGTATTATGTAATGGCAGAAACCCTGCAATAATTAACAATTTCCACTTGTGAACAACTGTTTTATATCTGGATATATATGACAAAAATACTCTTCTAAGTAAGGACATTAAAAAAAGTTTTATTTTAAGATTCGGGTGGAATATTCTTCTAAATAGGTATTTTAAATTTGAAAACCAAATAGCATTTTAGTCCAGGACATTGTTTCATAAAGATCTGATGACGTTTATTCTCAAAGCAATTAAATATAGACTATGTAGCATACGAATTCAAGTTTTGCCACTATGGTAAAACCCTCGCAAAATAATCACTGAGTGCACTACGTTAGGCCAAGAAATGACAGTAGAAATCTTACTATGAAATCATCTGTGGGGAAAAAAAAATATATCTACAATCTCTTAACTGAAAAATACTTATTTTATTATTTAGGAGATAATTATTGTATTTGTTCCCACATGAAAAAGAAAATGCGTTAACACACTAACTATATTAAAGATGAATAAGGTCTTATGGAAATGTAAAATTATCACACTTCACAAATGCTGGAATGAAGAAGAAGCTTCCTAACTGTATTTTTACAATATTAGTGCCATCTCACACAGTTATTTAGTTAGTATTTAATATAGATTCCATTAGTGAGACCAGCCTCATCAACAGCTCTCTGCTAATTTGAGTAAGATTCCACATTCTTAGTTACTTAAGGTTAATCATAATACTAAGATAGGCTATTAATTACTCATTTTTCACTGGTTATAAAGAATATAAGAGAGTAACATTACAAACATGTATGTAGTAATCTATGGCATTATCTTATGCTGTATCTCAAATGGGTTTAAAAGATACAAAAATTTGTGGACACGATTGCTTTCTTTCTTCCCCAAATAAAACGTTTTAAGCTTATAAGATAAGTAATTTCCAAATTCTAAAAATATTTAATGTTACTTAAGAAAAAAAAAGTAACACTAGCTATAACGAGGACTATTCAGTTGAAATCTTCTGAAGTTCAGAATCAGACTGACCAAGGACATTGGCATTTTCATGGGAAGAATTTGCTAGAGAAGAGCACGACAAATAAGGCTTTTTATGAAAAAGATTATCTGAATTGGGAGACCTGAGACTTCAGTCAACTGCAGAAGAGAACAGACAATTCCCAAATGTTTTGAAATGTGCTTGTGGCTATTTTCAACAAAGGAGGCAACTAGAACTGAGACTTTTTAGCACACATTTTAACTAGAGGGCTGAGAATGAAAGTTGAAGACAACTTAATGAAAGTGATTATGAAGTAAGAGGTCAAATGAAAGTCACTATGAACTGGTTATATTCCAAGTATTCCAAGTCTTGAACCAACTGGTCTTCTTTCTTTCTCTTTTTCCTTCTTTTTTTCCAGTCATTAGGGAAACAAAACTACTGGTCAAACAAGCACCATTTATCAGAATGAGGAAGAATAGCAAGAAAAAGCCATTGTGGATAAATCATAACTCTTCAACAATCCTGAACTCAGAAGTGATTAAATAGAAATGGATACTGTGTCAAATAAGTAAGCATAATAGACTAGCACTTTAGGGATAAAATCAGAGAGGACCGGCCACAAGCTGAAACAAAACTAGCAAGGGACAAAGAACACCAAAAAATATGCCGTAAATATACTCAATAGTTACAAGAAGACCTGGGAAAGGACTGCTAGATCATTCAATAGCTAAGGAAATACGTCAACACGTGATGCTGAAAGACCAGAATTAAACGCACTTTTTACTTCAGACTTCACTAAAGGAATCACCTGCCACCAGATGGCTACCTCAATTACAACGATAACAAAGCCTCGGACTAACCTGGACGATGGACTAAAAAGTGTGCTCTTTAAAACAAAAAGCAGTTTGGAAGGCTGAATTAGAATTCAGAATGATAGCAAGCAGTTATGGAAACGATTAAAAGATATGACAAAATTCAATGAAGACAAGTGAGAAGTCATCTGTTTAGGAACAGTCAAACCTACATAGCTCCCATAATTACTCTTACATCCACTACAAAATAATCAATAGAGAAAATACAGAGTAGGGAATAACTTCAGCAAAAAAGTATCTGTAAACTATAATCGGTAATAAACTGAAGATGAATGAATACTAGGACATTGTTCAGCCCAACGGCCAGTCTCACCCAATGGCTACTACTCCCAAAGCTCTTTCATCCTGCCTTTCATTCCCTGATAACTAGCCTGTCCAGTGCTACACTATCCAGTGTATTAACTTGACACTTATTTTTGCCTGCTTATACACTGCAATTGCAGAACCCAAGCTCCTGGTGCCCACTGGCCTCAACCGCTGTTTTCTGATTGACTACTGAAAGCTATTGGAGTTTGTCCCTGAGCCTGCCCCTAAGCTTACTTCTTCATGCAGGAAAACAACCCAAGATACAGGCTAAATGTAAAAAATTATGCTCAGGCAGGAATTCAAACCAAACAATTCTTGTAAAAGTCACTAAATATTTCAGTTTTCTCTAAATTATCCATTATTTGCTCACTTTTCCTGCTAAGGAATGAACTCACACTTCCCTGCGTTCTCCTTCTTCTAATAAATTGACAGAAAAGTATTTATTCTCTTGCCCTCAAATAGCTGTAATTAATTTTGTACTTCAGCCTTTCTTCAACAATACATAAATCCAGGCTAAAAATAGCTGCAGGGAGAAAACATTGATGACTGGGGCTGCTCTCAATAGGTTTTATTTGAGAAAGCAACACAATAATGTACATCAGTAGTGCTGTGGAGAGGGCATTAGAATATGTTGTACTTGTTTGAATAGAGGAGTACAACAGTAGTGAGCTGAAGAAGACCAGCACAGTGCTGTGATGATAAAGTAAGAAAAATTAGCTGAAAAGTTGTGGTAGTGAGCCATTTCATTACACAAAATCTTCTAAGACCACCCTATGAAGACAAGCGATCAACAAGCTTTAAAAGGACACACAAAGTTTCCAGAAAATTTTTAACATCAATGCTAGAGAATTTATTTGGAGATCAGGAGGTCAGAACAAGCTTCCAGAGTTGTATATATTTTGCTTTAGAAGCAGCGGCATAAATTGGAACTTGATTAGTCAGGCCTTCTTCTTGTGAAAAATCTCTTAAAACGATTATGTCAAAATGTGGGACCATAGCAGGGATCTTAACTGTAATAAATGTAGCTCCTCAACAAGAATCCTCAGAAAACATAACATTATGGAGAGAGGTATTATGAAGCAGTAAGTTAGAAGAGTACAAATAAACCTTCAGATCAAGGGCTTTTACACATGAGTTATTTACAGAGAAGCATATAAAATGAACCAATGCCTCCATTAATAAACTTCTTTAAAGTTTAATGCCATAAATAAAGTATTGAATAGGGAGACTGGTAACTTATAAAAACACTACTTAATGAGCAATTTTCTATTAAAAAACAAAACATCTTTCAAAAGCAATGTTAAATTGTTCTAAACATAAAGCCTATTTACAAATACTTGAGCTATAGCTGATATTCCACTGGAGAAGACCGTGTAAAAGCATATGGTTTCTAACATCGAAGTGCTCAAGAATGAAACCTTTCCCAATGAATTACTGAATGCTACCTGCATTAGTAGCATTTTTATTCCAACACTAAAAAATTATTTTTATTTTATAAAAGTTTAAAACCAACAAAAATGTATTGGTATTGTTTCATTTTGTAAAGAAGTATCTAAAGAAGTATCTATGAAGATTAACATACAGAATAAATAAATGGATTTTCACTCTAAAAATATAATTTACAAATTGAAAATGTTCTATACAATATAAGCAAGAGTGCAAAGTTCTGGTCAAATCAGCTTTAGTATTAGTTCACTGGTGTCCTACTCTGCATGATAAAAGTTTAAACATTAGTTCTTTCTGGAAAAGAACATAGAATTAGACTTTCATCAGTAAAAAATTACAAATTAAGTTAGACTTGGTCTTAGTTGCTGCTTTTAAGTATAGAAAACTACTTCAATTTTTCAAAGAAAAGCTGCATTTGTATTATACGTTTTAGCAACAAGAAATTGTGTTTGAATAATGCGAAATGTAAAAATAATAGTTTTTATGACCTACGTTTTTCAAAATCGATTAGTATTTTTGGCTGCCCTGTAAACACAATGGAAAAAGATCTAATAATTACTTTTTCAACAGGACGTATTCAATACTGTTTGAAATTGGGAACATCTCAACAAATTCCCTGAAGAACTGCTGTTCAAAGTTCAGAGTAGTGATTTTGCTTTGATGAATTACTAACAATTAAAAGATGACAGAAAGTATGATTGAATTTGTCATTGCTGACATAAAGGACTAAACCAACACACAAGCTCTACTTCTTGGCTGCAATTTTAATCATATTCAAATGAAATATTAAAACAACCTCCTTCCCCTGGAATGCATTTTAGCTAATTGTTAGAGTCTCATAATTTAGGACTTTTCTATTCTTTTGGCGGGGGGGTTGGTAGGGGAAGAGTGGGGAATGGCATAAACCTCACAGCTTTCTCTCTCCTTCCTCTGTATTTTTTTTGTCTTCCACTGGGAAGAGACGAAGCCAACCCTGAGAGTACTTAAATATTGGAGCAGGTTTCCCCAAAGTGGTAGAATCTCCCCCAAGGGAAATACTCAAGACTTGGCTCAACAGGGTCCTTGATAACCTAACTAAGCTTTCAGAAGCAGGTGGGACCAGGTGATCCCCACAGATTCCTGCTCCATAGGCTTCTGTGATTCTGCATTAAATTCAGAACAGTGACCTTACCACAGTAAACCTCAGTTTAACCAGCTGCCTTGGTTATCCAATGTATTATGTTGAACAAGCTTGCAGAAAATGTTAACATATGTAAAAGAAGAAAGCGCCACAGCTGTTGTTTCCGTATTTTAAAGTGTGAAATAAGGAACCAAATAATTCAGGGTTTTTTTCTGTTGCTTGGGTTTTTCAGTTAGTCCGTAACTTATTCCAAGTTGTATATTTGCTATGCTAGGGTAAGCAAGATCACTAGATAAGCAAGTGAATAGCTGAAAGAGTATTGCTTCATGCACACATCTACACTGTAATGTAATGAAACTGTAAAAGCTAAGAGTTTTGAATCTCTCAGAGAAGCATCACGGATTTGTAAAAAAATGAACCACTGATTATCTGAGGACAGACCAGCAATCTTTCATAAGGAATTCCTCATCAGATGAGCAATTACTTGGGTAATTTCAGTGGCTGTTGTCCAAATCTCTCTCAGGTTCTGTTAAATAATTGACAAACGAGCTGCTGTTTGAAGCTGAGATGGCCATACCTCAACTTGCTAGAGGGGAAATGACACAGTCATGAAGATAAGTGATTTCTGCATAGTATCAAACTAACAAACTATCTAGTTTCCAAAAGATTTCCTCAGTCTGTTATTTCTCTGTTAGGACTGCACTTTTTTTTTTTTCCTATAGGGTTGATGGGGAAATATCTTTTAGGTAATTATTGGCATTCCAGATTGATAAAAACTTGTTGTGTAGTGGACTCAGTATGAGAAAACTTACTGAAAATATGAAACTATTATCATAAACATTTAGTGACAAAATTTAGTATCTAATTCAATGACTGGAGCTACATAATCAACTCATCCTGCCACTTGTTTGTATAAATTCAGAGATTTTATCAGTTACCACGTTAAGGTTTGAGAATTATCAAGTGCATGGTACCTCCTATGTTATACAATAATGGGTGGTACCTTGTTTACCACACAGCTATAGCAATGGGTCCAATTTACACAACAATTACTCAGAAGTGAATTAAGAAAACTGGAGAAAGATTAATTAACATTGCTCAAGAAACAGTGTTGTTCCTATGGTGTTGTTCACTTCAGCCGCATGCCCCAAGAGTAAACATCCAATTAAAATCTGAAGTAAAGATACTGATACTGATCTTGAGATTCTACAGTACATTTTTTATATATGTAACAGAATCTATATGTCTCATTGTAAGCAAGCACTTCATATTTGCTGCACCACTGATGATGAAACAAGGAAATGTACTGATTTTAAGAATATATACCAAATTCCTTCTGAAAAAAACTGAAAGGATGAACTCATTATCCTGCTAGTCAAGATCCAAGTCAATTTCATTTCAAAGATCATTGCTAGCACACAAAGGAAGCTTTAAAATTATTTTAGGCATACTTAACTCTGTGGTACATACATGTCAAATTAACGTAGAAGAGACAGTTTCAAACCAATGGTTCAATGAAGTATTAAATGCAACAGCCAATCTGTGACGTTGTTATTAAACAGTTTTATTTAATCAGAACAAGAGATGTTCCATGTTTTGAAAGAGCAAACGACAAGCCCGAAGAAAGAAAAACAGCATCCTGCAGCTTCTTAATAAGGGTTGCATTCACTTTGCATCTAAAAACTTGGGTTCAATTTCTATTACATGGGCAAATTTTACCACATCTTCCACAAATTATAAGTCACATAAAATGAGTATGTAAACAATTTTACGAATCTTGAAATATGCACCTTAAGGTGTTTATTTAAAAAATGCGTTTTGAATATTGGTCCTGCAAGAATATCAGTATCATGAGGGATAGTCAAAAAGCTTAACTTCAGCAAGCACTCTCTTTATAATCAGAAAGAGGTGAGGGAGAGATGCTTACTATCCAAGGTGGCTTTGAGCTTTGAGTTTCCACTTTCTGGAGGACTTTCTCAGTAGTGTCTGACTACATTTGACGTACTGAGATATTACCCTAAGACAGACAGATCAACTAGACAGAGTTATGAACACCATTCAGTGAGATCTTTGTGGTCTCTGGTAATGCTAACAGAACAACACGGGGCATTTCAAATTTCCCATATAGACAGGCCTGTTAAAATGTAATAGAAAAGGCAGCACTCAAGTTCAAAAATACTAGATTATCAGAGAATTTAAAGTTGACCTCTTTCAGATTTGTTATGACATATACTATCGTTTTCAACAAGATTCCAGCCACAAGCTTGCCCTGGTAAGGAGGGTTATTGCTATCTCTTTTTGCATGCCGTTTTGTCCCTTAACAACATCTCTTAACACATATTCCCACAGGAATACTGAGTGGTGGTTACCATTTTTCAAAGATGGTAACTCCTTGTTTTCAGTTAATTTCACCATGTGTCTACACATGCAAGCTGGGTATGATGGGATGTCTACACTTTCACCATGTTGGCAATTTAAAAGAAGGCAAAAAATTTAGCTTGTCTGTCCATTGTGCTGCTTCTGTGCAACAAGCCAAAGAGTGCAAGTGAATCCGTATCTGAAAGCAAAAGTAACAATATCTGTAACGACTTGAAGAGGTGCAGTATCAAAATTAGATCTCATAGGAACTCCTCAGTTTACATATTCACTGATGATGTTTAAGTAAAAAGTGAAATATCAGTTAAAAAAAACCAAGAAACCAAAGATTCCTTACAAAAATCTATTTTAAGAGTAAATTTCAAAGCACAATTATTATTTAAGGCGAAGATACATGACAGAGATGCTTTGATTACCCAAAAAATGTATTTGCAATGAAAATAAGTTATCAGGATTACTATTACAATCAAAATAAATTCTATCAAGCTGAAGTATAGAAATGTAGATTCAGGACAACTGAACAACTACAAAATTTATCTTTTTTTCTGCCATATAATGTTACAACAAAAAAAAAGTCTCCTGCAACCAGTTAAGTGTAATCTGAGACATAAAACACAGAAGTCTTTCCTAGAAATTAGTTAATAGTCTAGGAAAAGACAGCCATAAAAGGAGCATTAAGTTGCCATTACTATGTGGCCAATTCTAGTCACCGGGAGTGCTGCTGCTAAGTTAACTAAGTTCTTGAAGAGCGCTCCATGTGAATGGACTACTATGGTTTCTTAAGAATTGTAATACAAGAAATTCACTAGGAAATTTCTTGAGAGTTAAGATCTTTTATTAACTATCTGAGGACAACCACAGAGTAGCTACTAATTTGGCTACCTGAAGTAACTTCCCTCATCTTATTTTCATTTGCTCATTTGTTGCTAGAATATACACTTTGTATTTCTATAGCTGTGAGACACTTAATATTTTAAATAAAATTTTTATTCTGAAATTCCTGGCTTCTTAATAGATTACAGCCTATCCACTTTAAGTAAGTTTTACTGGAAGCTTTTATTTAAAAATCTGAGTTGAGGATATCTGAGTATTCATTCTACGTCACAGAAAAGATTATTTGCTCTAGACATTGGAAAAAAAATGAATTTTAATAGCCAGGGTCTCTAAACACAATCCGTACTAAGAGGAATATTCCATCTTTTTTTGCTACACATTTTTCCATTAAGTGGAAAAAAGGAAAAAAAAATTTGTAAGTGAGCTCCTGAAGTCCTGACCTTTAAATTCAGTTTATATGCTAATCCTTCCTAGTTAGGAATCGGTTCCCTAAATCATCAATATGGAACACTGAGCATAAGCCTGCTCTAAGATTCAAAGAAGTAACTTTGTAAAAATAAAAGTTTTCGAACTGATTTTTGTTAAAAACCATTTGAAAACTCATTGTTTTTAAGAGTTTCAGCTTGCCATAGAATTTATCTTTCATATTCCTATATAGTTGCTTTCTTCTATGTTATCAATAAAAACTAACACTGACCTTCCTCCTAGAAGGTTAAGCTTCTAGCTTCTGTTTGAAATGCTAGAGTGCCTTTTCTCAGAAGAAATGCTACATATACGTGCCGCCAGCAACCAGAAAGAATACACTATTGCTCCGAACCTTCATTAGTCTGAGGATCTTGGCAACAGCAATAGTGCTTGTACACGGGCTCTGCATGAAAAACTGTTTTCAAAGGTAACCTTGCCAAGGGCTATGTTCTGTCTTGGCAAAAGGAAGCAAACTTTACTTTTCTACCAATCAGTTCACTCTGCATGAGAAACAGGTGTTATGATAGGAAATGGGACTTGGAGCAGGAACAAAATAAAACTCTCTAATAATAAGTTTGGTTTGAAAAAAATTGGAGATAATAAGCCTGCAGGGCTTACATGTTTTTGCAAAATGCAAATCATGAAAACTGGTTAAGGGATTAAATGCTCTTTTTCAAAAATGACCATGGAGATTATAATCATTAATTAAAATCATGTAAATAATATTCTGAAAGAACTCTTCCTTTTTATCTCATAGGTTTCAAACAGCCTAATGGTAAAAGGTTTAGTCTCAAAAGAGCTATTCTAATTAAAACTAAAAATTTAGTATAATTAATAAGTGTGAGTAAGCTTGCAATCTCACCCACTTGCTATGACAATTTTTTAACAGAGAAATAAAATTGTATTTTTAAGTATCATTATACCAGGTTACAATGGATTATATTCTTGCATATCCCCTTATATATTTTCAATCAATTCAATAAGCGCTTGACTTGTGGTCACTCATTACTGCTACTCCTTAAAACTCTGCATGTGATAGTATTTCTTCTGCCCATTTTGTAATACCTTCTGTCGTTCAGCTGTAGTGATGTACACTCAAAACACAAAATAGACAGTAAAAATATTTACAAAATAAAATTTATCTGTGCAGCCAATGTGTTGTCTCTATATTCCATAATTTCTCCACTGGAATCCAGTGATGGAATATTGCCCTTCCTACTCATTGTTTTTTCAAAACTTAAAATTATTCTGGCAAGGGAAAGAGAGACATCTCTTGAGTATCACGTATTGAGGCTCAGTTAAGATATGTTGTCTTTTGCCTGGGAACAAGAGGGGAATTCCCTTACTACATGTTGATCTTGAAGTATGCTTCTAGGAGTCCTTAACTGTGTTTACTGTACCCATATAGATGGATGATTTAATCTTTTTGCAGGAGGTACAATAAACCAGAAGGTAAGAGCACATCTAATGATCTATCACAAATTGCATTGATATTTGAAGAAATAATGTTTTCTAAAAAGAAAGCCTGATAAGTTTTTATTATGTTAAAAGCTTTTTCCCAGTTTTGAAGTATATTGACAAACTTGAGCCTTTTAAAATCTGGTTTTTTGGTTTTTTTTTTTTGAATTTCAGCAGAGTAATTTTTATCTTGAGGCATTTCACTGGAATAAGAATGATAACACAGTATTATTGATGGACTGGAATGTATTTAAAATTGTATTTTAGAAGAAAAAATAAATAAATGCAGCTAACAACAACCTTTGACTTCAACTAAAACCATAAACAGCTGAAATAAGACTAAAAGATTTTCAAACTATTTTTCCATTCATCCTGCTACTAAATAGTAATTTGCTATTGCTACGCTTTAAACAAATATGATCCAAATAATGCAAGTGCGAAAGGCTTGTATTGTTTCTTAGAATTGCTGTCCTGTTCTATAACAAAGTAAAAAAGGATGCCAGTTGTTCTTTTTAAGTATCTGACATGGTAAGAAAAAATATGAAAGATGCAACCAGAGCACACTGATATAAGATGGTAAAAAATATTTGCTTTGAATTTGAATATGAAACTCACTTTGCAACTTACCTAAAAGCCACAAACACAATTTGCAGTGCTACATACTCTTAAATTATAAACACTCTCACTACATTGAGTGTTACTATTTCTTTAACACACCTCCCACCCAATAATTATGACTAAGTCTAACAACTTTTATCTTCTGACAAGATTATTTTCACGACTTTTCGTAACTACTGTACTGACAACTTAAAACATCTTCCAAAATAGCACTCTTGCTGCATTTTGATTAATAAGATATTAGGTAGAGAGACCTGCAACCCACAACAACAAATATATTTAACCATAACAATGTTCTACAAGCTCTCAAATCCTGAACTCTGAGGATGTCCCTATTTTAAACATCTCACGGCATACAGAAGTCACATTGTAGAAGATCAGGTAGCACGGAAAAAGCAAATGCACCTTCTTAAAGTTCATTTTGTTTTAGGTGTAATTGAAATGCTCTGTGAGCTTACCCAGTTGAATTGTTTGCTGTAATCTAAATAAACATGAAATCAGAATCACTAGGTAACTTATGAGAAGACATACAGTGCTCCTAAAATCAGCATTTAAATTTCCATTGGTGCTCAATAACAAAGCACAGATTATTAGGTAAAGTGGAATGCACAAATGACTCAGTACACTAGTATTACCTATCAACCCCTAACTTCTGTATTACAATGATATAGGCAGCCCATTTTACCAGAAATGCTGAGTGAATTAGAATAAATATATCATGATTTTATAAGGAATTTACGGTATTATACTGCCAATATGGAACTATTCAATGACAGACATTTATAAAAATTCTTGACTCACATCATTAAAGCACAGGTCTGATAAACTAACCTCTAATACTCAAACAGGCTTTCCTCTCACCCATTATTCTATACAAATTGAGTGTCATGAGACTACTGATTTAAAGAAGAGACTCAAACCACATGGGAAGCACACTCCTGCATAAACAAGTTAAAAGTACCTCTAGATTTTTTTAAGCACAAAATGAATTATATACACATTGGTGATTGTTTGGATCTTCTACAAAGCCTGTGAAATCATTAACTTGGTAAACAGTTACAGAAAATATGAGTAAATCCAGTAATATCAGTACTAATTACAAAATGGTTCTATAAGAAGAAAATAGTTCACAAAAATTATTATTCTTCGTTCCTCGGTGAACATGTCAGGCACACATTTTTCCACCGTACATGTCGAAGGATTGCCAACATCGAGTCTACTTTTTTTTTATTATAGTGCAACTAATTATCTTTTTGAACTCCACAATATTTTAAACTATCAGTTTAATCTCTGCAAAAGCCATTTATAAATTTATGATTACAAAACAGTGTAAAAAAAGTCATAGTTTTCCATTGACTTTTAGAAAAACAAACTCTGCTTTTAAAATGGAAATTCACTACAGAACTTCATTCCACTAACATTTTTGTCTACAAATGAGTAAATAACATAATCGTCACACTGTAAAAATAATGCCACTTTGTGTGACTGAGAAGACTACTGTCAATTAAAATTCCCCCATCCTATGCATTGCATTGATCCAACATTGCTAATTTTGCTTGACTGCAATTAAATAAATGTGTCAGAACAACTTTTGGTAGGTATACACATTCAAATCACAGGACTCTCCAGTAAGTACTTCATTTATTATAAAACACAGACATCATAACTGAATCACAATCTTCTCATGCAAGCACTATAGCGTAAAGGAAGATCACAGAGTTAAGACACATAGAAAGTTCATTTCTTCTTTCTGTTGTATGTAGATTGTGAAAAAAACCTTACACGGGGGCAGTTTAACTCAAAAAAAACCAACAAAACAACCCAGAGAGGGTTAAACCACACAGATTCTCAGTGCTACAATATCCTGAACTACTCATAATACAAACTTTGGCCATAATCAACTCGCGTTGTTTTGGAGAATACTGCTTTAAATGAATTGAAGACATATTGGGTGAACACTGAGGACAGGCCAAAGAGAGAAGTTTGCTATAACATGGTGTTTTAGATGATCAAGGGAAGAGGAAAGGAGGAGTACAGCACCAACAGAATTTCAACTGAAATACTGGGTATTAGGCATTTAATGTGACGCTGACACTACAGTGTATATAAGTTCTTCTTCCTATGTTGCTTTAGATAGTACAAGCTTATTCATTGAAATTTAAAGAAATTTATGGCAAAACTTCAGAAAATTTGAAATCTAAAAGATGCACTTTAGAAAGCAGTTGTGAGATGCTGAATTCATGGAAGATCCCCAAATTTGACTAATATTTTCCGATATGTAAAAAATAAATAAATGTAAACACAAATTATTTATTTTTCTGGATTATTGTTGAACTGTAAGAATCCACACAGCGCGTACTGCAAGGCAAATATAGTTCTCCTCAAAGCAACAAAGGCCAGCAACGCTTCCTATGCATCTGTATGACTTCCATGCCTCAGCCACTTACTCAGTAAGGCTCTGGAGAATACAGAATTGGCACATTTTGTAAAAGTGTATTTATTTCATGAAGAAGTATTACTATTTCGTATAAGAACAGTTGCTAAACATTCAAATTCCTCCTCACCATGAAGTTAGCTAAGAGTTCAGAAGTTATGCATAGTAATGATTTCTGCCTCTTTAAATAATTTTAATATCATTTTCATTATCTAGGGAGTTTTGCATGATCTATTGAAGACTGACACTTTCCACAAACAATTACATGACTGCAGAACCACTAAATGCAATAGTGAGTCATATCTGAAATGCACGGTAAAAGGCTTGTATTCATTAACCTGACTGTTTTTCTCAATTATCTCTTATATTGCTAAGTTACTAAATTCAGGGCACAAAAAGAACAGTGCTGAAAATGTTCAAGAAGAAGAATTCTATAAATCACAGCAGATCAGTTTTCACAACCTCAGACAATAAATTCTTTTTCTTATTCTTCTGCACTCGTACAGCAGACTTCTGTTAGAACGCAGGTTCTTCAAATTTATTCTGGGGTGGGTTTGGAAGTGTGGCTGCAAATTCAGGGCTATTCAGGATATAAATGTGCTGTACATTGCATTTTTAATTGCAAATTTCATTTTTATTACAGAATTTGTAGGCACTATAATACCAACAGATATATATTTCTATGCTAGTTTGTAGTAGCAAATGTAGTAGTATAGTAAGTTTGTTCTTAAAGCTTTTGATGCGAATTGAGTTGAACTGAACTGAACTGAACTGAATTGAATTGAATTGAACTGAAGAATGCTACCAAATAAAGGGAGAAGACTATGTCATCCTTACATCAACAACTTGTTTCAGGGCATAGCTGAAGGACGACGCCTTCAAGAACCTTTTTAGAACTTTAAGTATTTAATTAAGAATGAAATACCACAATCTAAAGACAAATAAATTCAATATGTGTACACAGACCTAATGTTCACCTGCCAAGACTTAATTTTCAAAAGACACAGACTTCACAGTGAACAATACTTATGTTTAGCTCATCATACTGAGACATTGGTTGTGCCAACACACTTGAGCCTTTCCATGTTCCACTATTCATTACAACACATACCGACGTTCTCCAGTTCCTGCCAAGCTTCAGCCAGAGTTCATTCAGTGCAAGCTGAATGCTAGGTCCAATCAAAGGAGCTCAAAGAGTGTTAGCTTGATGGTTGGATTTGATGATCTTAAAGGTCCCTTCCAACCTAGACGATTCTATGATTCTATGAGCCAGTGTTTTGCATGCAGAGCTCAGCTGGTGGCATAATGTGCTACTGTAGTACTGTTCCTAGTTAATTCTTCTGATTTATGAAGTGGCTTTTGAACTACGGCAAGTTACTTTTCTCTTGAACTTCATTATCACCCAGCATAAGTGGGGAAATACTTAATTACTGAATTAGAAATAAATGTTTTATCCTAAAAAAATTAACTTTTAACTTGCTTTGCAGTACAGAACGGGTTGTGGAAAATGAAAACCCATATAGTATCAGGACAAATTTAAAAGAAATAGAAGTTACATATACTATACACTACAGCATAGAGAGAGTACAATATATAGTTCTGTGTGATCTGGAGAAGATGGACAGTTTCCTTCCTTTTTCTTTCAAAAACACATTCCTGGTATTTGAAAGGATTATACGTAACACCCACACAGGTAACTCCTCAGCCCAGCCCCAAAGTTTGCACCAGATCATTTCTGTATTACTGGCTGGAGAAATGGGATAATAAAAATCTCACACAGTACCCTGAACAGCAATCTGACTAATTTTTTAATTCTGAAACTGCATTTATTGGATAAAAACTAAAAAGCTAAAAAGTGCCACCGGTAAACTAGACATTATTTGTGTCTGCTTACAGCTCAGCTCCAAATCACAGTCTACCCTAACCAAATATTTGGAATGTCCAAACATTAGGTTTTCCATGGCAATTCTCATTTTTAGTCTAAAAGCTAAAAAATACTCTTACAACATCAAACAAATATAATTCAAGTGAAGCCTGAAGTTGTCCTTGGCAAATTCAGTTCATCAGATAATCAGAACATTCAGTGTTGATTGTGTAGATGCGTGTCAGTAAGGCTTGAAAAATGAGAACAAGACTAAGGCAACCTGAAGAAGCTGAGTAGTTTTTAAAAGTTTGTGATATCTAAATCTGTCAACTTGAAACCCTCATACTTTAGATGAATTCAACGCAACAGCTTTTTAGCATCCCATTTCTGGGAAAAGCCTCAGATTTTTAGAGATCTGAAATGCAACTACAGGTCATCTCTTACAGATTGGGTCCTGGAAGTTCTCTAAATCAGAAATGGTTGGGAAATGCTTGAATTTACAGATCGGAGTATTTTATGTGGAAGATCGGCTAGTGACAGCCTCTCAACTGAATTCTTCATCTCCTTCATTCCCTTAAAAAAAGTCATGATAATAAAACAAAGATGGAAGAATTCTACAATTAATCCAATGTTATGACTGAAATAACAAAGATCGTCTATTTCAAATTTCAGAAGGGAAAAGTTTCCTTAAGTTTGCATCACTTATATTTTAATTTATATATTTGAAATTGCATTATATGCAGCTCTAGATGTTATACCATGGAAGACAAAACACATGCTTTACTCACACACTGTTCTGAAGCGTGTATAAGCAGGCATATGACTGAGATGCACAGAACTTGGACAATACTCATTTCACAAACAATATTCATTCATTAGAGCATAAGCACAAGCAAATCAATTAAAGCAGAAATACATATATGATATTAAGGCCTTCTTGACTTTTAAGTATATGGCTTCCCGATTCTTTATAATGCTTCCATTTTTATATTTAACAAATATATTTGATCCAATTATGGAAAAAGAAATCAGCAACTCCAGTGAAAAAAGACATCAAAAGTCTCTATAAACATGTTCTTCATTTTACTCAATTTTGGTTTGCTTTCAGGATAGTCCTTGGGAAAAAGGCAGATTATTCTTCTGTATCATATTTGAAGATGCTAAAAAAACCTCCAAATTTATTATTTAAAAGTAAGCTACATGTTAGTTTTCATTACTCAAAACTTCTAAGTGAATAAGCTTAGCCCAAATGAACCATCAACTTGGTATAATTGAATCTCTTTACATCTAACCAAAAATAGAACAGAGAACAGAACACTGTATACTTTAGTTAGTATTTGAACGTGTGTAATGTGGCTACTAATATGTTTCCTGGATGCATCTTCATGTCCTATGAGGAATAAGCAGCATTTAATTAATTTGCTGGCAAAATAAATGTTTATACAACTGGCACAATTTGTACCTTATTGTTTGATTTATAGCCAATCACTTCTCCCCTAAGATTAGCTTCTGAATCTGAAAATAAACTTCAAAATAATTTAAATTTCTCAAATTTTTTCTTGCATCACAGTCCCTGATCTGCTTTGAGTATTCTCTGTTAGGTAGTGAGAGGCTACAGGGTTTTGCTTACAGGACAGCTTAGTGGCAGATAGTGTATCACATAGTCTTTTAGGTCTCATGCGTCACAAGAAATGCTGAGTTGAGGTGCTCATGCTGAGCACAGCATGCCTGAAATGAAAAGACCCACTCATGTAGTCTACCATCTTCTCCTCCCACTCTCAAATTCATATGCACAAAGAACACAGGCGCCAAAGGCCCACAGAAGATTCTACTGATAAAATAAAAAGCACGAGCTTAATTATCACACATTTCAAAATGAGGCACAATGACTTCTATCATTAAGAAAGGCAGAATCAGGACTCCAGATAGATGTTTAATTATGCAGAAGATATGAGCTCAATTCTTCAAGATGCTGCAAACTAGAGGGCCAAAATTAGGAGAAAACTCAGAAACTGGAAGTGGCAAAGATTGGCGTGTATTTTTCTTTGAAAATCAAAAAAAAAACCAAACCCAAAACTTTGGATGACATTTTAATGCTTCTAAAATGATTCTAGTCAAATACTTTGGTTACAACAGTATATTTTCTTACAGTGCCTGTATAGTCATGTGACAATTCATACTAGCACTAGGTTTCTAGCTTTGACAATGAAGCAACTTCAAACAAGTGCTAACCTAAGCTCTTCTCATTTTCAACACAGCCACTTGAGCAGCAAAAACTGCTTGAAATTCACTAACATGTCTCACTGTTCCAGAATTACCTGTTTCGCCCTAGAATGAACCAGCGAATTTATACATACAAACAACTATCTGCAGACAGTGATTTTCAGAACGCAGATAGAAACAAGCCAAAAAGGGTTAAGGGACTAAAACCTAATAAAAGAATAGCTTAGTTTTCAAGTGTCTGAAGTGAAAAATAGAAGTTGTGATGTCCTTCATTATTGATTTAATGTTATATGATTTTTAGAATAATTTCAATTACTTGTCTTAAGCAATTAACACACATTAATGAAAATACAAAATGAGAATTTGAGCTAATGTAATAGTATTATAATGCCTTCCACAACAAATTATAGTACTAAGTTAGAACAAAATCATGTTATTATTCAATGTCTTTCTCAGAATGCTGTAATTATCTAAAGTATTAAAACACATGTATTCTTTGAACACGAGAAAAGCCCGAAGTCTGTATTTGTTCACAGATTTGACTAAAAAGCATTTAAAAGTTTGTTTAAAGCTATGTTAACATGTTAGATTTACTCTGAAAAGAAACATTGTTCCTATGCCTATTTTCAATTTATTTTTTAAGACAAAAACCTTTTCTAGAAAAAATAAATTATCTGCAGACATTTTAAAGCTGCACAAATAAAAGCTTCAATTCAGCCTGGATTATATATTTTTTAAAATACATTCTATACTTCCTAACAAATAGCTTAATCTGAGATATACTCAGCTCATTTTAAAAAACTATGCATTCTGATTATATGAAGACTCAAAAAGACTTTATTCCAAGGATACAAAAAGAGATGACCCAAAATTTGAGCCAATGTGTTACACAAATATCTGAGTCGTACTGCTGTCATAGAATATCTTACTTTAATCACCCATGCCTATTGGTTAACGTTTCAATCAAAGTCTCTCTCTTAGTTACATTCTGCTTTTTCCTGAAGAATCCGCATTGAATAGCAAATACAACAATTCCCATAAACTAATGCCAAAAGAGAAGGCAAGTTAATTGATTTTCTGATTGTTCCCACTGTAGCAAATGCTCAACAATAAATCTAACAGAAGAGTTGGCACTTCATGATGCAATTACATATCTATTAATTTTTGCCTACCCCACCTCTAAGAAACTGCACAATGGCTTATTGATTTATTGTGCTCTTTAAATATTTGGTGGCATTGCAACCTTGAAAATTTGCTTACTTTTAAGGTGCTTTTCACTTACTAGTGAGTCATTCCATCACACTAAGTTCCAAATAAGTTCAGGTCTTTCATTTTAAAATGATTATAAATTCAGTACGAAAATTAATGAAAATTAAATATAAATCACCATTTCTCATAACTGAATTTCATTGTTACTGAAGGAAAGCTATACACACATCACAAAATGTCTGACGGAAGCAAATTAGGCAAGAAAATAATTTTATAGCCCATAATAGGAAATAAAGCTATTATATTCAAAACTCCACAATTCTTAACATATGCTTTAGTAAGACAGAAACACTTTAAAACTATTATAGATATACTTGCTTTGTAGAAGACAAAAATTTAGAAAGAGGTCCAATCTGCAATACTAACAAGCAGCCAGTATACAACTCACTGTAACAGCCTTTTCGTGTCTGTACAAACTGGGAGCCTTGGCTCTGAGGTGATTTTGACTGGATTCACTGAGTCTGAAAGGGTACTACTGATAAGTTGCTGAACACTGCACATACAGGCACAGCTATTCAAGAGAAATACAAAGACTATGGGGAGAGTACAGGCAGCTATAATAGTTCTATTTGTGCTTGGAAGATAAAACTTCCTTTTCCCACTATCTGCTATCAGGAGTGCAGCAGTATGAGATACTTCTTTACTTACTTTAACACATAATCTAATGTGGTTTCGGGGAACATTACACTTTAAAGAGTAGTAATATCATACTCTCAACTCTGTCCAGTTTAGAGTATGATACTACTACTCATAAGGAGTACTCTCTTCTTTCTTCTTAAATTCCCAGCGGTACACAGTCTCATGATGTCTCATTGAACTTAGAGTTTGAAGTCAATAACC
Organism: Dromas ardeola; assembly: GCA_013398915.1. Lineage (NCBI taxonomy): Eukaryota > Metazoa > Chordata > Aves > Charadriiformes > Dromadidae > Dromas > Dromas ardeola. The sequence continues at coordinate 26,016 of VYZM01016650.1, read as the reverse complement.
ACATTTAACACTGCGGAAAATTTATGACACTGAGTTCATAAGTGGCAGAGAAAGACAGCAATGTTTGTTCATACATTTGGGTTTTTTCCCTTTCCTTTTGTTTTTGATTTTCCCTTTGGGTTGGGGATAATGGAAAGAGACTACACAAAGTAGGTAATACTCAAGGAGAAAATTACATTTAATGAGATTTTCTCATAATCTAGAGGATAATACTCTAATCTGATTACAAATAATGACATAATGGCTTTCAATCATTATTTTTTCTTAGCAGATTTCACAACTTTGGTCACTTTACAAATAATTAAAAGTTATTGCAAGACTATCAATGCATTCCCTAATACGAAAATCAAACTGTAATCATTCCATTTTATGCTGCAGCATGAAAGATAAAGAATCAAAGTCTAAAATTAGCTCTGTAACACTTACACAAACTCCTTGATAATAAGAGATTCTTCCCATTCTGATGGGAGGTGGGAAAAAATGACAAATTTATGAAAATTCAAGATGTGGGGGTTTTGCAAGTTCAGCATTTGGAAGACTCTCACAAAGAAGATTGTTCTTGACAGACTTGTTTTATATGGCTGCCTGCAATCAGCTGAGGGACCCTTAAACTGAAAAATAGAGGAAGGAAATTGGGAAAGACACCTTCATTTACCATATGTAAAGACAAGGGACAAAGCAGGTTTAAAAAAAGATCAGAAGACAGAAGCTAGGAAATGGGCTGACATTGCAAAGATGCAATTAAGAAATATGAACATTAATTGAAGAAACATGGGCCAAATACTTAAGAAAGAAGAACTAGAAGTACCGGACATTGTGGAATTACAAAAACATGGTCACAGATTGATCTACTGGTTCATTTGGGGAAGAAATCAGGAAAGCACAATGTTTAAGTTCATCCTTGTTCAGCTAAGCACTGAATTAAGTACTTGACTTTACGCTACTGCATTTACATTGAAGCTTGCTTGCTTTGCTGAACAGGAATATTTTCCTGAACTGACAACTATCTAAACTGTTTTAAACTTTCTGAATATGACATGGCAATGCACTATAGGAGACCAGAGAACCTCTTCACCGGAATTTTGGGAACTGGTCATAAATACACAAATAAGGCTATTTTTTTGTACAACTCATTTCCAGTACAGGGGGAAAAAACAGACTTAACCTATGTATAGTGCAGAAAAACAGAGGTAATTGTAACTCCTAAAAATTAAAAACCCATACTCATATTCATCAATAAGCTTATAAGAAAAGGTAGAAGAGAACAAATTCTTTTTTGTAACACTTACTTTTCAATATTAAGGACAGTAATGCTGATAATTCAGTGCTGGAAAATACAGTGTGATGTCTCCATCTACAAGCCAAATGGTTTCTGCTGCAGAATGATTACAGTGTTTTTACTCCACCTAACTACTAGAACACTAAAGCTGTCCTTGTGAACCTAAATCCTACCTATTAGTCCATTAAGCTTCTTTATGTCTGAAAAAATCTCTCTATAAAGCATTAAATACATAATATCTTAATTTAGTGCATTCTATCATTCCGTCCTGTAATTCTTTCATCTAGTTCTGTCAGCTCCATTTACTTTGGTTTTGAACCATCTCAGTCCTTAGCTGGTGTATTGCCCTGGCTAAAATTTTAAAATAAATACATATGAAACCTATAACCCACTAAAAGTAGTCTCAAGTATAATATTCTCTGCTACTCCACTTTGTGGGAACATTCAAAGGAGGAAAGGCAAAAGCCATGATGAATTATTGAGTGATGTGTCAGCGTGGTCTGATTTGACAAAAGATGCTTACTTATTCTCTCCCCCTCTAGAAGATGAGCCTCCGTTTCTGTTTTCATATATGACATACCAAGTTTATCATTTTGTCTCCTCTTCATTAATATTGAAATGCCTTATCTATATCACCTCAGCTCAACATGAGGAGCTGTGCAAGTGTACAGATGCAAGTCTTCCTGTTTGTGTGAAAATACTTAGGTTTACGTTTATTACTGTGGGTTCTACGTGTACCCATTAAGTCCTTTCTACCTTGTATTATTTTCCAGACCGTACAAATACACTTTTATTGTATCTACATTCTGTTCTAGACACTTCAATCCTGCCAGGGTGTCACACTAATTCTCTTTGCAAAGGGACATACACGTTAACAACAGGTAACTAAAGGAAGAACACACCAACCCTAATACCAGAGATTCCTTTCTTCATACTTCACAGCACAGGACTCAGCTAAACTTGTCTTGAATTCTTGATGTTTGTATTGCCCTTGAAGGGAGCATTTTGAAAAGAATGCATCGCTGTGATGTACAGAAAATGCACTGAACTTATTTGCATGGAAATTTCTATGCAATCAGACACTATTAAGAGATATTATTAGAAGAATTAAATACTTTGTATATATACACTCACATACTTGTACACAAATATGCAGTGCATTCAAGTATCTAAGAAATCTTTCTTATCATAGCCAAAGGATTCTGTTAATTAGTAACCATTCTTTGTTCTCTTTTCACATGCTGACAAACCTTTACATGCTTCCTGACAATGGAGTAAGGGAATGGTTTTTTTTATGGTGTTTAAATGCCTAAAGAAGAGGGGGCATCATTTACTCCCTACACACATGCGCTATATATCTATTCCCTTAAGCAGATCATCTACTGAGAACAACTGTGTGGCAATATAAGGGTTTATGGTTTGTTAGCAGAACTATGAGGTCTTTATGTGGTAAACATCAATGTCCTCAGTGGGCAAGGAATGATTGCCTAGTGTCTTTTGTCCCAAAATACCTTTTATAATTTTATGAGCAAAATAGCATACATAAATCTGGTTTGTGTTAAAGCTGTATTAACAAAACAACTGTAAGGGTCTTTTCTGTCCTAAAATATTATTCTATAACAACATCTTGGCTACATAACTAGCTCTGTATGAAAATATACTGTAAAAAAGGTTTAGGAGGTGTAAACATTCAGACAATAATCTGTATCATTCTCAGAGGAAAATATCTTTCCCAGTCTCATTCTTCTATTCCACATAAGTGTGGCAACCTAAAGAATATAAAATTCTAAATCTTTCTGTGTGTATCAATTACACTGTACATAAGTCCCTGAGCAGTATTTAAAAGACAAAGAACTGAAACCAATATTCCACCCGCTGACAACACAAAATCTAGCCAATACAGCTTTAGAAAGCTCATCATATTTAAAAACTGTAAATACTCTTTTCCCACAGATGTAGCTTGTTCAGGAAACTGTCCCAGCTACAGTGGTCTATTATATCAGTTGACATCCTGTGGAAAAAAAAACAAAAACAAACCCAAAACAAAAAAAAAAAACCAAACTCTGGGCATAATATTGCTAGATAGAAGTGTTCATTTATAAGTCATTACACTCACTAACATTTTGTTTTTACAGTCTGATAAATATATTTTCAGTGCTATCCATATGAACAGAACTGTTTATATGGAATGGAGAAACACATAAACAATAATAAAAGAATAACTGGCCAAAACCATCCATACAAAATGCCCACACATGTGGTGCTAGAAAAAATGAAGTCCGCGCAAGGGATTCAAAGAAAAGAGTTCCCACTGTCTGAATAAGAGTCAAACTCTCAGAAATGAGACACTATTACCCTTCATGCTTACTTTCTGCAAAATAGTTACATACTCCTGAGAGCTGGCTGGCCTTAGAGACAGAATATTTTGTCCAGCTGTGTGAATAAATAGAAAATTATTCAAAGGAAGAAATACATAGTTTTCAGATACCACTCTACATTTCAAATGAGATCACACACAACTTCCTATGATCAATAAAAATAAGCTGAGATAGTCAGGAATACAAAAAAAGAGTCTTAGACACTAAACAAAGAAATCTCATACACACAGACATTTATATAAAGTTGGATAAATCTAACTCAGGAAATTCAACACCTCGTGTAGCAGACGAAGGGGCTGGCTCCCTATATTCCTCCTGTAGAAAGTGGAATATTATTTCCTCTTGTAAAGAAATGGAATAAAGTACGCTTGCTGATAATTGTTTAAAGATCTGTACGAGCAGGAGGAATACCAGCAACACTGTGTAGGTCTTTTCTATAAGAGAATTAGGAATAGGGGCTCCTGTAAAATCTCACAAACCACAAAAAGAAAATATGCAGAAAGTGGAGGCAGGGAGACGTAACGTGGGTGGAATACAGAAATTGTCCAAGCATCCAGGGATAAGGTTAGGAAAGCCAAAGCCCAAATGGAATTGATTCTGCACAGGGATGTGAGAGAAAACAGAAAGAGCTTCCTAATACCAGGTCCTGTTGAACATCTTCATTAATGAGCTGACGAGGGGCTGATACACCAGAGGGTCGTGCTGTCACCCAGAGGCACCTGGACAGGCTGGAGAAATGGGTTAACATGAACCTCATGCAGTTCTACAAGGGGAAGTGCAAAGTCCTGCACCTGGGGAGGAATAGCCTCAGCCGCCAGCACATGCTGGGGGCTGCCAGCTGGAAAGCAGCTTGGCAGAAAATGACCTAGGGATCCTGGTGGAAGCGAAGTTGAACATGAGCCAGCAGTGTGCTCTTGCAGCAAAGAATGCGAATGGGCTGCATTAGAAGGAGTGTTGCCAGCAAGCGGAGGGAGATGATCCTTCCCCTTTACTCAGCAGTGGTGAGGTCACACCTGGAGTACTGTGTCCAGTTCTGATTTCTCCAGTACAAGAGAGACATGGACATACTGGAGACAGTTCAGCAAAGGGCCACTAAGATGATGAAGGGACTGGAACATTTCCCCTAAAAAGAAAGGCTGAGAGAGCTGCGATTGTTCAGCCTGGAGAACAGAAGTCTCAGGGGCAATCTTATCAATATATATAAATACCTGGAGGGAGAGTGCGAAGAGGGCAGAGACAGGCTCTTTTCAGTGGTGCCCCGCGACAGGACCAGAGGCAATGGGCACAGCCTGAAACACGGGAGGTTTCTCCTGAACATCAGGAAACGCTTTTTTGCTGTGAGGGTGACCAAGGACTGGCACAGGTTGCCCAGAGAGGTTATGGAGTTTACACCCTTGAAGATATTCAAAAGCCATTTGGACATGGTCGGGCAGCCTGCTCTAGGTGACCTTGCCTGAGCAGGAGGCTGGACCAGATGACCTCCAGAAGTCCCTGAAGACCTCTACCGTGACTCTGTGAATGGGAAGACATAAGACCCTCACAGCAGATCCATACCACCTGATCTCCTAGATGTTGTCTAAGAGACTCAAAGCTGCAAAAGCCATAACTGAGTCTTGCGGACTTTGGGAAGCTTAACCTGTTGCTCACTCTAAGAGTCCTCCAATCAAATCAAAGAATTTACCTACAACTGGTTGGGTTTATATGAGATGTACTGTCTGCAAACAAGTTTTACAGGAGAGAGAGCAGAGTAGAGTAGAGTAGAGTTAGAGTAGAATAGAAATTAGAATAGAATAGAATAGAATAGAATAGAATATTGGAAGGGACCTACAACGATCATTTAGTTGAAATGCCTGACCACAAGTTAAAGCATGTTATTAAAAGCATTGTCCAAATTCCTCTTAAATACTGACAGGCTTGGGGCATCGACCACCTCTCTAGGAAGGCTGTTCCAGTGTTTCACCACCCTCTCTGTAATGTTTTCTAATGTCTGATGCAGCTTTGAACTATTCCCAGGAGTCCTGTCACAGGATACCAGGGAGAACAGATCAGCACCTTCCTCTCCACTCCCCTCCTCAGGAAGCTGGAAAGAGAGAGAAATGAGGTCACCCCTCAGCCTCCTTTTCTCCAAACTAGACGTGTATTTGTTTTGCCAGTGAGAGAAAAGCTTGATGCACTTAAAACTGAACTGACATTACGTGAAAGATCTGGCATTTTTAAAGAAAGTTTTTTTCTTGTGCCATAAAGTAAGTATGGAGAAGCCATGCAGAAGTTGTCAAAAGTGGTTTTTGATTTTTTTGGGGGGGCTGTTTGTTTTTCTTTTTCTTAAAAGTCTTATTATGTAGATACTACATGAAAAAAATCCTGAGATCCTAAAGTAGGATGAAGATACCCTGTTAAAGAAGAAAAAAAGTTCCTTTAGATGCTTCCAAAATGCATACCTGTCAGTTACAGATTTAGTTAGCATTACAAGAGTTCTGATGTATGAGCAATGACAGAACAGCTTCACCTGGGTAATACTGGATACACCTTCTATCTCATAAGTACAGATGTAAATAGTTGGATACTTGCAGCCAAACTAGCTTGATCATTGTTTTATCATAAAATCAAAAGCATTATAGAATAAATGAAGAACTGAAAGGGTTAACATCTTTGTCACCTTATTATACCTTGCCCTGAAGCAACTAGTACTCCAATATTAAAAAAAAATAAATATCAAAAATCTTCCGGTGATTGTCATCTCAGTCATGAAATTTCAAATGTAATAAAAGTCTACAAAGCACATCTGAAAATCATGAGAAGTTCCATAGCACCATATTATTCCAATGCATTTTTAACTTTTAATGAGATGTTGATCTCCTGTATCACTTGTTAAAAGAAGCAATAGGGAGACACTTCAGCACACAGATGATAATGATTTCAACAATGAGCTTCAGAATATGAAGTCATACATTCAGAAAAACATTTTTTTAATTATAAATTATTTCAGGGACAAAAAATACCAAGATTATTTTCACAAAATGCATAACCAAATAATGCCACAGCAACATCATCACAATAACTGCTGTATCCATGTTTAATTAATATAATTTAAAAGATACATTTCCCTATCTGATTTTAAAAAGATAGGATCAGTTCATTTGGAGAGTTTTTCTGGATAAATTACATCTCTTCTTTACTGTAAAACTAAAAGCTATTTTAAAAAATTCACTTACTGATATAATGAAGTATGAATGCAGGATGTACTTTTCCACTACATGACACTTATCACAGGTAATGTTTGTTGTGTGACAAATGTTTTAACTGTTAACTAGATTTGCAACCAACTAGGACTAACTCAGGCACTGATTCACTAGAATTCATGCAGTTTCTCAGTTTTCAGTGGAGTCTCACAGAGATGTTGCCATCTGGTGCTGGAAAAGCCATGAGCTGGAAGAACTTTAAGAGATGGTAATAAAACCTACCATGCATTATAAGACTGCCTGACAACCACAGACATGCAAGCTGCCTGCTTTCCAATATATGCACAATATATATGCCAGTAAGGCGCAACCCAGCAACCATTTACAATCAAGAGTACTAGTTTCTGAATAAAAATAGACTGGGACATAGTCATAGAGGCTGATGTATTTTGGAATTACTTCGGCATTGTCAGACCGTAGAAAGAAAAATAGAATCAGAGTATCCCATTTCCTTAGATATTACAATTAGTATTTTCAGTCACCTGTGCCAAAAGAAACACAGCATTCATTGAAATGCTGCTAGTGATTTCATTTAATGCTTCTCCCCAATTTTGTCCAAGGTTTCTTTTAAGTAGTTCATTTTTTATTACTAAGGAAGACAGTACCTTCTGTCTTGCACTGTAATTTAGCACATACTCAAAAGGATGACGAGAACAGAAACTTTTATAACAATTTAGCCAGCCTGCAGTTGCATAGCTTTTCAATGACTCTTACTTTAGACTTTCAAACTCAATCATTTTTCTCTTGTTTGTCAAGACTACACAAGCCTAGAGACTGATATTGGTTAAAAAAGTAAGAATTCTTTATTTTTTTCAAAACTAGCAATAATGCCCTCTGGCAGTGAGAAACTGGAATTCAGACCTAAAAAAGCATAACTTAAATGGATTTCCAACTAATACACAGCCTTCGTTCACTCTGGAAGCAAGACACCAAAGAATGTTTCTGAACTGTGGTACTGGAAATGTAAACAAGCATTATGAAAAGCTCCTGTCATGACTGTTACATAGTTCTAAGTACAATTTTATATCATAATTCTTTAAGGAATCTTTTAAGGAAAACAAAGATGCCAAAACTGGTTCTTCCACGCACAACTTTTCCAAGGTTAACAGGTAGCTTTAATCAAATTTATTGAGAGATTTTAAGATAGCAAGTGTTAGATCTCTGAAATGATCCATGGTGCTTAAAAGCAGTGAAATGTCTGTTACGCTTGTTTAAATAGTTTGACTTGTACAAGACAATGAAATAAATCAGGCACTGATGCACATGGATGATTACTTTTTCATACAACTTAGTCAAAGTCACAAACAAATGGACCAACATGGACAAATAAATATATCCTAAAATACAGACTGTGACTACATAATGAGATTAATATGAATTTCAGTTGTACTAGCCACTAAAAATCAGTGTTTCTAACTACATTTCACAAATCCTTTTTCAAATGTCTTAGCCCAGGTTTGCTGGAAGAGTTTGGTCAAATCCACAAGCACACTAATGCAGTCTAAACAGACAAGCTGACCATGTCACATACTCACTATGCGACTAACCAAGCTAGCATCGTTGAGATAAGCTACCAATGGTTAGATCCACAACATCAAGATACTCTGATGAGTTTATTTTCAAAACAGCGAGCAACACAAAATCTACAGGGATACATGTGATGGAGGGGACCAATAAAAATAAATTCAGCAGAGAGGAGAGAGCAGTATTATTTTTTAATTGTAAAAGTTACAGGATGTAGTTTGAAGAATAGTGCTACTGAGAAGGACAAAATGAACAACAGACAACGGAAGAATTCGGAGTGTGAAAAATTGAATGTGCGAACATGAACAGGAAGAAGCTGCAGAAGTGTTAAAATACAAACCTGATTTCAGTATGTGAATGTTAATCAATCCAGGGAAGTTTATTTAAAATAATCCTCAAGAAAAACTCAAGCTCAAAACAGTAACTAGTCATGAAATATGCAAAGACCAGAAATTCTGGAGGTTGACACAACAGCACCTTTATGCACGAAATTTAGAGAAGGGAAAGCAAGAAGAAAATGCTATTGCATTATGAGGCAGAGAGAAAAAAGGTATAAGCAATAGCAGGACAAGCATAAGAGAAGCAATCATGACATCAGACACCTAAGGTCAATAAAAAGTGCAGAAAGGATGACATGAAAACTCATAGCCTGCAGCAAATCCAATGGTAACATGAGTCAAAGTCATAGGTTTGGGAAGGTACAGGCACCACAGAATTTCCCACGTGAGTATAAAAATATTTTGTTCAGCTACACTATGTACTGACATAGAAATATTTGTATCTCTTGTTTTCAAAGAAACTGTGAATATGAACATGCACCTTGGAGCGTAAATTTTTTTTTTTTTTTTGTGGTGGTTGTAGATGTACATAGAAAGAAATGACTCAGGGCAATTATTACACACAAATGGTGAAGCATACGATAGCTCTATGAACCACTTAGAACTGTGGTTAAGCCATTTATAAGCCGCACTAATAGGTCTGATTTTGACCTCTACCAGTCTTGATCTCTACTGTGGAAGCAGTATGTGACCAGTAGAGGAAGAAGAATTCATCAAGACAGGTGAATTCTGGGCATAAAACATGCAAAGAGAAGGCTAGGAAACTACATACTCTACTTACTCTAGAATAAGTGGCTTGTTCCTTGGCAGAGCCTTTCAGCTAGAGTTTGTGATAAAGGTGTTTACTTTCAATCATCTCTGTTTTTTTCGGGGGTGCACTGTATTCCTGCCCTTTGCAGCATGCTTAATGATTTTTTACATAATTCACAACTCAATATGCTTTTTATATGAAAAAAAAAAACAACATCAGCAAGTTCCAAGACTACATATGAAAAAATAATTGCATCAATAGTAGAGTAAAAAAATTGGGCAGAGGAAGTGATGCAAAACAATTATTAGACCCTTATAACGCTTTCTGGAGACAGCAGGTTAATATGGTGATTCTGGTAACATCAGCGAATAACCTGTTTTGTTCCTATGCTTTATCTCCTTATCACTGTGCCTGAAAGGATTTACAACCTAATTACACAGCTGGGCTTGCAGTTCTCCTCTGTCTCTCATCACCTCCTTTCACTTTTATCATCTTCCATTGCTAATGTACTGGTGGGGAGGAAGAGAGGAGAAAATTCAGCTTAGAGTTGATAAGCACAAAATTCTTTATTTTCAAACATGGAATTTTGAAACCAGATACTTATCAAACCCTATCAGATCATAAAAGCAAGAAAAGTTAGCCTGCTTAAACCATAACTTTTTCCATGGGAATCATAAAGACAGCAGCAGAGATACAGACACAAAACTCCAGCTAGAACACCAGGATACTAGCACTGGACACAGTCATTTTGTCTGACTTTCTTGAGAAACTCCAGAACAGATTGACTCAGTTCTTACTGAAATCATGTATGATTTCTGGTTTCTCACACGGATCCTAAGTCAGGCTGTCACCAGGGCCCACCTTGCCTACCTTACTCCTGCAAAAGAGGTCAGAGAAAAACAAATTCCATTCATCTGAGCTCCCCCTGCTGCTGTCTGTGCACACAGAGACTCTCTGCAGGGCTGACTCACTGCAGTCCGGACATCACTCAGGTCAGCACAGCTGGTCTGCAGCTGGCAGATCCAGAAAGCACATCAGAGCACATGCACTTGGCAGCACTGCCCTGTCATTGCTTTATATTTTAAAACGTTGAATAAAAAGCACAGGTTTCTATAGGCACAAGCGAAATAACTGCTGACAGTTCCTCTAGGTCTTTACAGGTTTTGGAGGTAGCTGTGAGGGACCGTAACGTTGAAACACACCGCTGATTTGCACAGGTTTCAGGACATATATATCTAGTTATGCACCTAGTAAGTGTCCATTTTTTGTGTACAGACTTTTCGCCTGCATATACTTTCTCACAGATAAAAGTGTGTTGTGTGCGAGAATCCTTTGCAGCCTTAACTTTGCATCCTTAATCGTAGCAGTTAGTATGAGCCAAAAAAGTCAGCAATCCAGCACTGTCAGCACAGATGAAATTCTAGAATGCCTCTAGACAGACCTTCCTCCTTCTGCACCTCCCCTTCCCTATCTGAATATAAAATAAGATAAATGTTATTTTAACCAAGACTTTCTTGGAAAGGTAAAGGGGTAAAATAACTCTTCATAAGAAGCAATGTTCTCCAAATCTTTCAAATATCTAAACCTATGAAATGTTCCAGAAGGCTTTGGAAACCTCCTTCTAATCCCTAAATTTTCCATTGACAAATTCTTTTCCAAGTATTTTGCAGCTTGTATTCAAAAACAGTCTTAGCAAAGTTCTATTTAGTCGTACTTAGCAAAGTTGTTATTTTATTTTTATGTCATTAGGTGCCTTCTCAGGAAGATTTTTATTTAAGAAACATTGATCTAGCTTAAAATCAAAATGTACTGTGGCTGTATGATCCTTATACAAGGGATTTAACACAATCATCACATGGTAAGATAATAGCAGATAATAAAAGAAGATAATAAATAAAATTTAGAATTTTAATCATCACAAATATTTCTATTTATTTATTTGTGTACTTCATCAGAATTGCATCTTTCTTGCAAGCTGTATCACCACTTCATGGGAAAAGCCAGAGGCTATACTGTAAATCTTTTGCAGTCAATGTTTTCCTTCTCTTTTATGAGAATTTTTTGTCAGTTTATTCCAGCAGCAGGTGAGTCTTAAAAGGTGTTTTGTGCACTAAATCTGTATTAATTTTCAGAATTATACGCAATTTGTGTTTTAAACGTCCAAATGCTCTGTATCTTTTTTGCAAGTCTACTCAAAGCAACTCAAGAGACAATCTCGGTCTGCAAAATACTAGCCAATTATTTTTACAAATGTCAGTTTGTTACAATATGTTGACTTATTTTGCCTCTACATTTTACATGTAATTGCATTTTAATTGCAATTACTGCTTTTTTGAAAAACACCCTAAGTTTGAAATTCAAAAAAAGGGCAAAGAAAAACTTTACATCAGTAGTTTCTTGTTTGTTGTGGTTTTAAGAATTAAAAATAGAATAGTATGGTGGCTAAATGAAAGGTACGTAGACAGACTATATTAGTACATACTATTTTGTAGAGAAAATGTAATACAAAACAAAAAAATGATACTTTTTGTTGAATGAAGCAGGAACATTACAATCAAGGCAGAATATATTTTTTTTTTCACTTTGTTTTCACACAGCAGCTCAGAAAACTTTTGGGGAACACTTTATTGAGAAGTCACAGTCAAATTGTGTTTCCACCCAACAAGTGTTTCCAAGCAAGTTGCTAAATGTCATTACTTCATTAAAGCTCCCTGCTTACATTAGGAGATATGCTTAGTCAGATATCCATACTCCATTATTGGGAACCCAGAGGCTACCGGGGGTGCTGCTCGCCAAAGCCCGAGCCTGCGGGTGCCCCAGCTGGTCTCCAAGGTCCTGCAACGCCCCACGGCCCGGGCGGGTCACAGCTCAGAGAAGCAGCTGGTGAAGAAAGGAAATAAAGCAAAGATACTGACAAACACCAGCATGGTTTAACGGCATCCATAAAAGTTAAGGGTCTGTATTCCTCTGGGCTACGATTTTATCATGAATACACACACTTTAAGATGACAACTGGCATACTGCAGTAGCTTCAGCCATTTTTCAACCAGTATTATGAAGAAAAACACCCTACTATTTGTCCTCTAGGTATCTGTATAATTAAAATACAACTCTAAGACAAGAGTTTCAGGTTTAGGCTAAACCAAAATTCATAAATCTTGTATCGCCGTTTCTTTTTAAAAAAGCTTTTGGGAAATAATACCAAGAAAGCTACTCCTGAATAAAATATTTCTCCTTTTCCGCTGCCATTTGACACAGAGATTTAGAGAGACGGAACCTAGTGCAGATCCACTGCAGACAAATCAGAATTTGTCATGTTTTTTATAGGGTAGATAAAGTAAGAGGTGAGTGAACTGGGCCAACACAACTAATATAATGCAGATCCCTGAGAACTAAGGAAAACTGTGGTCATAAGACTTAGGCCCTGAAGAAACACACGTCTGGATCTCGTAGAACCGGCATACATCTGGCTTCCTTTGTCTCCACAGATAAAAATTCAATATGCTTAAGTGGGTTTTAATGGGTTTACAAGCAATGTAAATTTAACTACCATAAGTGCTAGTGCAGGCATTCCACAACCATTTGCTTGTTGTCATTGTCAAGCACTTCTATCCTGCAATAAAGCTTTGTGAACTAACATCTGCAATTCTCTTCATTAAATCAGTCCACCAATGAAATAAAAGTTGATTTTTACATATTCCTCAGAATAGTAATTTCATTCAAATCCAGTTTTTGAAAGATAAAGTACTGCAGAACAAGATTGTAACTCCTTCTTCCACTCTCCCAATGTAAGAGTCGATTCAGCAAAGCATTTCAGCATATGCTCAAATTAATCACTTGAATATATCCAAATGAGATTAGCAAAATTTTAGCAATCAAAAGAAGCATAGGATTATTCATGTGCTTATTTTTAAGTAACTTTGTTACCTGGAGTAATATACAAACAATCTGAAAAAACAGTAGATTATTAGTTACTTCAGATGAGGGAGCTCTAACTTCTATCAGGCATAGCAGAATTATTTTGTTAGAATCTCTTAATAGAATATACATCCCGGTTGTGGTAGTCTTTCAGCACCCATAAAGCTCTTGGCTCACCACCTTTTCATGACACAAGTAACTGCCACTGCTCTTACTTTCACACACTCCATATAATGATTATCCATGGTGTTATCTAATGAGAGTATAAAAGTTCCATATGCAGAATCTTCAGACAGTAACAGTAACCAGCAACACAGGAGTATTTTGCTCAAGCTAGTTTGGAAAGTGAATTTATAGTAACAGAGATTAATTTATTCTCCCGGCATTGCTTAAGAGCCCTAGACACAATATAACTTTGGTATTCTTTTTTTTTCTGTGGTAGACCAAACACTCCTCTTAGGAACACATGGCAGCACTATTCTGAGTAGCCCCACAGCAGCAGGCAGCTTCCTGCCTTGCTTTCCAAAGAGCTACCAGGTGAGTATCCTCTTTCTGCTCAGTCTTGGTCAATCACCTTTATTTTCAGGACTCAGGATGAATCTCTCCCTGCAGCTTTTGAGTTCAAACTCAGGCAACTGTAGCCATAAATAATTTCTATGTATATTAATTTCAAAATATGAAGGGGACAGAAATTAAATACAATAAAAAGGTGAGGGAGAAAGAAGACATCACATTTGTAATACCAATACCAAATGCTATTTTAAAGTTCCAAGGACAGTATTAGTTATTTTTAATATGGGTGAAGCATACATAAATGATCCTGCCAGCTTTTTCCAGGAAATGTTTTTATCACATAAGTGGCAGTAAGAAGTAAAATTGCAAAAGTATTTCTTTATCTGTATTAATCATATTAAACTCCACTAAAAGAGAGAATGAAGAACATTAAAGGTTTTAATAAAATCTGTGGAAATTACAGCTGTGAGCATAACTTCATCAATATTCTTCATAACACTTCATTTTAAAAAAAAGTGAGTTCTACTAAAGTTGAGTGCCTAAGTTCCAGATTTTCATGAAAAAATAAATAAAGTTTACTCATCCATTATTATCAGCCTCTTCCTGTAAAAATAAAAAATTACTGGTACTAAGCCCATCTTATCTAAATAACCACACCAAACGCCTTGAGTTGCAAAGTGAAAATAAATGTTCCTCAGTGTTTCTTCAAGAAATGTTTAATTCCATGTAGTTTCTCACCAGCCCTAGCATTTTGCCAATGCTTTCCAAGTGTTCCAATAAGCAGAATGTACCTCTTTTTTATTTTGGAAAAGATATATATCCATAATCCCTACTATAAGCTCTTACACCTTGTCAGTATTATGCTATCTCGTCTTCAAACATGCTCTCACAAATTCCTTAAGTTACTTGACTTCTTTCCTGAATTTCTTTCTTTTCCCATAAGAAAAAATGAAATCTGAGTAAGTTAAACACAAGGCTCGAATGGAAAAGATTACGTAAGACATGGCTTGCATAAAACATGAAACAGAATCATGATTATACCCAGTAAAAAAGCAGAATCTCACATTTAAGTTGTTGCAGCCATGGGACAGTACAAACCGTTCAAGAAGGCTCTTTAATAAAACATGAAAGGCTTATGCCATTTTGCCTTGCTCAACTTGTAATCTCTTAAAAGCTCTTTAGGTTAATTATATCTAAATACCAATTTTTTTCTGAGACATTACAGAAGCATTACACAATATGTAAAGAAAAAAACATGGCCTGTTTTAATGTCTTGCTAATATCCTAAGGCTTTAACAATAATTACACAGATGCATTGTGAACCAGAATTTATGAGGCTAATCACTGCCTAAAGCATACACTATATGAGACTTTCTTTAAAGGGTACTGTAGGTTATGTAATACCCACTATAGCCATGCTTTCAGTTACATGAAAAAAGAAAAAAAAAAAAGAAAAAAAAAGATAGCATATGAAGAGAAATAAAACGATTTACATGTATTCTTGCACGGTTTTGGCAGGCAAATGAGAGTCCTAGGGAAGTTGCAGGGACCTATTTTAGGGCACCATGCTACACTTTAAAAAAAGCCGGAAAATGGGTAGAAACTATTCTGGATTTACCAATAAAAAACAGACAAGAGTTCTATACAATATTTTTATTTAAAAAAGACATCCACAAATGCTAAGAATGTGCATGCTGTAGCTATGGAAAAACTGTGAATATTTTTCAGGAATAGCTGTAAAATGAAATTTGACATTCTATACATCTAAACCATGCTGCATTCACCCACTCTTGAGCTCTGTGGCACAGTACCAACAGCTGGCATTCTCTTCCTCCCAAAAGACACTTTACAACTTTCTGAACTAGCTGCTACTATTTGGACCAACATTCAACACGCTCACCTTAGGATAGAGAGGTAAGCCATGATAAATTTGTGCATCCACCAAACTCCTGATATAAATGTCAAGCAATCCTAAGCCATTTAAGTCACACAAAGATCCTACACAACAATTCCTGTTTCTCAGGATTTTCAAACATCATTAGAGTTTATAACAATGAAATAATTTCAGTAAATAAATTTGAAATTTATTAACTGTCTTCATCTGCACTTGTATGCAAGGGCAAGACCTTGCAATGGCACAAACCGTGTACTGACTGGATGGGAAGTAGTTTTGCAGAAAAGGACCTGGAGTCTTGGAAGACAGCAAAATGAACATGAGCCAGAAGTGCACCCTGGCAGCAAAGAAGGCCCACGATCGTCTGGGGCTGGAACACAGGCCCTGTGAGGAGAGGTGGAGGGAGAGGGGCATTTTCAGCCTGGAGGAGAGATGGTTTGAGGGACATAAAACAGCTTTCCTGTACCTACAAGGTCAACAACAGGACAGATCAAGGCTCTTAGTAGGAACGTGTGCGGGGAGACTGAGAAAATGTGTAAGTTGAAACAAGAGTTTCAAATTGGGCATCTACTTCAGACTTCTTCCCCATGAGGAAAATCAAGCAGTGGTACAAATTGCCCACAGAGGTTGTGCAGACCCTAACCTTGGAGACTTTAATACTCAACTCAACTGTCCTGGTCTGGTCTCACAGCTGATCCTGCTGTGAGCAGGGTGTTGAACTACAAACCTCCTGAGGTCCAGGCGAATGATCCTATCCTAATTATATTGTACACTTGTAAGCCAGTGGTTTATGGAAAATTTAAGACATGTCAGTTACAACCTGAAAATGAAAAAAAAAAAAAATTACGCAGAGCTCACTTTCTTTTGTAATTCATTCTAAAATAGAGTTATTATTTAAAATCTAGTTAATTTCAGATTTAAATGTCTATTTCCAAATACAAGTTCTTTCATTTCTGTTTACAGATTTAAAAATTTCACCGTTACCTGAAAACTCTTCTACACCTGTATTGCAAGTCAATTGCCTTTGAGTCTTTCTGAAATGTTAGAAGACCATATTCCTTCATTTAAAAAAATATTAATATGAAAATTGCTTGTCACATTGTACTATTATCCTTTTTAAGGGTTTAAGCAAAGATGAATTAAGTTCCTTCCCACTAGTCCCTTTCAACAAATGCGGTTTTGTCACATTTAGATAGTGGCTTGAGTTCACTTTACTCTTCATAATCCCTAAATCTGTTTCACAATCACTACTCTCAAAGGTGTAACTCCTTCCCCATTGTATAGGTATATTCTGCATTCTTCATTTCTAAATACACAATTTTGTCTATGGCTATACCAAAACGCGTTTTTCTCAGCGTGGGCTTAGTTCACTAAAATAATCAAGATGGCTTGGCATCAACAGTCTATCATCACCGTTATTTACTACTTCCCTCCTCCTTGCATCATCCATGGATTTTACCAGCTGTAATTTTATATACACCTAGAAGATACACATAGAAATAACGAATGACTCTTGATTGATCTCTTACCCATCTCTTTCAATGTACGACACCAACTTAGGTTCAAATTAAGAAAGCAAAATGTATGGAAAAAATAACAGTAAGATTCTAAAGTACAAGAAAGATGATATTAACTTCATTCTGAAGGATATAAAAATTGAATTTATAAATATGAGCTAGACTAGTCTTCAAATTTATGAATAAATAAATATTTCATAGTCTCTATTCTGTTGCTTGCGAAAGAAATAAACGTGACAAGACTATCCAGGAAGAAGAAAGAAGAAACCTCCCAAGCAATCAAGTGTTATGTCCCTTGCAAGGGAATACTGCAACTACAAATCTCAACTTCTGTTAAGTATTAGAGAATTCCCGGTGCTACAGCAGCAAGTGACGCATTCTGAGCTCTTTCTGCAAGTATTTAATAGATTCTTATTCCGTTTTTTTTGGGAAGCACAACACAAATGAAAAATGAATACAGTAAATCTCTAATCCATAGAACGCTGTCTTTATAAATAAATGATACTACACTTTACTTCATTTAGTCTTTTTTCAATATATGAAAAGAATCCTGCGGAGCTACAAATACTACAAATCTAATGTATGGTATCAGACTCTTAAATCGTAAGACAGATACTCAAATTACTAGATATTGAAATGTAGCCATTTCTGCTTTTCTTAAATTCAATTCCAAATCTATACAATGAACGATCTCTCTCCACTTCAGCTGTGCTGTGTAGATAAAACAATAAATATTTGTGATCTTTTAATTAGTAGTCCTTAAATAGATAATTTCCCCTTCTTATTTTATAGAGGAAGAAACACAGTCATTGACAGTTTAAATGAGTCAAGCTAAAAAAGACAGCAACAGTAAAGCCTATAATGGCACTCAACTCTGATACCATATTCACAGGACCATACAGTTTTCCAGAATGTCTCAGCATTTCTTAATTTTCTTTTTTAACCAAACTATTATGCAAATAAATACTGGGGTATTTGCTATTTAGTGTGAAACTAATTTAAAACTTTAAGATCCAATGACTCTTTCATAACTTTTGAGCTGACATTATTTAATGAATAACATTTAGCAAAAAGTGTGGGTCAAACTTGAACACTGAATATCACATGCAACACTGTTTCAGCTTGTTAATTTCAGTGTCTCAATCCATCGATCCTTCACAAAAGTCCAGTATCCTGCCCTGTGTACCAAGAGCTCAAGACAAGCAATGCAGGTGTCCAGGGTCGTCTACTTTGTTGATGCTCAGAAACACACTTACAAGTAATGGAAAATTATTTTACAAGGTCTATCAAAGCCCCCAAACAACAAAAATCCTAAACCCCTGACCTTTCAAAGGTTACGAAATAATAATAAATTCAACAGCTTCCACTTCGTCCCTTGTTTCCCATACAACAAAGAAGTGCAAAGGTCATAGTGCCTCCAAACCCTGGCATAATTCTTCTCCTCTGCAACCTGTTGTTCTATAACTTCCTGCTGAAAGTACTAAAGAGTTTTCTGCCAGAATGTTTGACTCTGTAACCAGATGATAACACAGACACAGGATGAATGGAATAAACAACAGCTACAACTTCACTTAAAACATAAATTAATACAAATATAAATATCTAGACACAGTATCTAGACCCACATACTATCAGTTTATTCTTTCTTTTGAAAAATAAGCATGAGACTCCAGTCTGATGAGACCTTCACTCCACTCCCACTTCACGCCCACAACACCTGCAATCCTGAGGCATAGCTCCTAGTAATACCAGCTCTATTAGATCTCACTGCTTCATCAATTTTTTTTTAATAAAAAATCAAAACAAAGCCACAAAAACAATCAAAAATATGCTATACAGAGGTACATAGAGTATGGAAGGAGAGAAGACCATGGTCCATCTAACGTTGATTTGGCCTTTCAAGAGGATTTCCCCATGACCCTTGAAAAGGAAGTGATCAAAAATGCACTGTATGGCAAAGATGGTGGTTCAAGACACAACAAATGATGGGATGCTGAAATAACTCCAAAGCCTGCTCTAACCAAATATACCAAGGTAAGGTTGTCCAGGAACCTATGGAGAGCCTGGCAGAACTCGCAGTCAGACAGGTGACATATGGACAAAGGCTTCACAAGAAATAGCAGCTGCATGGCCATTCTGCCATGTGTCTTCTTTTTAATGATGCCAATCTACACACCTGGATAAAAAAAAATGCAGCTGACTCACATCTCCTGTTCTTCAGGGCCCAGCTGTAAGCAGCTGTCTATGCCTCTGCATTTTGTTACTTTTTTATGTGGTCTTTCTAAATATCGTGTCTTTGTTTGGCTCTTTTGCCTTCTAGGTATTTTGGATACCTCCACTGCTATGAATACCTCTGTGAATATCTCCATCCTGTTGCTAGAAAATGCATCCCAAAAGCAATTCATCTTTCAACAGTATATTACCAATGTTCATATTTCCTATGTTCTTATCATAGGTTAACAAAGTAACTCTTTACATTAAAGGCGTAATTGAGAAGTTAAGTCAATTTCTAGATTGCTTTTAAAATTATTTTTGATTCAGTGTTCCAATTTGACATATACAGCTCTATTAGGTGTTGGCAACATAAGAAAACAACCTGTGGTCTGACACCGTGGGAATCTTTCTTTTTGAGGTATGATGAAAGACTCAGCTTTTCTCTTAGGGTATTTCCAGGCTTGTGGATTAATAATTGTCTTATTTGGAGAAAAACTCTATTTTTTCTCCATGTTCCAACAGTGTAGAAAACAGTTTTTCACATTTTTATATCTTGAGTGATTTCCATTGAAGAAAAGAAATGAGGACTTCAAATGTACAAATATTTAAGCATAGACTGCTATATCATTTTATGTTCCTCCACTGATCTCTTCACAAAGAAAAACGATACCAACTTCAATACCAACTTTAACCTTGATTATAACTGCCAGTCTTTAAATTAGACATTTTTTCTGTTTTCATTGAATTGGTTCTCATTTCTGTCAGCTTGCCCCTCAACAACCTATCAATTTTGGTGCAACTCCTTTGAAATCATTACCAATTTTATGACACTTTTAGTGCTCTTAAATTTCTGAACATTTTCCTTAAAATTAATTTATTCCTCGCTGATCATTTGAATAAGAACAGAATTTGCAGATAAGATGTTACCATACACTGACAGTCCTTGAAACTTTTTTTGGATAAAAAAAAGGTCTCAACAATCGGTTAGCACAAAACACATTTTCAGGACAATCTACAGAAATATAACCACATTTAAAATGGCTGTCAGGAGAGTACTTATATTGAATTATGCTGATAACTGACCTCTGTTTTGTGTATGTATCCTGGAGAGAATCAAGAGTAAAAGGAAAAGAGTATGGAAAGGAAAGAAAAAAAGTAGAAAAAACAGCGTAATGGTTAAGATACTGCTGTCTTTTTTGATATGTACTATATCAAAATTAGCTTAAGTATTTCAATATTTAGTATTACTACGCATTACAAATACTCTTTGTTTAGCCTTATTACCAGTTTGATTTTTTTAATAGATTACAATCTAGATATTTGCTCTAACTCTGTAACCATTTCAGACTTTGCAAGTTCAATATAAAGGTTAAGTCTCAAAGTCTTCATAAGCAGGAAAAAAACAGGCCGTCTTAACTATGCAATATAAGCTTATATTTGCATCACATGAGTTTCCGTATCAATGTCACCTTGTTAAATGAAGTAGGAATCTGAAACAGAATTTACTTTGCATTACTGAATGCTGTTGTCTCATTCAGATGGATTTGATGAAATAGTCAATAACTTTTACTGTTTAATTTTGAATTAAATTTACTACTTAGATATTTAGTATTTTATTCTCAATCAAGAGCTGGTTTGTTGTTTTTCTCTCATATACTCTCATTTAAAGAGTACTGCATTACTGAATGTCTGTGTTCCTAGAGTAACCTGCAAATTATTGCCTTAATGCTGTGTAAAAGGTTTTGTTTACACAAAAACAAACACACGGGCCAAAAAAAAACCCACCACAGAGGGCACAAAGAAATAGACTAGTTAATTTATTATATATTCCTTTAAATTTTCAAAATACTGCATACATTTATTCTCCTCATGTAATAACATAGTCAGTCTTTGTAAGGTTTCTTATTTAATAATTTTTATGTACAAAATCCGACAGCAGGTGAGGAAGACAGTGTCTCCAGCTATAAGAAGTCAAAATAATGACTTAAAGACAGTGAGAGTGGCTCTATTATAAACTGTTCATTCCCTTTAACAAAGAAAAACAAGTTTATCAAATTATTTTGCATATTTTAGTATGTAGGTAAGAAATAGTTTCATGGTGTTTACTGTTCCTATTCTCTACTATATCATCAATGCAATTGTGGAATAGACTCGCAAAAAGTTTATTATGCAGCTTACTAACAAGAAACCATGTTCTTCATTTTTATTGCCTCCACCTGAAAAAAAAGTCTTCCTAAAAGTGGCATAAGAGACAGACAGCACTGAAAAACACAAGATTGCTGGAAAATACTCAACTGTTTCTTCTCAAGCTCCCATTTTTTAATGGAAAATTCTGCTCTAATGGAACTACCCATATAAAGCTAAACTCGACTAAGTTAGTTAGAGGTGGCTGCAGTAGCCAGCCAGACCAATACGAAGGTAGTAATGCTGCTGCAGATAACAGTCAAAAGCGCAGAAACAGGGTTGCTTAAGTGGCAGAATAGCAGACAACAACAGAGGCATTTGTTCGTTATGCCTGAATATGGTCCTGGGCAACGGGACTCTTCCCATGAACAAACTCGCAAAATGAGAAAGGGAAGGAACACCTCAAAAGAGGGTCACTTTGTTAATTATACTAGAATACAGGACAGAAAGACAAAATGACTACTAGCCAATCATAAAGGCTGGAGTTCCACTCAGTATTTGTCTCCACATGGTTGATTTACTTTGTCATGCTTGCTTGTCACTTAAGAGTAACCACAGTATACAAGGTCCTTACAAAAGAAGTATTCCCTGCAATAGTACCCACAGGAGATGCTAAACTTTCCCAAAGGGCAGGGAGGGTACCTAAAACAGAGCATCTGCAATTTTAATAAGTGTCCCATAATCATTTGTTGAAGTTGATACCAACACAACTATAGCAGCTACAAGAAACAGATTTTGTCCTGTCACCCATCATGTCTTAACTATGTGAAAACAGAGGGGTCAAATTGCAATCTGGTACATCCATTTCTATTCATTAAAGTAGTCAGATTTTACTGTACACAAATCTTCAGAAACATGAGACAATGAAAGAATGTGCAATTAACAGACGATACTTAAGGTTATCTCTACTCAGCAGCACCAAGTGCCTGTAATAGGGCAAGTCTGCTGTAATTCCAAGAAAGATGAGATTTATATATCCTACCGAACGTGTTATACACTGATGAGCAGCATAAAATTGACATAATGGTTCTTCAGGGCTATAAACGTGTTTTCTTTCGTAGCTTAATTGACAATGACTAGATTGACCTTTTCTCTATAATTGTAACTACAGTAGAGCAATTAGACAAATCATCACCTCTATCGTTTCCCACACATACTAAATAAAAAGAAAAAGTATGCGATTCTCAATCACCTCTCCATGCTGATGTTACATCAGAACAGCATTTTACACTTACATTCAGGAAAGCTGGAATGAAAAAAATCGCCTTAAATCACGTACTATAACGAAAAGTGACTAATATGTTAGAAATACTCCACATCATCCACTCTCTCAAATACTGTGTCCTAAATGAACATTTGTGCCCTTCACTATTATCATAAATAAAAGAGTTTTTTCCTGACAATTCACAGTTTCACTTATCCTTTGGCTCACTTAGAGCTCCTGCTTTTTAAGTAGTAAAATGTGCATCTAGTTTTATACAGTCTAAACCACTTGTGCATGTCAAGAATGACTAGCAATTCCTAACAGTTGGATTTTCCATCGGATAATTCAGTATTAGAACTGTCTCCTTGTTTTTCATTACCCCTTCCTCTCCTCCGCAGGTACTTACTGTGTTATGCCAAAGGTGAGATAACAGAAAAATAATATATTATGATCTTTCTGCTACGCCATTAATCAAAACACCCATGATTGTTAACAGGAAATTACAGAGAGAGTATCCTGGTTTAGGAAGGGTTTACTTCATGAGACAGACATGGACAGCTACTAGCAATGTACATGTGGAAAAATAGTCAAATTAATTTCTTGTAGAATATGTAAGTGTAATTAGGATTTTAATCCTGTTTTTAAAGGTGATGTTATGATGAGCTTGGGGAAGTCATATCAATTTTCTAGGACTGAGAATAAGTTCCCAAACCAGATTTAATAATACAATATTATCAGCTTTAATCTAGTATTTCTAGAATACTATTTGGTCTTGACGTATGACTTTAGAAGTCTTGACACTGTACATTTATCAGTAAAACTTACCCTCCTATATTCAAACATGCAGCGTTTAAGGAAAATTTTGCACAAAAATTCACTTTGAAGCTCCTGAAAAAATTCTGCATAATATGTATGCATGTATATATATTTATACATATAGATGTTATACAGTATTTCATATTTCAGTGAAAAAAGTATTTTGACATTTCAGGAACCATTAAAGTGTTACAACAGATGATGAAATCTTTACAGTAAAAATTGTAAAATGTCATCTGTACTTACACAGAGTTAAGTAAACAGTGTGAGTAAAAATAATGGTTTAAATCACATGCAATTCTCACGTTCTGAAAGTATGTTGTAAGAGTAATTAACATTGTATGTACTGGTTGAAAGAATTTCTGTTTCTAAAGTAGAGAAATTTTTGTGCTACTCTTGACTCTGGACATTTACAACTGCATTGATATATTCAAATAGTGTTTTTTAACTTGAAGATAGCTGGGTTACTTATCTAAACTATACCACCAGTGGATTTTAACATACTGTAAACTGAAAGCTGATGCTCATCCAAAATACCTAAAAAAATTAACTATTTGTTTTTCCTGTAGCCCTTTTAAGATGCAATTGAACAATATATATGAATCTTTGTATGATCGTATGACTTACTATAACAAAAGTCACTTTGATGCAAGTGTCTATTTAATACCATTATTTTCAAGGCATTTGCTGAAAAGGAGTGACAGGCAATAGGTTGCATAGGAGGAAGGGTGCATGCTTATAAGGCCTTCTCTCCTGATACAATAATCGGCATAATTTGCAGTCTCAGAAGGAGAAGCTTTACTTTGCTTCGCAATACGTCATTTTACCCTTTGAATACTCAAAGTATCTATGTAAAATGAAGCTTGAAAGAGCAGTGTCATAAAATAATTTCCTGAAATTAAATTGAAGATCCAGTGACATATTTTAGCTGTGAGCTCAATTTTTGAGTCCTTGTCTTAGGTCCTAGAGGCTGCAAAAATATGCACTAGGAATGTCTAGGAAATGCTTACTTGAAAGTCGTCACCTAAACCACCAGTGAACTGTAGTGCAACACCAATTTTGTTCATCCACTGTCCAACGGTAGCATGCAGGGTCTGGAGTCACAGTTTCTGACTGAAAGGACAAGTTTACTAAGATATAGAAGGATAGCAGCCTGCCTTCTCAACCGTCACAAGCTAGGGCATACGGCTGGACCATCGTCTTGCCAACATGAAGACTAGGCTGATGATTGTGTTAAATGCTGTACAAACAAGAGATACAGTATTGACTCCTAATACTACCAGTAAAAAAAATAACAACGACAAGTAAAGGGTAATGTCCAAACAAACTGGAAAGGACAATCACTGGTAAGTGAACTCTTTTTAAAGGACAGTTAAGTGAAGCTGCTGGGAATACCTGGATGGTGCATGAAGACAGACTGAAAAAACCAAGTACTAGAGAAAAAACAGCCCAGAGACGAAACAACCAGAACATTATCAGATAATGTCACTGTCCTGCTTTGAGGTAAAACAGAACCAATTTTCTGATATGTAATTTTACTTTTTAGCTGGGCCTCTTCTAACTGACTAAAGTCTGAAATTAACAGCATATTGTTCAGAAATTGTTCACTCTCAGAGTGATAAGACCTGATTATACCAAGGAATGGCACGCACTGAGGCTCTTGCTTATACTTATTGCTGTAACAACCAAGGTCAGCTAACTTCGCTATTTGCCCCGTTACAGGGTCGGAAGCGGAGAAGCGTAGAGGGGTCACACCTATAGGGAGGAGCGGACAGGACAGGTGACCCAAAACTGACCAAAAGGGTCTTCCATCCCATATGCATCACGCTCAGTATAAAAGCTGAGGGATCGAAGGGGCAAGGGGGGCTCTGGCGTGCCTTTTCTTCAATGGCCGACGTCCGAGGAGGACCCTGTCTGTTCGTCTGCCTTCG